>CAUJRU010000272.1:600000-1027000 GCA_963277665.1 Viscum album | reverse complement strand
GGTTGGATTTAGGTTTTTTTGTGGAAATTGTAAGTTATGAATGTTATATATGTGACTGTTTAATTTTGCGCTACTTCTTGTTTTGGTTTAGTTCTGATGGTTTTTCTGGTATGGATTCTGGTCTGGGGAGGGTTTCCAAGGGTGTGGGGAGGTGTCCAGTGGGGTGGGGGTTTCCAGGGGTGTGGGAGGGTTGTCCAGTTTAGTGGGGGTGTCCAAGAGGGTGGGAGGGCTGTCCAGGGGGTGTCCAGGGGTGTGGGGGTACCCAGTGGGTTCAGGGGGCTTTCCAGGGGTGTGGGAGGGATGTCCAGTGGGGTGGGGGTGTCCAGGGTGTCCATGAGGGTGGGGGCAGTCTAGGGGTGTGGGGGTTTCTAGGGGTGTGGGAGGGTTGTCTAGGGGTGTGGTGGTGTCCAGGGTGTCCATGGGGGTGGGGTGTCCAGGAGGGTGGGAGGGTTGTCTAGGAGGGTGGGAGGGTTGTCCAGGGGGTGGGGGCTGTCCAGGAGGGTGGGGGTGTGTAGGGTTGTGGGCAGGCTCTTTAGTGGGGTGGGGGGTTTCCAGGGGTGTGAGAGGGCTGTCTAGGGGGTGGGGGAGGGCTGTCCAGTGGGGTGGGGGTGTCCAGGAGGGTGGGAGGGATGTCCAGGGGGTGTCTAGGGGTGTGGGGGGTTCCCAGTGGGGTCAGGGGGCTTTCCAGGGGTGTGGGAGGGCTGTATAGGGGGGTGTGGGGGTGTCCAGAGTGTCCATGAGGGTGGGGGTAGTCCAGGGGGTTTCCAGGGGTGTGGGGGTTTCTAGGGGTGTGGGAGGGTTGGTCATGGGTGTGGGGGTGTCCATGGGGGTGGGGGTGTCCAGGAGGGTGGGAGGGTTGTCCAGGGGAGTGGGGGTTGTCCAGGAGGGTGGGGGTGTCCAGGGTTGTGGGCAAGCTGTTTAGTGGGGTGGGGGTTTCCAGGGGTGTGGGAGGGCTATCCAGGGGATGGGGAGGGTTGTCCAGGGGGTGGGGGTGTCCAGGAGGGTGGGAGGGCTGTCTAGGGGGTGTACAGGGATGTGGGGGGTGCCCAGTGGGGTCAGGGGGCTTTCCAGGGGTGTCGGAGGGCTGTCCAGGGGGGTGGGGGTGTCCAGGGTGTCGTTGAGGGTGGGGTCAGTCCATGGGGTGTCCAGGGGTGTGGGGGAGTTTCTAGGGGTTTGGGGTTGTGGGCAGGCTATTTAGTGGGGTGGGGGTTTCCAGGGGTGTGGGAGGGCTGTTTAGGTGGTGAGGGAGGGTTGTCTAGTGGGGTGGGGGTGTCCAGAAGGGTGGGAGGGCTGTCCAGGGGGTGTCCAGGGGTGTGGGGGGTTCCCAGTGGGGTCAGGGAGCTTTCCAGGGGTGTGGGAGGTCTGTCTAGGGGGTGTGGGGTGTCCAGAGTGTCCATGGGGGTGGGGGCAGTCCAGGGGGTGTCCAGGGGTGTGGGGGTTTCTAGGGGTGTGGGGGGGTTGTTCAGGGGTGTGGGGTGTCCATGGGGGTGGGGGTGTCTAGGAGGGTGGGAGGGCTGTCCAGGGGAGTGGGGGTTGTCCAGGAGGGTGGGGGTGTCTAGGGTTGTGGGCAAGCTGTTTAGTGGGGTGGGGGGTTTCCAGGGGTGTGGGAGGGTTATCCAGGGGATGGGGAGGGTTGTCCAATGGGGTGGGGGTGTCCAGGAGGGTGGGAGGGCTGTCTTGGGGGTGTCCAGGGGTGTGGGGGGTGCCCAGTGGGGTCAGGGGGCTTTCGAGGGGTGTGGGAGGGTTGTCCAGGGGTGGGGGTGTCCATGAGGGTGGGGGCAGACTAGGGGGTGTCCAGGGGTGTGGGGGAATTTCTAGGGGTGTGGGATGGATGTCCAGGGGTCTGGGGAGGGCTTTACAGTGGGGTGGGGGCTTTCCAGGGGTGTGGGAGGGTTGTCCAGTGGGGTGGGGGTGTCCAGGGTATCCATGAGGGTGGGGGCAGTCCAGGGGGTGTCCAGGGGTGTGGGGGGTTTCTAGGGGTGTGGGAGGTCTGTCCAGGGGTGTGGGGGTGTCCAGGGTGTCCATGGGGGTGGGGGTGTCCAAGAGGGTGGGAGGGTTGTCTAGGGGGTGGGGGTTGTCCAGGAGGGGGGTGTCCAGGGTTGTGGGCAGGCTGTTTAGTGGGGTGGGGGTTCCAGGGGTGTGGGAGGGCTATCTAGTGGGGTGGGGGTGTCCTGGAGGGTGGTAGGTCTATTCAGGAGGTGTCCAGGGGTGTGGGGGGTTCCAAGTGGGGTCGGGGGGCTTTCCAGGGGTGTGGGAGGGCTGTCTAGGGGGGGTGGGGGTGTCCAGGGTGTCCGTGAGGGTGGGGGCAGTCTAGGAGGTGTCCAGGGATGTGGGGGGTTTCTAGGGGTGTGGGAGGGGTGTACAGGGGTGTGGGGGTGTCCAGGGTGTCCATGGGGGTGGGGTGTCCAGGAGGGTCGGAGGGCTGTCCAGGGGGGTGGGGGCTGTCCAGGAGGGTGGGGGTGTCCAGGGTTGTGGGCAGGCTGTTTAGTGGGGTGAGGGGTTTCCAGGGGTGTGGGAGGGTTGTCCAGGGGGTGGGGGAGAGCTGTCTAGTGGGGTGGGGGTGTCCAGGGGTGTGGGGGGTTCCCAGTGGGGTCATGGGGCTTTTCAGGGGTGTGGGAGGGTTGTACAGGGGGTGTGGGGGTGTCCAGGGTGTCCATGAGGGTGGGGGGAAGTCCAGGGGGTGTCCAGGGGTGTGGGGGTTTCTAGGGGTGTGGGAGGGATGTCCAGGGGTGTGGGGGTGTCCACGGTGTCCATGGGGGTGGGGGTGTCCAGGAGGGTGGCAGGGTTGTCCAGGGGGTGGGGGTTGTCCAGGAGGGTGGGGTGTCCAGGGTTGTAGGCAGGATGTTTAGTGGGGTGGGGGGTTTCCAGGGGTGTGGGAGGGTTGTCCAGGGGGTGGGGGAGGGCTATCCAGGGAGTGTCCAGGGGTGTGGGGGGGTTCCCAGTGGGGTCAGGGGGCTTTCCAGGGGTGTGGGAGGGCTGTCCAGGGGGGTGTGGGGGTGTCTAGGGTGTCTATGAAGGTGGGGGATGTAATGTCTCAGATTTTCTGTTTATTATTTTTAAATATTATATGGAATTATTTCAAGATCGGGCGCGAAGACGGAACATCATTCTGAGGTCCAGTGAGCCCGGAATGGTGGTTTGAACTTTTTAAGTCAAGTGAGTCGGCGCATGTGCGCGGTTGTGGCAGTTTCCAAACGGATGCCCGGATTAAAAATCTTAGCACACCGTTGCGTCCAGGACGATGACTTTGCCTAAGAACGACTCTAACCTCAACCAGCGCAGGTCGGCTGCAAAAAAAAATTTAATTTGGGACGTTTTAAAAAGAAAAGCTCTGTGGAGGGAATAAAATAAATTAATAATTTATTTTATTATTTTAAAACGTTTCCTTTTTTAGCACGACCTAATCCTCCCCTATAAATGCATCCTTATGGAAAATTTGCAGGGTTAGCCTCATAACCCTATGAGTTGAGAGAAAGAGAGAGATTTCTCTTGGAGCTTGGGCGGAGGAGGACGCGTTGGCGAATGACGACGGATCGAAGTCGAGAATCGCTACGCCAACAACGTTGAAGGATCTCGACGACAAAGGCAGTGCGGCGCCTTCATCAATGATCGATCCTTTCGAAAGGTAGGGGTTGTTGTTTTGATTTTCTTTTCCCCATATTTGAATTTAAACGACGAACGCGGCTTAACCCTGAACAAGTTGATTCGCGGATCCGTACGTTCTTGCGGGAGGGTTTTCTTTGGGATGATTTTGGGGAGTTAATCCATACTTTATATTCATGTTGATCTCTACTCTGTTTAAACCTATTACGGGGAGAGGATCAACGCCGTGACGAACGACGGTGGAGGTTCGTTCCTTATTTTTGTTTATGTGGATTTTCTTCCTCCTTTTTCCCCGCGCGTTCTTCACGTTCTTCGCGGGGCGATGAACAACGGATCGTTGCGCATCCTTTCCGCGACGCAACGATCCCAAGTCGAAGGTTCGACGACGCAACGACCATGTGAAGGTGCAGCGGCAAAGGCGGACGACGAATCGGACCAGATCGGAAGGGGCATTCTTCGAGCATTCTTCGCGCGGGAAGATCAATCATGTTTTCAGAGCCGATCGGAGGCCCGAAAACGAAAGAAACAGCTTCGTGGTGTCGGGGCGACCAAGACCTGAAGGTTTCGTGATGATCAGACGGCCGGATCAATGATCGAAGCACCACGGGAGGCGCGACGGCGGAGGTCCGTGTTTCTGGAAATTTCCAGAATACACGGCGTGTACTTCCGAAGAACACGTCGTGTAGTTCTGATGGTGGCGGCTAGGGTTTTGAGGTCAGAGAAAGATCACACGGCGTGTGACCCCGGTCACACGGCGTGTTGGACCTTTCCCGAAGCTCGGTGTGTACTTCGGGTGGTACACGGACACGAGATGCTCTACACGGCTTCAGGTGGCACGGCGTGTACAGCTCGGCAGAGGCGGCTATGCGGAGCTCAGCGTGTATCCCGGGGATACATGAACACGGGATGGAGTACACGACCGTGTACTCCATCACCCGGCCAGGCGAGGTAAACAACGCGGGTCACCCCGTGTGCGGATCGCACGGGTTGGTGACCATGTACGGGCTCATGGCCAGAGTACACGGAGCCAGCCCCAGTTACCCAGACACGGCGTGTACTCCGTACTACATGCCGTGTACTAAGTTTTTTCTTACGACCAGCCTCACGACACGGGTCGTTGTACACGGGCAGTACCCAGGGTCGGACAACACGGCGTGTATCATTTCTACACGCCGTGTACTTTTTGGATAACGGCTTGGTCCTTTTGTTCACCGTGCCTTGAACATATTTCATTTGGGTTAGTTCCCCTTCTTCTTGTTCCCCTGAAGGTCAGGCATCATTCCCTCACGCAGGATTATGATCCCTTCAGCAGGACATTTCTTTGATAGAGTCGGGCATCCATCTGAGATGCCCGGATCGAGATCCTCTGTCCATTTTAGACCCTAGGTAGAGTCAGGCATCGGCGTGACCAACTTTACCGGGCGTTGATCCTCTACCTAGCAGGTGAATTCCGGATGAGTCGCGGTATCCGCCATGGCCCCGGCAGTGATCCTCATCTGTGTATCGAGATCTTTCCCACTCAGGAGTGTGTCTCCCGTAATGAGTGATTCTATCTATCGTAACCCTTCCACTCAGGAGTGTGTCTCCCGTAATGAGTGTAGCTATATCTCGTGACGGTTCCCGACAAACATCACTTCTCAGATGGACGTCATCAGAACTATAAGACTCGTGGAGTGTGTTCTCCCGGAATGAGCGCATCACGGAATCTTCAAACGGAATCCCTTGCGGGGGTATGCGGTTGCATGACTTGTCTCTAGACCACGGGCTTGGGTTTTGAGTATATCCGGTTTGTTTTATATGTTCTGTAAACATATATTATGCATAGATGATTGTACCTTTGCCTTGTGTACTACTTTGTGGTTTTCCGAGGTCCTCTACTGAGTATTGTTATACTCACCCCTGCACGGGCTTTGCCCGCACGTCTGGTGTCTTGTGCAGACGAGCAGCCTTTTGACAGAGTCCAGGGCGGACCAGGACAGGACCGAGCTTTCTGAGTTTCCTACAGGCCGAGGCGTTCCTACGGCTACGAGCAGCAGTCTCAGTACCTTTGTGCTTACAGGTTGGACTTTGCAGTTTTTCAGACTCTTGTTTTTGGTGGGCTTGTATTCTGGCCCAGTTTACTTTTACAGTACTTTACCTTTCATCGTGCTCTGTTGGTTGGGTTTAGTTGTATGCATGCATTTTTGTTCCTTAGTGTTTTATATTTCAGCATTTGTGGGCTTGGAGATGTGTGTGTGTGTGTGTACAGGTTCTTAGGAAATGCCTCCCATGTTAGTGACATGCCTACTTGGTGCTAGTCACCAGCCCCTGGCCTATTGGAGGCGGGCTTGGGGAGTCACGGTGCGGGCCCCACCGGGATGGGTCGTGACAGAGTGGTATCAGAGGTGGTCGGTTCTACCTTAGGACCAAGAGTCTGTGAGTTTGGTTGGGGAAACAGTGTTGAGTGTTTCGGGTTCGGCTTTCAGGCCAGAGACTCCAGTGTTGGTGCGGCGGTCGACGTATCCATACACCAGGACTCTGATAACCTGTTTTTCGACCTGGTTTACAAAAATACTGGTTGCGGGGAAATAAAAGGTACATGCATCATATAGGAATGGGTTGTGTCTTCCATATCCTTGGTGTCAGCTATCCAGATATACTCATTGACCGTGACACATCTTGTTTCTTTACAGGATGCCTCTGCGATGCGTAACCGCTAGGATTCAGCAGCACGATCACGAGGATGACCCCCTCAGTGATGAGGCTTCGATACAGGGACCAGTTCCCCAGGCGTTGTCACCAGGTGGTGCACCTACTATACCACCACCAGTGGAGCAGCCAGTGGTACCAGCGGTACCGACCGGTGAGGAGCGCAGGCTCAGCGCGCTCCACGAGTTTCAGAGATAGAGGCCCCTCAGGTTCTGAGGCGAGCCCGACCCTCAGGCTGCTGAGGACTGGATTGAGGTGGTGACCAGAGTTTTCCGTCTAGTGAGGACACCAGCAGACCAGATGGTGATCCTAGGAGTGAGCCTTCTTCAGGGTTCGGTCGGACGATGGTGGAGTCTGACCACGCAGACTCATGACGAGGAGACTCTTTCATGGACGGAGTTTGAGCGACTCTTCAGGGAGTTCTCTCCGGTTACGCTGAGAGTTGTGCGCATCCAGGAGCTTCTTCAGCTCCAGCAGGGCAGTATGACGGTGGCTGACTATTCATCGAGGTTCACCAACCTCGCCAGGTACTCGATGGATATGGTCATGGATCAGTACTTCAGGGCTCAGACCTTTGAGTGAGGTCTACGGCGAGACATCCGAGCTAGTGTCGCGCCTCTATGCATATCGACCTATGCTGGAGTGCTCGAGCGGGCCTTGGTGATCGAGAGCTTCTTGGCGGAGCAGAGACAGCCGCCGGCAGTCAGCAGCAGGCAGACAGGTGTGGAGACACCGGCAGCAGGGAGCCGACGTCAGACGCAGGGGTATGGACGTGGGAGACGTCATAGGAGGACCCAGGACAGGGGATCGACAGTCCAGGGCTCTCAGGCTGGATCTAGTTAGACTAGGGAGAAGCGATGCTATGCATGCGACGGTCGGGGGAATCTCGCTAGAGATTGCCCGACACGTCGGGCTGCTGACAGGGAAGTGGTGGATGGACCACCGAGACAGAGGCATAGAACGGAGCAGGCAGATCCGTCGGGCGGCGGACGTGGCAGAGGAGCTAGGAGAGCTGCAGGTGGTGGCAGACGCTTCGACTTACTTCCACCACCACCCCCAGGAGGTCCGCACCAGGCTCGGGGAGATGGGGGACAAGGACGGGGACAGCTGCATGCGGTCGAGGCATACGACCCAGGGGCTCCAGGGATGATTTGAGGTATGATCTGTGTCTTTTCTACCTTAGTTGTCGTACTCATAGACACAGGTTCCAGTCATTCCCTTATAGCCACATGTCTTGTACAAAACCTCGAGATTCCGGTAGAACCGTTGACTCGATCCTTACGCTTGGAGACACCTACAGGAGGAGACTCGACGATCACGCACCTTTGCAGACAGTGTGATCTTACCCTTGGAGGCGAGAGTTTCGGTTGGAACCTCTTGGTGGTAGTGTCGAGGCCTTACGACGTCATTCTCGGTATGGATTGGTTATCTTCGGTCCATGCCCAGATTGACTGTTTTAGGCGAAGAGTGCGGTGTGTCCGCCGTAATGGAACAAGGTTTTCCTTTGTCGGAGAAAATGAAACCCAGGAAGCACAAAGTGGGTTCATGCATAGGAGGGGGCAGCTGATCACTCATGAGTTGGCTAGCCTTACCCTCGGATCAGTAGATGTTATGAGCTCTCAGTTCCCAGCAGTGGTGGCAGAGTATGAGGACGTCTTTCCAGAAGATGTTCCAGGGTTACCTCCCCGTCGAGAAATTGACTTCTGCGTCGACTTACACCCCGGGACAACACTGATTTCCTCATCGGCTTATCGGATGGCTCCCGCAGAGCTTCGTTATCTGAGGGTGCAGTTGGAGGATTTGCAGAGCAAGGGTTTCGTGAGACCCAGCGTTTCACCCTGGGCGGCCCCGGTCTTGTTTGCCAAGAAGGCAGACGGGAGTCTGAGGTTGTGCGTGGATTACCGGCGCCTGAACCAGGTGACTGTGAAGAACAAGTATCCACTGCTGAGAATTGATGACCTCTTCGATCAACTAAGAGGGGATCAGTGGTTCTCGAAGGTTGATCTTCGATCAGGTTATCACCAGCTACGAGTGCGGGATGAGGATATACCGAAGACGGCTTTCAGATGTCGCTACGGTCACTATGAGTACTTGGTGATGCCCTTTGGCGTGACGAACGCCCCCGCAGTGTTCATGGGGTTGATGAACCGGATCTTCCAGCCGTACTTGGACCGGTTCGTAGTGGTCTTCATCGACGACATCCTTGTGTACTCGGCATCAGAGGAGGAGCACGCGAGACACCTGCGGATGGTTCTGGACGTACTCCAAGAGCACCAGCTTTATAGAAAGCTCTTGAAGTGTCAGTTCTGGATTCAGGAGGTCCACTTTCTGGGACATGTCATCTCAGCAGATGGAGTAGTCGTGGACTCAGCCAAGGTGGAGGTTATGTTAGCATGGGAGCCACCTCGGAGCGTGACAGAGGTGTGAAGCTTCCTTGGGTTGGCAGGATATTACCGGAGATTCATCCCTGATTTCTCCCGGATATCAGCACCGATGACGGCCTTGACCAGGAAGGGGCAACCCTTCGTGTGGACAGAAAAGTGCCAGCAGGCTTTTGAGCAGCTAAGACAGAGTTTGACGAGCGCCCCAGTCTTGAGATTGCCGAAGGAGGGTGTCAAGTACATAGTTTTCTGCGACGCATCAGGGACCGGGCTCGGTTGTGTCCTGATGCAGCGGCACGCGGTGATTGCTTATGGTTCGCGCCAGCTTAGGCCGCATGAGCAGAACTATGCGACCCATGATCTCGAGTTAGCAGCGGTAGTTTTCGCACTGAAGATGTGGCGACACTACCTTATGGGCGAGCGGTTCATTGTCTACTCTGACCACAAGAGCCTCAAGTACATCTTCTCACAGAAGGACCTGAATCTGAGGCAGAGGCGTTGGCTAGAGTTCCTCCAGGACTATGATTTCGAGATCATCTATACTCCTGGGAAGGGGAACAAGGTGGCGGACGCTCTTAGCAGAAGGTCGAGCTCACAGCTGTTGAGTGAGGTGACACAGCAATTAGCCGCGTTGCAGTTATCCTTCGTGGATGGAGAGGATGCAGCCTACCTATAGTTGATGGTTGTCACCCCTCCACTCTTACAGCGAGTTAGGGAGGCACAGCTTGGGGATGTCGACTGTGTGACCTTACGTGCTCAGTTATCCACAGGACATGCTCCTGATGGATATTCGCAAGGTGGGGATCACGTACTCCTTTTCAGAGGACACACTGTTGTACCAGTAGCGTTGCAGGAGGAGGTCCTGAGGGAGTTCCATACATCCCCTTTGGCGGTACATCCCGGAGTGGCAAAGATGTACCAGGACCTCTAACGCCAGTTCTGGTGTTCAGGCATGAAGAAAGCAGTGGCAGAGTTCGTTTCTCGATGCCTCACATGCCAGCAGGTGAAGGCTGAGCACCAGGTTCCAGTAGGGTTAGCTCACCCCCTGGAAGTTCCAGAGTGGAAGTGGGATGGAATATCGATGGACTTCGTGACGGGCTTACCATGAACGTCCAAGGAGCACGATTCCATCTGGGTGATCGTTGACAGACTCACCAAGTCGGCCCACTTCCTAGCTATCAGGGAGCAGAGTTCCGTAGAGATCTTGGGACGCCTCTACGTACAGGAGATAGTTCGGCTTCATGGCGTCCCCTCGACTATAGTCTCAGACCGAGACGCCCGCTTCACATCCCGGTTGTGGAAGGGATTTCAGGAGGCTTTTGGGACTCAGCTACGCTTTAGCATAGTGTTTCATCCCTAGACAGATGGTCAGACAGAGAGGACCATTCAGGTTCTGGAGGATATGTTGTGGGCCTGTATCTTGGACTTTGGTCGCAGCTGGGAGGACCACCTACCACTGGTGGAGTTTGCGTACAACAACAACTACCACTCCACCATTGGTATGGCACCGTTTGAGGCCTTATATGGGAGACCCTTCCGGTCACCGCTTTGCTGGACCGACCCCGGAGAGTCAGCACTCATGGGTCCAGAGTTAGTGTGAGCTACCACAGAGAAGGTGCAGATCATCCGGGAGCGGATGAAGACTGCACAGAGCCGGCAGAAGTCTTATGCTGACAGACGACGGAGGCCTCTGGAGTTCGAGGAGGGAGACCACGTTTTTCTTCGGGTCTCACCTCGATGTGGGTTACGGAGATTTGGCCGAGGCGGCAAGCTATCTCCGAGGTTCATCGGACCTTTCCAGATCCTGGGAAGAGTTGGCGAGGTGGCGTACCGCCTGACTCTACCGCCACAGTTGCATCGGGTACATGATGTCTTCCACGTGTCGCAGCTGAGGAGGTACGTGCATGACCCATCGCACGTCATCGACTGGGGCGAGCTGGACATCGAGGATGGAGTGACCTTTACTGAGTACCCGGTGGAGATCGAGGATCGGCAAGAGAGGATCCTTCGTGGGCGATCGATTCCCTTAGTGTGCGTCCGGTGGCAGCACGGGAATCTTCAGGAAAACACGTGGGAGCGGGAGGCCCAGATCCGTGCCCAGTACCCTCATCTTTTTGAGTAACCTTTGTTTTATCTTTTTGAGGACGTAAAGCCCCAAGGTGGGGAGAATTTAATGTCTCGGATTTTCCGTTTATTATTTTTAAATATTATATGGAATTATTTCAAGACCGGGCGCAAAGACGGCACATCATTCTGAGGTCCAGTGAGCCCAGAATGGTGGTTTGAACTTTTTAAGTCAAGTGAGTCGGCGCTTGTGCGCGGTTGTGGCAGTTTCCAAACGGATGCTTGGATTAAAAATCTGAGCGCACCGTTGCGTCCGGGACGACGGCTTTGCCTAAGAACGACTCTAACCTCAACCAGCGCAGGTCGGCTGCAAAAAAAAAATTAATTTGGGACGTTTTAAAAAGGAAAGCTCTTTGGAGGGAATAAAAAAAACTAATAATTTATTTTATTATTTTAAAACGTTTCCTTTTTTTTAGCACGACCTAATCCTCCCCTATAAATGCATCCTTATGGAAAATTCGCAAGGTTATCCTCATAACCCTGCGAGTTGAGAGAAAGAGAGAGATTTCTCTTGGAGCTTGGGCGGAGGAGGATGCGTTGGCGAACGACGACGGATCGAAGTCGAGAATCGCTACGCTAACAACGTTGAAGGATCTCGATGACAACAGCAGCGCGGCGCCTTCGTCAATGATCGATCCTTTCGAAAGGTAGGGGTAATTGTTTTGATTTTCCTTTCCCCGTATTTGAATTTAAACGACGAACGCGGCTCAACCCTGAACAAGTTGATCCGCGGATCCGTACGTTCTTGCGGGAGGGTTTTCTTTGGGATGATTTTAGGGAGTTAATCCATGCTTTATATTCATGCTGATCTCTGCTCCGTTTAAACCTATTAACGGGAGCGGATCAACGTCGTGACGAACGACGGCGGAGGTTCGTTCCCTATTTTTGTTTATGTGGATTTTCTTCCCCCTTTTCCCCGTGCGTTCTTCACGTTCTTCGCGGGGCGACGAACAACGGATCGTTGCGCATCCTTTCTGCGACGCAACGATTCCAAGTCGAAGGTTCGAGGACGCAACGACCTTGTGGAGGTGCGGCGGCGATGGCGGGCGACGAATCGGACCAGATCGGAAGGGGCGTTCATCGAGCGTTCTTCGCGCGGGAAGATCAATCATGTTTTCATAGCCGATCGGAGGCCCGAAAACGACGAAAACAGCTTCGCGGTGTCGAGGCGACCAAGACCTGAAGGTTTCGTGACGATCGGATGGCCGGATCAATGATCGGAGCACCACGGGAGGCGCGACGGCGGAGGTCCGCGTTTCTGGAAATTTCCAGAATACACGGCGTGTACTTCAGAAGAACACGCCGTGTAGTTCTGATGGTGCCGGTTAGGGTTTCGGGGTCAGAGAAGGATCACACGGCGTGTGACCCCGGTCACACGGCGTGTTGGACCTTTCCCGAAGCTCGGCATGTACTTCGGGTGGTACACGGACACGGGATGCTCTACACGGCTTCAGGCGGCACGACGTGTACAGCTCGGCAGAGGCGGCTACGTGGAGCTCGGCGTGTATCCCGGGGATACACGGACACGGGATGGAGTACACGACCGTGTACTCCATCACCCGGCCAGGCGAGGTAAACAGCGCGGGTCACCCCGTGTGCGGATCGCACTGGTTGGAGTACACGGGTTGGTGACCATGTACGGGCTCATGGTCAGAGTACACGGAGCCATCCCCAGTTACCCAGACACGGCGTGTACTCCGTACTACACGTCGTGTACTAAGTTTTTTCTTACGACCAGCCTCACGACACGGACCATTGTACACGGGCAGTACCCGGGGTCGGACAACACGGCGTGTATCATTTCTACATGCCGTGTACTTTTTGGAGAACGGCTTGATCCTTTTGTTCATCGTGCCTTGAACATCTTTCGTTTGGGTTAGTGCCCCTTCTTCTTGTTCCCCTGAAGGTCAGGCATCATTCCCTCACGCAGGATTGTGATCCCTTCAGTAGGACTTTTCTGTGATAGAGTCAGGCATCCATCTGAGAGGCCCGGATCGAGATCCTCTATCCATTCCAGACCCTAGGTAGAGTCAGGCATCGGTCATTGACGAAGGATGCGTTGGCGAACGACAACGGATCGAAGTCGAGAATCACTACGCCAACAACGTTGAAGGGTCTCGATGACAACGGCAGCGCGGCGCCTTCGTCAATGATTGATCCTTTCGAAAGGTAGGGGTTGTTGTTTTGATTTTCTTTTCCCCGTATTTGAATTTAAACGACGAACGCGGCTCAACCCTGAACAAGTTGATCCGCGGATCCGTACGTTCTTGCGGGAGGGTTTTCTTTGGGATGATTTTAGGAAGTTAATCCATGCTTTATATTCATGCTGATCTCTGCTCCGTTTAAACCTATTAACGGGAGCGGATCAACGTCGTGATGAACGACGGCGGAGGTTCGTTCCCTATTTTTGTTTATGTGGATTTTCTTCCTCCTTTTCCCCGTGCGTTCTTCGCGTTCTTCGCGGGGCGACGAACAACGGATCGTTGCGCATCCTTTCTGCGACGCAACGATTCCAAGTCGAAGGTTCGAGGACGCAACGACCTTGTGGAAGTGCGGCGGCGATGGCGGGCGACGAATCGGACCAGATCGGAAGGGGCGTTCATCGAGCATTCTTCGCGCGGGAAGATCAATCATGTTTTCATAGCACTTCTACAAACCATGTATTCTTCTACAAACCATGTATTCTTCGCGCGGGAAGATCAATCATTATTAACATTCCTATCATGAGATAGATGGTGTCTAACAAGGGTTGGCACATGTTTTATTCACTATTTCATCATAGAGTGTTTTTATAGACCCAAAGGTGTGGATATATCAAGGATATAGGTCGTCACACCGAGGATGAAAATTTTTAATCTTATGTTTTTCTACTTTTCTGCACATTTATAAATTTGAGTTTACTAAAATATGATAATGAATAAAATATAACAATTTTGTAGAGGTTATGTTTCATAATGTTTAAAATTTTTAAATAGGGAATAACTAATTCAACCCCCCATTAGTTGTTCTTACATAATATGCCCCGAAGGCCTACATTTTTTATTTTATTTTTGATAATACACTTTTCAAGGGGTGATGTATAAACCTTATAAGTCCTATAAGAATATGTATTACATGGCTCATAGGCCTTAGAGTAATTCATTGGCCATAGGCTTCAAATATTACATGCATCCCAGAATAACTACACGGAACTGCGCGTCCCCGGCATTTTTATCATGAAATCAGCGCTCCACCTTCGCATGGCAGTTCAACTAGGCTTTCTCATGCATTCCCAGTCTTGTCCCAATGGCAGGTTCCATACCCTTTCATTATTTTAATCTTTTTAGCTTGTTCTATGGTGAAATCTCCATGCCCGTCCTTATTCTGAAGCTTTTTCCTAGTAGCTTTTCTAGTTTTCATCTCCACTTAAGGTGGACCGAAGGCCTTGATATGGCCCGAAGGCCTTACTGTCCTTGAAGGCATGGGTGTCAAAATGGCCTTAAAGGACTCGGGGACCAAATCAGTGGCCCGGAGTCCCAAATAGGGGAATATTACCAGCTGCTACAGTGTGAAACAATGTTTTCTACAGTTCCTGCTACAGTTTATCTACAATTCCTTGAAATTAGCATCCTCCTACATTTGATCATGGGTTTCCTTGAGGCACTTAAAGATTCCTGACCAACTGGGATGAGGATCATGTTCCCATTTGTTGTTCCACAATCCTTTGGAACTTCATTTTATTATTTTCAATCATTTGACTTGATAGAGGTTTTTTTGGAAAAAATTATTAAATAATAAATTAGAAAATCTTGGTTAATGAATTATGAATAACAATGAATGATTAAGGTGTGTACGTATATATAATCAAGAGTGATGTTGTCATGGTATATCTACGGATTATTATTAGTTTATAATAATTAATTCTATTTTGATGTTTTTTGTGATGGATGTTATTTAAGGAACATTTACTGAGTTTTTATTGATTTTTGTGGTATATGTAACACTTAGATTGAACATGATATATTATTTGATTAAGAATAATATTTTCACAAGTTTAATGGTATTTCTAACCTTCTGTTTTTATATAATCATTGATGATTATGGTCCTTTCTAAGTGTTATAATCATTTTTATGGTGTTCATATGTGAATTATTTTAATATAGTGTTAATAAAAAGGACAACATGTCACATTTAAGAAGACCATGTGGCTTGAACGTGCAACCAAATGGTTAAAAGGGTATAATTTCATCCACTAGCCTATATCATGACCTATTTAATATTTTATTTCTTTTTATATTTAAAAATATTAAAGGTGAATATTTAGTTGATTTTGGGGATCAAATTCACCATCATAGAGATAACCATTGGATTAAAAATAGATTTGGTAATTTATTTTATTTTTGAAGAAGTTCATAATTATATACGATTGATGATAATAGAATATTATTGAATTTGATTTTAGGAATAAATTTTGAATATTATTTTGGATGTAGATGTGTTGAATGATGTTATTGATAAATATTATTATAATATCTAAGAGAATATATGATTAGAGTATATACATTTTTGGTTCGGAATATTAAGAGTGATTGATGTTATTTGGAGATAAATTTCTAATTTATCTTGAAAAAAATGGGACCAAATCATTCTAAACTATAGGATTCATTCTTAGTGTGGAATATAATGAATAATTTTATGGTTTTTTTATTTTTATAATGATTTAGTTCAATATTTGTTTATTAATCTTGAATTTTAGTGATTTATGTGTTATTTCAACATGAAAAAGGATTATTAATTTTTGGTATTATATAACATTATTCTGACCAATTTACTTTTGGTTAATATTTAAATATTAAAAGAATAATTTGTTATCTTTTTATGGAAATATGAGATCCATTAGATGTTTATTTTTTTATTTGAGCACAAAAATCTTCTTGAATAGAAATCATTTGGAGAAAAATGTGATTCTAGTGGAAATTGAATAGAGGATGTAGTTCTATTGGTAAAGTAAGTGTATTTCCTTATTTTTATAGTCTAGATAGTAGGAAAATATTTAACACTATTAAAAGGATTGTAAAATGAATATTTCATCATATTACCTTCATTTCTAATGAATCGATGGACCTTTTCACACCTAATTGGTTTATGGTTTTTTGCTCATTAACATTTTCATAATCATTCAAATTATAATTATCAAAGTCCTCTATAACACTCTATCATTATTTAGACATTAATTTTTTTCTTCTATTTCCATGTTTTCACTTCCAACTAATTTCTTCCAACATGGAATCTTATTTATATATTATTACATTTTTCTGTCATATTTCACTTTCTCTCTTATCATGATAAAATTTTAGTAACCCTTTTTGCAAAATGGTATTTCGAAAAATGTGTTTTCAAATAGAAAAAATTTTATTACTTGTATCATGGTCTCAATTGTTAGGAAACAATTTTTTAATTGGGTAGGGAAAGTGAAATCTTGGTTTCATTAAACAGAACTATTTTTGATAGTGTAGATGACATGCAACGCCGAGCCTAAACAAATAATTAAATACTATATTTAAGTATAATTATTATAACCTACTTGTTGAATTTAAATGTATGAAAAGGATTAACCACATTAAGAAATAAATTTATATAACTCCAAATAAATATATATTTATTGATTAAATTAGAGGAAATGAACATTTAATTTTTAGAAAATAAAATTTATTTTTGAAAAAATGGTAATTATTTATTTTTTATATGGTAATATTATAATTAAAATTTTGGAAACATTTATAAATTTATGTTATAAAATTGAAAAAAATGTTTACATATTTATATAAATATTATTTTATGTTAAAATTTTTCTATTTTTTTAAATTGAATGATTATTCAAAAAAGAGAGAAAAAAATAATTTTTTTGAAAACTTCAATTAATTTTATCACATTTTTTATGTAAAAATATATTTTATATTTGTATTGAAATTTAATTAGTTCATTATTATTTAAATAATCCAATTATTGTCGTTTTAATTAATTCTATAGTTGAATTTAGTATAATATCATTTTTTAACATAAAATGGAATTTTTATGAAAAATTATTTACCATCATTTTTTATGGGTTTAATATTAAATTAAATTATGAAACTTATGTGTTTTAAAATATTTAAAATGGTATTAAATTTTTTGAATCTATATGTCTTTATGTTTTAAATATCCCTATTTTATTTTTATTCAATAATAATAATAATAATAGTAATGTTTTTTACTATGATAATTATAAAAATAGTTAATTAAGGGTAAACATAATGTGATAAGGATAAAAATTTAACCCTAAAATTTAAATTAATATTATTCAATGAGTTTATATTATCCCTATTCAACCAAAATTTTAATACACAACCTTCTTCCCATTTTTTTTAATGCGACATGTATAATATTTTATGTAAAAAAGGAGAAATGTCATTCCATTTGTTTTAATATCATTAAATATATGATATAATGATAAAAATAAAGTACATATATTTTTATGTATTAATTATAAATATAGACACATTTTACTTCTCATGATATTTTAATTATAATTTTATGTGATGAAATAATTACCTTGAATTCCTACGCAATGTCGATACAATATTTCTTAAAATAATAAAAAATGAAATAATTGATTATATAAATGTTAAAAGTAATATGTTTGAATGAATTATTATATTCCAGGATATATCATATAAAAATATAAGTTAAATACTTTTCAATTCCTTATATTTTTATTCCATTATTTTCTAGTTTTTTTAATAGACATATTAAATGAATAGTTCTATAATTGAAATTTATGCTATTTTAAAATAAATAATATTTTATTAACAGATAAAAGTCCAAGAAATTTTATTTTTTTCAATTTATTATAAAATGGTTGTTAATATCAACTTTAGATCACTTATGAATCAATTTTCCTTTAATAATAACTTTTTTATCACTAAGAAGTAAAATCTTCAATATCGCGGTAATTGACAAAAAGTGTTGAAATTTATTAAAATAAAATTATACAGGTAATAACATAATATAAACATTTGAAAATTTTCTTATATGATATTATTTAGTCTCACACTCATTCTATATTCAAATATAATCAATTTTGAACAATTTAAATTTTAAAACTCATTTTCTTAAATCGAATACATTAATGAGTTATACGAGTAACCATCACATAAATTATAAAGAGGAACACGTTTATATCGATTTTTAATAAAACAAATCACCGCTTTTTCATCCAATACAGACAAAAAACCATTTCATACAACCCTCTATATGTCCTATAGGTAATGGTTTGACTAGAAAACCAACCTATTAATGATTTGGGTGTTAATATTAAGAGAGTGTCCGAAGAAGAGTTATGGTTTAACACTAAGTGTTTTTATTTTGGTCTTTTCTAAATTTTTTAAAATTTATTAAACCATAATAAAATAATAAAACCATTATCCTCCATATACTAAGATTTTTTATGGTAATGGAATAACATATATTTATCTCCCCTTCCATGAAATGAGAAATATAACTATCTTTAATGTGTTTGGAGAACATCCACCTCATAAATAGATATAATTTTTTTTCATCACCACCAATTAATATGTGTTGTATTTACACATTCAATGTATATATATTATATTTAAGAAATCATTATCTTTCATAAAATATACTATATATATTATTATTTTATATTTCCATTCATTAAAAAATGATAACATTATTTGTGTGTAGGTGTGGACTACCACCTCCATGAAGTGATGTGATTCATTTTTCATAACCACATCACATGGATGATATATAAATACATATATATATTTAAAGAATTAATATGATACATTTTATATTAAAATCATTTTTTAAAATAAAATGTAATTTATATTGTCTTTCAATAATGATTATTGATAAATGGAAATGTTACAGAAGAGTACGTACGACCTACAATCTCCATTATTGCAACAAATTTACTTCTTAATAAACATATTTCATTATTTTTTTAAAAGATAAATTAATGTATTAAATTTATGATAATTTCATGATTAGTATTTTGGATATATCTGAATAATGACTTATTTTACAATAGTCAAACAACCAATGTTAGTTTTGAAATATGAGCTGAATATCACCAAAACAGTTGATGCAAGATTAATTAATTATGTAATATTATAAAAAATGATATTAAATAAAATGAAAGGATAAATTTACAAAAAAAAGGGTATTACAAAAATATAATAATAACATGTGTTTTTTATTCAGGAATATAATGAACATACATGACAATTCAAACATGAGGTAATGCTATCTTTAAAAACCCACATTTAATTTTTCCCTTGTTAGGTCCACTAGGCTGGATACCCTGAGAGGGGGGGTGAATCAGGGTATGACTAATTCAAAATTAATGCCCGTTCTGATCTTGTTTCACTGTTAAGCAAAACACTCTTCTCTCTTTTTCCTGCTGCACGATATAAACAGAATGTAAAACAAGCACATCACACAGCAATTTTACTTGGTTCACCGCTAAGGGCTACGTCCAAGGAGCATACGCCGACAGGTTGCCGGTCGTACCAAATTCCACTAATCTTCACTAGTTGTGGATTACAAGGTTCGGGCTAGATCAATTCTATGCCCAGGCTCACTGCCTTTACAATGTTTAGGGTCAGCTCACTGCTTTCCCAAGGGTCACTCCCTGTTTCTCTCTCTCTGGCTCACTGCCGGTGGAGAGGATCACCTTCTTCCTCTTCCTGAGCTCACTGCTCTTGGATGGAATCCACTCACAGTTTATAGACCTGTAGGTCTCTTCATTTTCATGAAAGAATGCATCTTCTCTTGTATGTAGATGCTCTATTGAAGTTTAACTTTCACCCGTTGATGAATATCTCTTTGCACCGAAGGTATCGGGCAAACTTCCAGCTTCCACGCAGCCCGAAAAACACTGCTGGAACAAACCTTACTTGGCGCGCAAGTCAACCTTGGCGCGCAAGTATCGGCGCGCAAGTCACAACGGGCGCGCAAGTCCTCCTCTGACACTTGCGCGACACAAGCTTCCTCAACTCCAAACTTGCGCGACTCTCTTCCCTTTAGGCCCAAACCACCATTGGTGCGCAACTGCAAACCGGCGCGCAACTTCTAACACCGGCGCACAACTTCAACCACTGGCGCGCAAGTCCCACCTGCGCGACAACACACACCACTTGCGCGACCACCACACCTGCGCGACGGGAGCTCTCGTCTTGAACTCTGGTAAGAAATGAGGAGGGGTGGTCCGGTATTTATAGGCAATCTGACCACCCTGCGCGACGGCACGCAAGTCACCTGCGCGACCCAATTTCGGCGCGCAAGTCTACTCACCTTTAGACACTTGCGCGACCAACTCCCAAACTTGCGCGAACCTATTTCCTTAGCCATATTTTGATCTTCTGATCTTGAAAAACATGTGGCGCGCAAGTTTCCTGTACACCATGTTCGAGGCGCGCAAGTCCCATTGCCAAAAACACTTTTCTTCATTTGCCGATTTTCAGGCCCAAAAATTTGGCAAACACTGGAAAACGGCGTCACCTTGTATCTGTTCTTTTGTACCGCCTCCAGATCTTCCATTCCTTTTATCGACGTTCTTGAATCAAACATGGATCGTTGACCTCAGCTCTTGAACTCGACATTTCATCATGAAATCCTCTTTGTCAACAATCACAACTCAGATGTCCACTTTGTCAACAAACACAATCACCTCAAAAAGGCTTCAATGAAACCTTGAGGGATTTTTGCCCAACAATCTCCCCCTTTGGGTTTGTTGACAACTCTTCCAAACAAAGATACGTCATTGATTCTTCAACCTCCATTCGCCGCATTGCGATTCTGATAGCGACCAAGGATTTACTCAACACATACTCTAAGCCCACATGAGCAATGCTCGGCGTGAGAAACAAGAGTAAATGAAAAGTTCATCAATGAATCACTTTGTCTCTAACATCCATTGTTGACACCAAACACTGTCCAACACCACTCTTCTGCTTTTATCACGATCCTCAGCTGTCGTGATATCTATTCTTTGATCGATCACTTCTAGCATCGTCAGATGTAATACGCTCCCCCTTTCTGCTCACAGCTTCAACACCTCTTTAGCCATATTTCCTGTGTTTTCCAAGCTAAGCTCTAGCTAAGCACGTTCAACTAGCTTCAACTCCCCCTATCTGGCTGCTCCACCTGTCAGCTTCTCCCCTTATCATTCATGATTTATCAAATCTCCACATTGTCTCCCCCTTGAACAATCACTATTTTCTCCCCCTTTGTCAACGAACCCAAAGGTCACGCCTTTGTAGTCTGTAACATAGTAGAGAACACATTAGCACAGTAGAGAAAACACAGCATACCTCGGGGAGAGGGGGGGAGTCCCGCGTCCACACTATTTCAAGTGCGGGGAATCGACTGAACTCCCAGAGCTAGTCGATGCCTCTCAAAAGCTTCCTTGGTTAAGGCCTTTGTCAGAATGTCTGCAACCTGTAGCTCTGTAGGCACATACTCCAACTTCACGATGCCCTGCTCAACCTTCTCCTTGATGAAATGATACTTGATCTCAATGTGCTTTGTCCTGGAATGATGGACAGGATTTTTTCTAAGATTTATAGCACTTGAGTTGTCACACTGGATTCCGATCGGAGACTTCACTTCAACTCCCATATCTTCAAGCTGCTGCTTCATCCACAATAATTGTGTGCATGCTTGAGTGGCCGCTATATACTCAGCTTCTGCGGTGCTCAATGAAATGCAATCTTGTTTCTTGCTTAGCCAAGAAATACACAATCCACCAATATAGAATGCACCACCTGACGTTGATTTTCTATCATCTGCTGAACCGGCCCAGTCTGCATCAGTATATCCCAGTAACTCTGTCTGAGATTTGTCGTTGTATGTCAAACCGAAGTCCACCGTGCCCTTGATATACCGAAGTATTCTTTTCACTGCAAGCATGTGACTTTCCTTGGGATTACTCTGATATCTCGCTGCTTGGCATGTGGCGAAAACAATATCAGGCCTTGTTGCGGTTAAGTACAACAGACTTCCAATGATTTGCCTGTATTCTGTGATATTAACTGCCTTGCCATCCTCATCTTTTGATAATTTCATCCGGGTAGCAACCGGAGTCTTCATTTCCTTGGAATTATCCATTCCAAACCTTCTTAGAACTTCCTTGGCATATTTGGATTGAGAAATGAAAGTTCCATTCCTTCCTTGTGTCACCTGTAGACCAAGGAAAAACGTTAGCTCTCCAATCATTGACATTTCAAACTCATTTTTCATGAATTCGGAAAACTGTCTGCACTGAGCTTCATCTGATCCGCCAAAAATTATGTCATCGACATACACTAGCACCATTATCCTTTGATTACTGTCATTGCTGAAATAGAGATTGTAATCAACTCCTCCACGCTGAAAACCAAGCTTCTTCAAGTACTGATCAAGCCTTGAGTACCATGCCCTTGGTGCTTGTTTCAGCCCATACAATGCCTTCTTCAGCCTGCAAACTTTGTTCTCATCCTCATGAATGAGAAAACCATCTGGCTGCTCAATATACACCTCCTCTTCCAGAACCCCATTCAAGAATGCGGATTTGACATCCATCTGGAACACTTTGAACTTTCTTTGCACTGCGATGGCTAGGAATAATCTTATTGTCTCCAGCCTTGCAACCGGTGCAAATGTCTCATCAACATCAATTCCCTCGATTTGGGAGTACCCCTTGCACACTAGACGTGCTTTGTTCCGAATCACTGTGCCATCTTCATTCATCTTGTTGCGATAGACCCATTTGGTCCCAATGACATTCTTGTCCGCTGGCCTCGAAACAATCTCCCATGTCTGGTTCTTCTCAATCTGATCAAGCTCTTCGTTCATGGCCTGAACCCAGTTTTCATCTTCAGCTGCATCAGAAAAACATTTCGGCTCCACTTGAGACAAAAACGATGCTTGCTGTGATGATTTCATTCTTCGAGTTTGAACTGGAGCTGTTTGATCACCAATGATATTCTGCCTATCAAAATCAGCTCGACTCCTTGGCTTCCTCGCAGACACCGACTTGACACTTTCCTCTTCATCATCAGTATCTTCTTCTGAGTCAGCTTCTGCCACTTCTGCTCCCCCTGGGTTGCTTATCTCATCATCACTTTCATCCAGGAACTGTTCACTGGGTCGTTGAGCAGTCTGTTCATTTTCGACTATAGTGACATCATTACTTTCAACAATTTTTCCCAGCCTCTTGTTGAAGCATTTATATGCTTTGCTTTTCCCTGAATAGCCGAGGAATATCCCTTCATCTCCTCGTGCCTCAAACTTCCTATGATGTTCTTTGTTGAGAATGAAACACTTACTTCCAAAGATTCGGAAGTATTTCAACGTTGGCTTCTTTCCGTACCACAGTTCATACGGAGTCTTCCCTTGCTTTGGACATAACAGGGACCTGTTTGAAACATAGACCGATGTCAAAACTGCTTCCTTCCAAAATTTCTCTGGTAGGTCCTTATCAATAAGCATTGTTCTGGCCATGTTGTTAATGATCCGATTCCTCCTTTCTACTACTCCATTCTGTTGGGGAGTTCTCACTGATGAAACTTGATGCCTTATCCCATGTTTCTTGAGATAGTTTTCAACCTGACTGTTTGTAAATTCCGTACCATTATCAGTACGAAACTTCAGAATTTTCTGCCCAAGCATCTTCTCTGATTCCCTCCTGTACTGCTTTATGCAACTGAACACCTCTGTCTTGTGGGTTATGATGAATACCCACGCCATTCTGCTATAGTCATCAATGAAAAGAACATAGTACCTTTGCCCATTTATAGCTCGTGGTGAGATAGGTCCACATACCTCAGCATGCACCAATTCGAGCACTCTAGTTGATTTCTGTTCCTTTGGCCTGTATGTCTTTCTGATGATTTTCCCTTGCTGACAAGCATCACATGTATGAGTGCGATCACGTGATAGTTTGGGAAGGTCTCTAGCAGCATCACATTTAACGAGATCCTCCATATATGGTTGGCATAGATGACCAAGTCGCTTATGCCACAGCTGGTTTTCTTCCTCTCTGGATAAAAGACAAGTATCTTCTTCGCCACCTACAAGATAGAGATTTCCCTTTGATCTTTTTCCTTGCAGAACAGCTGATCCATCTTTTCCTCTCACAACACACATCTTCTTGGTAAATTGGATAGAGTGCCCAGAGTCACATATTTGACTGACACTGAGTAGGTTATGACTGAGACCCTCTACTACCAAGACATCAGCACGTCTCATGTCTTTGCCCCCAAACTTGGCTTTCCCTGAGCCAACAATCTTCAGGCCTTCATCATTTCCAAATTTGACAACTCCTTCTTTGTCATATTTGATGCCTGTAACAAGATCCTTATTACCCGTCATGTGGGATGTGCAACCACTATCAAGGATCCAAACACCAGATAGATCTGACGCTTTAAGGGAAATCTGCGCCACCACAGCCTTCTCATTTTTCTTCTTCTTGGTCCATACTTTTTCTTTCACACTCGGCATGGATTGAGGCTTCTGTTCTTTCTCAGAGTATGACGGACCACCCTCATCTTGCAGAGCTGCAAATCTGTTCTGGACTTTTAACTCACTTGTTGGTTTATTGATCTGCTGCTTGCAAACATTTTGATTATTCTTTGACACATTTCTCTGAATGATTGATGTGCAATACCTAGCCATGTGTCCAAATCCTCCGCACCAAAAACAGTGTCCTTCAAAATGTGTTCTGGAAAACCATTCTCTGTTTGGCTGCCGTCTCTGCTCATGTTCCCTTCTGTATCTCTTGGCTATGGAACACACAAACTGTGAATGTCCCATTTTCCCACAGCAATAACACCTGATATAGGATGCATTCCCTCGTGATATTTCAGCACTGTGATTTCCCCTTTGGGATCTCTGAATATTCTGATTCTGTTTTGTTCCCAAATCAACCTTCACTTTCGGGATGAGTGCTTGTGGTCTGACTGCAATTGTCGCCAATTTTTTTCTTGACTAAGCCCATAAACGACCTTAACATCTGAGCTCAATTGCTGTTTCTTTCCTACAGAACTGCTAGGCTCCGCTTTCATCTTCTCTGTCTTCTGAATAGCCTGCTTTTCGGATATCACATTGGGGGTCAAGAGTTTATCTTGATCCTTGAGTTTTTGTCGCAGACTGACCACTTCTTCTTCAAGATCTTTGATACATCTAACATGCTCCTTTCCTGTGTTTGTCAGACAATCAATTTCCTTCTTTTGTTCCTCAATTTTAAGCTTATACTCAACAATATTTTCTGAGCTCTCTGGTGTTGAGGATTTTAGTCTTTCAATTTCTTCTAACAGCTCAGACTTTTCTTCATCCTGTTGTTGCATGTAGAGTTTGGCATCACGAACCACTTTATTGGCTTTCTTCGTTTTGGCTCTCCAAACATCTATCTCCTCAAGAGCTGCTTCCAATTCGGCTTCCATATCAATTCTCCCTTCAATTTCTTCTTCTTCTTTAGCATCAGCTTCTTCTCCCTTTTGAGAACTACCAGCAATTGCCACCAAGGAATTTACCCCACGATCTCTGCAATTTTCTATTTCCTCAACTTCTTCATCCTCAGACTCATCTGAACTTTCAAATTCTTGTGAGAGAAGATTCTTTTTCTTGAAGAAATTTCTCTTGAATTGTTTCTTCCCTTTCACAAAAGCTGAAGACTTCTTTTTGGGAATTTCAACGTCATCATCATCATCATCGTCTTGAAACTTCTTGGGGCATCTTGCCGCAAGATGACCAACCTTTCCACATCTAAAGCATGCTAGTGGAAGTTTACCTTTAAACTTTCCTCTTCCTCTTTGTAGATTCGAAGAAAGGAATGACATCACCTCATCTGTCTCTTCTTCTTCATTAGAATCTTCAATGGTGAGCTTCTTCATGGCCTTAAATGCCACCTCTTTAGACTTCCCTTTTTCCACAGCCTCATTATCATCGTTCCTCATTTCATATGCAACCAAGGTACTGTGCAAATTGTCCAATGTCAGCTCTTTTGGATCTTTATCTTCTAGTACTGAAACTTTCGGATTGAATCGATGTGGAAGTTTCCTCAAGATGCGCTTTACAATCTTTATGTCTTCAATGACTTCTCCAAGACCTCGCATATCTTCCACAACAATGTTTACCCTATCAAAGAATGCGTCAACAGACTCATTCGGGTTCATTTTCAGATCTTCATATTTGTTCCACAACACCTGCAGCTTTGCCTCTCTGACTTTTGTGTCCCCTTCATATATATTCAAAAGCTTTTCCCACATGGAATGTGACGTTTTGCATGACATCACTTTTGTTTAGATGGGATTGGAAAGGGCTCCCCCTAAGGCATTGATTGATTTGGAATCAGCATCCAACTCTCTATGCTCAGCTTCTGATAAAGCACCACTGTTAATATCAGTTGTGATACCATGCATAGCTGCTGAAAACACATCCATTCCCAAGGATCGGAAATAGTGTTGCATCCGATTCTTCCATATCTGAAAATTATATCCGTCGAAGATCGGAATCCCTTTATGATTGGTTACCTCCATTGAGAGAAGAACAACTTTTCAACCTTTCCTCTGATACCACTTGTTAGGTCCACTAGGATGGATACCCTGAGAGGGGGGGTGAATCAGGGTATGACTAATTCAAAATTAATGCCCGTTCTGATCTTGTTTCACTGTTAAGCAAAACACTCTTCTCTCTTTTTCCTGCTGCACGATATAAACAGAATGTAAAACAAGCACAGCACACAGCAATTTTACTTGGTTCACCGCTAAGGGCTACGTCCAAGGAGCATACGCCGACAGGTTGCCGGTCGTACCAAATTCCACTAATCTTCACTAGTTGTGGATTACAAGGTTCGGGCTAGATCAATTCTATGCCCAGGCTCACTGCCTTTACAATGTTTAGGGTCAGCTCACTGCTTTCCCAAGGGTCACTCCCTGTTTCTCTCTCTCTGGCTCACTGCCGGTGGAGAGGATCACCTTCTTCCTCTTCCTGAGCTCACTGCTCTTGGATGGAATCCACTCACAGTTTATAGACCTGTAGGTCTCTTCATTTTCATGAAAGAATGCATCTTCTCTTGTATGTAGATGCTCTATTGAAGTTTAACTTTCACCCGTTGATGAATATCTCTTTGCACCGAAGGTATCGGGCAAACTTCCAGCTTCCACGCAGCCCGAAAAACACTGCTGGAACAAACCTTACTTGGCGCGCAAGTCAACCTTGGCGCGCAAGTATCGGCGCGCAAGTCACAACGGGCGCGCAAGTCCTCCTCTGACACTTGCGCGACACAAGCTTCCTCAACTCCAAACTTGCGCGACTCTCTTCCCTTTACGCCCAAACCACCATTGGTGCGCAACTGCAAACCGGCGCGCAACTTCTAACACCGGCGCACAACTTCAACCACTGGCGCGCAAGTCCCACCTGCGCGACAACACACACCACTTGCGCGACCACCACACCTGCGCGACGGGAGCTCTCGTCTTGAACTCTGGTAAGAAATGAGGAGGGGTGGTCCGGTATTTATAGGCAATCTGACCACCCTGCGCGACGGCGCGCAAGTCACCTGCGCGACCCAATTTCGGCGCGCAAGTCTCCTCTCCTTTAGACACTTGCGCGACCAACTCCCAAACTTGCGCGAACCTATTTACTTAGCCATATTTTGATCTTCTGATCTTGAAAAACATGTGGCGCGCAAGTTTCCTGTACACCATGTTCGAGGCGCGCAAGTCCCTTTGCCAAAAACACTTTTCTTCATTTGCCGATTTTCAGGCCCAAAAATTTGGCAAACACTGGAAAACGGCGTCACCTTGTATCTGTTCTTTTGTACCGCCTCCAGATCTTCCATTCCTTTTATCGACGTTCATGAATCAAACATGGATCGTTGACCTCAGCTCTTGAACTCGACATTTCATCATGAAATCCTCTTTGTCAACAATCACAACTCAGATGTCCACTTTGTCAACAAACACAATCACCTCAAAAAGGCTTCAATGAAACCTTGAGGGATTTTTGCCCAACATCCCTTAAGAATATTTTTTTCTTCCCTAACTTTATTTTTTAATTTCATTTTAAGGAATAATTTATTTTGAAATAAATGGAATTTAATGGAACATTTATTCATATTTTGACATTATTTAATTGTATTTCAAAATTAATCATTTAAAATATTTCATATGAAATTTTTTGACATTATTTACAAAAGACTAATGGAATGTTAATTTTTAATGTATATATTGATTATGAATTTTTCCTCCACCATAACCATTTTGTGATATTTTAGTTCCTTTATATGCTTCCATGTTTTCTTCAAATTAAAATCGTCTTCCTTTAGTGATAGGAATTTTATTGTACAAATTTTGTTTAAAACAGAATGGGATATATCAAATGTTCTCTTATTGATTAAAATAATATTTTGAAATATAATATATTTTGTTTGTTATAATTATGTTATGGTATTTCGAAATTATTAATGATGATGGGCAGTTTTGTCATAGACAAAAGACGAGTAGTTATATGATATCGCACTAATTAGTCAGGTATGATTTGTTATAGTATATTGAATGTCGAGGTTATTACAAGAGTAATTGTGATGGTAATTCCTAGGGTATCCATGATAGTTATTCCAAGTTTCACTATAAAGGTTATTCAATGTGTAACTACAATGTTTTTTCCATTTTTGACCATGAATGATAGTCTCTATGTACGAGTGATTTCTAACGATTCCCTATGTTACATATATGATTTATTTTATCTTCTAATGGATAATAGGAAAATATAATTATTTTTAATTATAATATAAGGAGTTCATGTTAAAAATAATTTTCTACATTTTATGTAGAAAATTATAATTTCATGTGAAAAAATCATCAACTTTTCATTATTGAAATGTGGACATTATGAGTTTTATTTTTCCTTCATATTTTATTGAAACTTTTATTATAAAAATCCTTGGGAAGAAAAGTTGAATTATTATGTTAAGAAAATGTTTCATTTGAGCCTAATGTTTATTTAGAATATAAATATTTTTATGATAATTCATTGAATAATTAAATTATTTCATTATTTTTATGTCACTCACTGAGCTAGTTGTTCTCATATTACATTTTTAAAATGTTATCTCACAAGACTTATGGTTTAGAAGATATGTTAATAAATCCAAAGATCCATATATAGAATTTATTTTTAAAGAACCAAGGATATATTTATAATGGTTTTTATTATGTCAGGAAAATGGATAGAAAGTGGAGGTTCCCAAAATGTATTATATAGGTTTTTTATGTAATAGTTATTATCAAATTCTCTAAAACTATTAACATGAAAAGAGCCTATAAATAAAATAAATTGAATCCATGTTTAAAAACCAATTATTATGTGATGTTTAATGAAAATTTATTATTTAAGGTATTAGAGGAATGGTTTAGAGAATTTTACAGATTGGATTTCATTTGAGTAAAATTTAAAAGTTATATACAATCATAATGGTTATTAAATTAAGGATCACTATAGTTACTTTGTAAAAATTTAATGAGTTTATGATAACTTTGATAATGATATCTTAGTGGTTATCCTTCTAATATGATGGTTTATTATGATTTTTTAATATACTTTCACTATCCATTTTTTTAAAATGGGTGCATCTAGTAGGAAATAAAGTATCAATGGGTGTGAAGGGAAATGTGGTGTTTTATTTGAATGAGTATCTTATTGAAATTGAAGCGGTAGTTTAAACTCTTGTGGTTATTCTTATCCAAGTGTCATGATTTATGATTAACGACATCAACTTAGGTGAATTTCGTAATGCATAAAATTAGAATGAAATTAATATTTTTGGAATTCTTGGAGATAAAAATCATAGAGGTAAAGATATTAAATAAATTATTTTTCTTAAAAGTGGAAACAAGCACCAAGGAAAATATAAAAATATACTAGAAAATGATTTGTATGTGGTTAAGGAGGTAATAAATTGTTAATATTCCAAGAAAAAAATCATTAAATTAACTCAATGATGTGGAATAAAGATAATCTGAAGGAATTAATTGAGTGTATTGAATGCGGTGAACAAGGGAGTTATGAAAATCAATTTACCATGTGGAAAGCTCAAGAATAAGTTCATTAAGACCATACATATTATTTTATAGCAATTCCAAATTCAATTATTATTAATGATGTGGAAATTAAAAATTAAAAATAAATGGTATAGATTATATATTGGCATATTTTTTTTATTTTTTTAATCATCTGAAATGATTTATATTTAAATGTGGGAAGTATTAATGAATAATGTGGAATATAATGGTTAATGTATTATAAAGAAAAATAAATCATTATGGAGTCTAAAAATATGGATTTAGAAGTTATGAGTAAATATATTATCTATGTATGGTCATAATTTTAATATCCTTATTAATATTTTCTTGTGTTGGGTCATTTAAGGGGTTTTGGAGAAATTTATTTAGATTTTTATATGTTTGAGGTATATAAAACCCTTAGGATCAACCTGACATATTATTTGAAGAATAATTATCTTTTCATTAGTTTAATGGTGTTGATAACCATCAAGGTTTATATGATCTTTAATGATTAAAGTTATTGTTAAAGATACTCATCACATTTTTTGGAAAGTCATAATAATTTTATTAATATGTTTTGTGTGAAAATTAAAAACTATTACATCTAGATAGGCCATATGGATTTAACACATGACATATGGGTGATAATGGTGAAACTCCTATAACTAGCCAATAAAATTACATTTTTAAAAGGAAATTGAATTTCAGACATAAATTATTTGACATATAAAGATTATATTGATTTTTGGAAAATGATGTTTTATCATAAAGTAAATTTGGGGATTCAATTTTGATTTTCTGATTACAATTACTTAGGATGATGTTCAATATTATTTGAATATTGTATCACTAAGGTAAACAAAATAATTTCATATTTTATATGTGGAATAAACGATGAAATAAAATTAGGGAGATTATTTGGTGATTAAAAATATTTATAGAAATGATTAGAATATATTGAAAATTATATGATTTAGGGATGTAAATTGTTTATGAGAAATCAAAATTTGTTGTTTTTTGTAGATAAATTTTAGAATTTTATTAGATGAATATATGAAAAAAATAATTCCTTTAATTGGAATTGAATCATAGAATGGAATAATTTGAACAATTATAATGGTATTTATTTATAAAATGTTTTTGATTAAATGTTTCGTATTACAATTGATTTTTGGATATTAATGTATTACTTATTCTTATAATCGTTTTCTAATTTTTGGAATTATCATAACATATGATAACTAAATATGTTTTGGTTAATATCTATCAAAAAAATGAATAACTTTTAATCCCTTTATGCAATTATGTGATCCATGATAAGTATATTTTAGTGATTTGGTCATAAGAAATTCATTTTTAAAAATCATTTTTTTGGGAAAAAATATGAGATTCTTGTAATAATTGAATAATAAATGAATTAATACTTTTGATGTAAGTATATTTTATCATTTCCTTATTATAGATGATATGAAATTATTCTACTCTAGGAAAAGGATCTTGAAATGAAAATTTTACCATATCACCTTCATATTAAAGGAATCTAGGAATCTTTTCACACAACGTTGGTTTATGTATTTTTTTCATTGACTTTCTAATAATTAAATTTCTTATTATAAATAATCATTGTTACCTTCCATCTTTATTTAGGAATTAAAATTTTCTTACATATACATATTTTTAGTTCCAACAATTTTCTCCCTAAATGGAAACTTAATTGTGTGTTATTTCAGATGAACTGTTCATTTCTCTTTCTATAATATCAAGAGGATGTGTTATTGAAACTTTTTAAAATGATGGATTTTGAAAAAACTATTTATTGATGGAAAATAATTGATTATAAAGATCGTGTTTAAATTATAATGAAATAATTTATTTGTAGGTGGAGAATGTATCACCCCAAAATGTTTTAAAAATAGAATAATGTTTGAAAACTTATATGACTTGTAACACCGACTTTAAATAAAAAATGAATCATTATTACTTTAATATGATTGTTATACCTGATCCATTTGATTGGTGTGTATAAATAATATTAAACAAATTATTATTTATATATATATATATATATTTCTTAATCAATAAAAATGTAAAAATTAATTCATAATAAATAATCATCTTATTATTAGATGTTATTTCATTAAAAAAATATAAGTTTTCCCCAATAATGATATTAATTTGTTTTTTTAGTGAAGATAATGAATAATTTTTGAACTATTATAAATTTCATTTTTAAATAAATATATAATTTTTGAAATAATCATGCCAAATTTATCTTGTGGTGATGTACTGAGATATTTCTAAAAAGTTGATTTTTTCAGTGTAGAGTGAAAATACATATTATTATTAGAATAATATAATTTATTTTAAAGTATTTATAATTTAAAATTCTATTTTAGATTGGATTAAAGAAATTCAATTCAATTTTTATTTGAAATTATATTATTTTTTTTTCCTTTCTCGTGAATTTTATATTTCAATTTATTTGTAAAACATGTTTATAATTAAAAGGGTTTTTTTAAAGAACTGAACAATTTTTTTCTTTTTTAAATATAAATTTAATTCTAATAAATCCTTTTTTTGAATATTTTAAAATGGATTTTATTATTGGATTATTATTTTCTAAATTTGGTATGTTTGTTTATTTTTTCAGTCTTTATAAATAGCAATAAAAGTAAATTTTATTATAATAAAAAACTGAAAATATATTAATTAAAGGTAAAAATAATCTGATAAGGACTAGAAATTAACCGTAACACGTGAATTTATTTTACAGGATGATTATATTTCAATCATAATCATCCAAAATTTGAATATATGACCCTATTTTTTATATGGATCAAATTATTACATTTATAATATCTTATGTAAAGAAACAGAAAAAATGAAATTCTATTTGTTTTATTATCTTTAATCATTTGATATAACTTAAAAAAGAATATAAATTTAGTTATAAATATTTATTATATATATATAAAGTGCCCAGAATAGTGCAAGATCACTGAGATGGGAGGGGTGAATCAGTGATCTCCCCTGTCAATTTTATTTTTCCTTTTTATGAATTGCCTTCTTTGCAAATTCAACCTTTGTGGATGGTTAAGGCCTTGATCTACTCTCCTAAAGATGTAGTGAAATAAAAGAACAAGACAGAGGGATTTAAAAGGTTTGGAACAAAGACATACTCCTTTCTGTGTTGGTTATTCTCCCAAACATGGATTCTTCACTAGATCAAAAGATGACTACAAACAGTAATTGGTTAGACCCCCCAATTACTTGTTGGTTAAACCCCCCAATTACATGTTGGTTAAACCCCCCCACCCCAACTTTTATGCACCTTCTTATTTCTTCCCGAAACTTCTCACACCCCCTCGTTTCATATTCTTCCTTCAAATGAAATGATAGTCTTCCTTCTCTTCAAGTAGCATCACCAAACTCTGTTTGAATCTGTCAGTCTTGCTTAATGTTCTTTGCACACACACATTGTTCTTATGTTTCCATGCACCTGAACTCCACCATTCATGCACCCTCATTTTTCTTCTTCATTTAACATGACCCGAATGGGTGTGAGAATGATGTATGTGTTAGTTTTTCTTCTTAATAGGTTATCAATTCCTCGTCCTCATGCATTTATTTCTTTTGTGAGAAACACTATGCCACAAATTTTTCTTCTTCACAAGGATACAACAATGGTATGTAGCACCTATTGTGTAGCCTGAGATATTCTCCTCACAGAGACACAATGAGGGTTCAGAAGAACCTGTTGAGTGCTCACGGGTTCCTTCACACAGGGGTGAGATCTCTTGCGTGAAACAGGGGGATTCACACTTCTTCTCTTCACGCAAGGGATGCACATCTTCTTTCATAAACCACAGTGGTTAGTGATTCTCCTCCACACAAGACCTACGCGGGACACCTTTGTTCAAGAGTTTGCGTGGTTCTCCTTCTCATAGAAGGACTACGCATAATCCTTTTCCTTTTGCGAACCAGTGGGGTCTATGGTTTCTTTGTTTTCTTTGGAGAAACATGAGCTCCTTCCTTCGATAATGCAGTAAGATATTCACGGTTTGGGCACCTCCTTTTATAGGTGAGGAGTGTGTTCAAAATCCGTGTACCAAACATGAATATCGGGCTTTGAGTTCCCGAGATCTACAGATTCAAAATTTGGAACATGGGATAAAAGATATTTTTAAATATCAATTGTTTCTTTTCAACGGCTGACTTATTCATTGTATCAAGATCCTCATGCGCATTCATTTCAGAACACATTCGTATTATTTCCCCAAAGGATTCGAGCATTCTGGCATTGCCTCGAAACTCCGTTTGATTCAGCCACGTTTGAAATCATTATCATGTTGAATGAATGTAACTTTTAAAGCATTCATGTATTTGATTCATTCAAACGATTATCATGCACTTGATTTGAGCTTCAATAGCGATCAGAAACTTGATCGTGGGGAATCTGTAGTGGCGATGGCATACAGGTTCACATTGGGTGGCAACGGATGTCCAGAGGTTGAAGATAACCTCAGTGACTTTCTTTAGTAGTTGGATCGCCTTCAATTAATCATGGATGATGATGATTTTAACATGGGTCGCAGAATGAATCATGCAGCGGAGATCGGACCCGAGATCAGATGGATGGACATGATTAGATCCGCGTCATTAAAAATTCATCCCACATCGAAATGAGCTTCAGATATCGCACGGTTTAACAAAAAACTCACACCGCCATTACACCAGCTTACTCCTCTCACCCCTTCGGTGACACCCCGCACCGTTTATCCTGCGGGCGCACTTAAGTTCCTTCTATGAGCCTCCTGGATAGTGCACCTAGTGCCCATGCTACATGGGTTCATCACCGTGCGGCACCTGCGGGCTTACACACGTCCCACACTCATGCCTCATGTGAGGCCAGCCTTGAGGTCTTCTTTTGAGCACGTTTGACCCTCAGGTCCTGCAAATTCTTGAGGTGAGGACTTCGGCTGGCCTCCATGGTTGGATTCTTTTTGTGTAAAAGAATAGTAAATACTTTGTATAATCATGAAGTAACCATGTATTAAAATCCAAACCATACTTCATCATTCCCAAACATCATTCCTTCCTTTATTTTTGAAATAACAACTCTAAGATCTTCAATACATTCTTTTAATCCAATCATGGATGATGCATGGATAACTTCTTCATTCCTCATGTATTGAAACATGATTCATGGCCTTCAACACATCAACTTTCCTTATGTAATTGAGTATTCATGTACTTTATAAAGTGTTGTAACATTGTATCACCTTGATAAAAGTCTTGGAACATAAGACCAGTTCGACAATCATCAGAGTCATATCATCTTAGAGATTTGATCAAGTTTACCATTCAATGCTTTGAATCAACAATATTTCTCCAATGCTTTACCAACTTCTTCCCCAATATCTTTCATTCAAAAATTGACTTGATATTGACAAAAAATGAAACTCTTATGAAATTAAATCTCCCCCTTTGTATTTAGTTGTCAATATCACCTATGCACATATTGAATAGGTTAATATGTGTGACAAAATTTTCTCCCCCTTATTGGCAACCAAATGCAAAGGTGTAATTGGAGTCTCTTCAAAAACATTTCCCCCTCCCTTTGAATAACATCTTTTGGATGTTTCTGAGAGAGGGATGATTTCACGTGGTTCACTTGGAAAAGAGCCTTTAGTTAATCAACTCATCTTCCATAGGAATGATCAAATTTTCATTGAACTGCAAAAAAACAATACACAAACAACCAATAAAAACAATGATCCCCCTCAAGGGATGCATTCATCTCCTTCAATTCCATGCAAATCAGTGCAAGAGCAAGTAGATAGATTTAGGGAATAAGGAGTAACTTGTTCATGATCTTAAAGTATAAGTAGAAGGCTGAACATGAAGTTTCATCCTTAACTCAACAAACCGCTCTGTCGGCATTGATTTTGTGAAAATGTCTGCAATTTGATCTTGAGTAGATATATATTCAATCTTGATGTCTCCACTGGCCACTTTTTCTTTAATAAAATGATATCTGATATCAATATGCATTGATCTTGAATGTTGTATGGGATTGTTAGACAATCCAATGGAACTTTGATTGTCACATAAGATCTTTAGAGTCTTCTCAATTTCAATTAGCAAGTCTTCTAGCTGTACTTGCATCCAAATAATCTATGTGAATGAGTTTGTGGCTGCCACATTTTCTGCCTCATATGTGCTCAAAGTTACTGAGTTTTGTTTCTTACTGTACCAACTAACAAAACCTTCTCCCAAAAAGAAGGATTCACTAGAGGTGGATCTCCTATCTGTACAGTCACCTTCCCAATCAGCATCTGTAAACCCCAACAACTTCATTTTTCTACTATGTTTATATAATAACCCATAGTTCAAGGTTCCTTTTACATTTCTCAAAATTCCCTTAGCAGTTGATAAGTGAGATTCTATTGGATTTCTCTGATATATGGAACATAAAGTTACTACATAAGTGATATCTGGCCTAGATGTTTTGAGATAATGTAGGATCCCAATGATTCTTCTGAAGTCTTCTTGATCAACATTATTTCCACTTTCATCCTTGCATAATTTAGTTCCAACTGAAATGGTTGTTGAAACTTCTTTTACATTTTCCATTCCAAACTTTTTCACCAATTCCCTGGAAAACTTCTCTTGTGATAGAAATATGAAATTTTGTTTTTTGTTTCAACCATAAATCCCAGAAAATATTTTATTTGACCATGCATGGACATTTCAATGGGTTTCTTTATCTCTTCTGCAAATTCATCACATAATCCTTCCTTGTCTCCGTCAAAGATGATGTCATCTACATAAATTATAACTATGAGAGTACCTATGGACATTTTCCTAACATAAATATTACTGTCAACCGTACCCTTGACATCCATCTAATTTGGAGTACTAGGCTCTAGAAGCCTGTTTTAAACCATATAGAGTTTTTCTCACCCTGCATACCATGCTACCATCTTTTTCTAGAATAGAACCATTTGGTTGTTCGATATATACCTCTTCTTCAAGATCTCCGTTTAGAAATGCAGATTTCACATCCATTTGATAAATTTTGTAATTCTTGTGTGCTATAACTTCTATGAACATTCTAATGGTTTCCAGTCTTGCTACTAGTGAAAAAGATTCTTTAAAGTCAACTCCTTCCATTTGTGAATATCCATTTCATGCCAGTCTGGCCTTGTTTCTTAAAACCTCCCTGTTCTTATTTAACTTATTTATGAAAACCCACTTCATTCCGATAACATTTTTATTACTTGGTCTTGACACAAGATCCCAAGTGTGGTTCTTTTCAATCTGATCAAGTTCCTCGTTCATAGCTTGTATCCATTCTTCATGTTCAACTACCTCAGCCACTGTATGTGGTTCGACATGAGAAATAAGAGCAGTTTGATCTTCAATTCTTAATCTTCTTGTTGTTTGGAATGGAGATTGTAGATTACCAATGAAATTTTCTTTCTCAACATGCTTCTTTAATTTATTGTACTATTTTCTTTTATTTTCATCATCTTCTTCTTCATCACTAGTATGTTTAGAATTAATGTCAAAATTGTATTATTCTGTCCCAGCTGCTTCATCATTCTTTTCTTCCATAATCATGTCATTTTCTTCCAAATTTTCTGAATCACTCTTCAGGACAGTATCTGATTTGATAGTGTGTTCAACAATTATGACATCACTACAATCCAATAAATTGTTCATTATTTTGTTCCAACATCTATATCATTTACCATCAGGTAGGTAGCCCATGAAGATCCCATATTATGCCTTTTCTTCAAATTTTCCCAGATTAATGTTCTTAATCTTTATGATGCAGGGACTTCTAAAAACTCTGAAGTATTTAACGGTTGGTTTTCTGTGGTAACACATTACATAAGCTTTCATTTTCATTTCTGGTCTGAGAAAAAATTTGTTTTTTATATGTATGGCAGTGCATACAGCTTATCTCCAGAAAAACATTGATATGTTTTGTTCAACGAACATCGTTCTTCCCATTTCAACTAAGCTTTTGTTCTTTCTTTCAGCTACTCCATTTTTCTGTGATGTATAGGGCGTGATGTATTGAAGTTTGATTCCATGATTGCAGAGATAACTTTCAAAATAATCACAAGTATACACTTTACCATTTTCTGATCTCACATTCTTAATAAGATACCCAATTCCTTCTCAGCATGTCTTCTAATGTTTTTGAACATTGTGGTTGTCTCTGACTTGTGTTTATTAAACATTAAATTAGTCATTCAAGTGTAATCATCAATAAATATTATAAAATATAAATCACCTCTTGTAGACTTTTGTCTCATAGTCCCACATAGGTCTGTATCAATAATTTCAAGGGGCCTAGTTGATAGGATATTTACTCCATTGTGTGATTTATGCATCAATTTTCCTTTATTATATGTTTCACAAACTTCATCCCTTTCTCTTTTCAATTTGGGAAGATCTCTCAAAATGTCATACTTCAGAATTTTGCATATAATCCTTTGACCAAGATGCCCAAGTATTCTGTGCCAGATATTGATTTCATCCTTGGAACTCAAGTAACAACAATCACTAGAATTACAAATTTGAAATAAATTTCCACTGGTTCTTTTTCCCTAACTTATGATTCTTCCATCCTTTGATCTTTCGATGACACACGAGTCCTTTTTGAACAACTCCTCATGTCCATAATCACATAGTTGACTCACACTATGTAAATTGTGTTTTAACACTTCAACAAATAGCACATCATTGGACTTTAGATTTTTAGCTTCAATCATAGCTCTACCAACTCGCTTGATTTTTAGAGAGCAATCATTTACAAAGACTATGGCTCCTCCCTCATGATTTTCTATATTGCTTAAGATTTTTGTATCACCATTCATGTGTGATAAACATCCACTATCGAGAATCCATGACTTGGCCTTACTACTGGATTTTTGAGCAACTTCAGCAAAATATTTGTTTTCATCATTTAATTTTTGAATCTTTTTTCCTTTCATGGCTTGGAGGGATTGTTTAGGAAGAAAAATCATACAGTTTTTAGCACTATGTCCTTGTTGATCACATCTTCCACAAGTTTCTCCAAGTAGTTATATTTGTTCTGTGTTTTCATATTAGATGATTTATACATTGCCCTTTTGTTTTCTGAATAACTCCCCCATGATTCATGCATAACTTGAGGTAGATACATGTTATACCAGCAAAAATAATCTTTGTGCCCAAAAACTCCACAACACCTATAGTATCCTCTAAACATTGATCTTCCCAACTGATGGGAGTCTTGTCTGGACGATTGTTGTTGTTTTATTTCCAGAACCTGAGTGAATCTTCCTGGGGAAATTCTTTCTTTCTTTAGATTATAAAAATATTTTTCACAAGACTTTGTACTCAAAACTTTTCTTAGATTTTTTTTTGAACCTGTATTGTTAGAAATAACAGATGTATTTTGAGATTTGATTGGTGTTGAATTAACCTAATTCTTTTCACCAGTGTGTGATGATTCTCCCTTAACTTCAACAGCCTTGTTAAATTCTTATTTGATCTTCTTCAAGTTGTTCCGTGCTTCAAGCCACTTGGACTGAGTCATTGATAGCTCTTCTTCTTTGAGGTGCAGTTTATTCTCAAGGTCTCTTACTATCATTTCCATTTCTACTACATTTAGTTTGTGTCTTTTGATTTCTTCAAGGTAAATCATTTCATTCTTTATACATTCTTCCTTTTCTCTGGAAATATTCTCTCTTTCATTCAGTAACAACCTCTTTTATATCTTGAGCTTTCTGTTTTTCTCAAGGAAAGCTTCTAATTAATTTTTCAACATGTGTTCAAGGTCTGTCCATTCGCTTTCATCATCTTCACTGCTCGATGTATCAGACCCTTTTTCCACATGAGCCATGAAATTAGTTCCATCTTTTTATTGTCTGTCTGATGTAGAGTCAATATCTTCTTTTTTTCTCACATATCTTCTTCTTTCACCTAGAATGAATTTTTTCATTCTTGTACGAAATTTGATTGATTCTTTTGTGCTTCTTCCCCATTTCTTCTTTTGTGATTTTTATTCTTTTGTATCATATGCAACAAACCATTTCTTATGGCAATTAACAGTAAAGTGTCTGATGTTATTGCAGTTATAGCACCATGGTGGAAGTTTTCCTTTTCCTTTAAATTTTCCTTTCCTAAATATTTTTTAAATAAGAGCAATAATTTTATTGTATTTCTCATATTTATCTTCATCATAAGATTCACTTGATTCTGAGGCTTCATCATCTTTGATTTTGAGTTTTCTCATGGCCTCCAAATCCATCTCATCTTGCATCTTCATTTTAAAGACTGGGATCTTTCTCATTTCATATGCAATGAGAATGTAATAAAACTCATCAGTAGAAATATCATCACTATCTTCTAGAGCTGAAACTTTCGGATCAAACTTATCAGGAAAATTTCTCATTAGTTTTTTGAAAATAGTTGAATCATCCATCTTCTCTCCAAATCCCCGAATATTACTGACATTCTCATTGACTCCTGTGAAATAATCATCAATATTTTTCTCTTCTCCCATCTTGATGTCTTCGAATTTGCTCCTCCAAATTTTCAATTTGGCTTCCTATACTTTCATGTTACCATCATAGCTACTTTCCAATTTATCCCATATTTCATGAGCATTCTTAAGTCTCATAAAATTTTGTACACTTTTTATGAAACAGACATTAGGATGGTATTTTGAGCTTTGCCATCAACCTCCATATTTTTGAGCATTTCCATCAACCTTTGTGTACACTTTTTCTGAAACAGACATTAGGATAGGGTAACATCCTATTCTTCCAACTATGAAATTTTTTTCCATCAAAAGAAGGAACACACCTACTATTGACAGAATTCAGATTATCCGTTTTTGAAAGAAGTAGATCCTTACAGTGGTAACCTCGCTCTGATACAACTTGAAGTGCCCAGAATAGTGAAAGATCACTGAGACGGCAGGGTTGAATCAGTGATCTCCCCAGTCAATTTTATTTTTCCTTTAATTTCCTTATTTTCAAATTCAACCTCTGTAGATGGTTAAGGACTTGATCTACTCTTCTAAAAATGCAGTGAAATATAACCACAAGACACAAGGATTTACAAGATTCGGTACAGAGACCTAATCCATGCCATGTTAGTTATTCTCCCTAACACGGATTCTTCAATAAATTAATAGATGATTACAAATAGTAATTGGTTACACCCCCCAATTACAAGTTGGTTAAACCCCCCAACTTTTCTGCACCTTTTTCTTTATTCCCGAAATTGGTTACACCCCCCCCCCCCAGTTTCAAATTCTTCCTTCTAATGAAATGATAGTCTTCCTTCTCTTCAAGTAGCTTCTACAAACTCTGTTTGAATTTTTCAATCTTGCTCAAAGTTTTTTGCACACACACTTTGTTCTTATGTTTGCATTCACATGAACTCCACCATTCATGCACCCTCATTTTTCTTCTTCTTTTAACATGACCCGAATGTGTGTTAGAATGATGTATGTGTGAGTTTTTCTTCTTAAGAGGTTATCAATGTCTCGGCCTCATGCATGTATTCCTTTTGTGAGAAACACTATGCCACAGATTTTTCATCTTCGCAAGGATACAACAAGGGTGTGTAGCACCGATTGTGTAGCATGTGGGATTCTTCTCATAGAGACACAACGAGGGTTCAGAATAACTTGTCGAGTGCTCACGGGTTCCTTCGCACAGTGGTGCATGCTCTTGCGTGAACCAGGGGATTCACGCTTCATCTCTTCGAGCAAGGGATGCTCAAATTCTTTCACAAACCAGAGTGGTTCGCCCTTCTCCTCCGCTCAAGACCTATACGAGACACCTTCGCGTAAGATTTTGCATGGTTCTCCTTCGCGTAGAAGGACTACATGGAAACCTCTACCTTTCGAGAACTAGTGGGGTCCGCAGTTGCTTTGTTTTCTTTAGAGAAACAGGAACTCCTTCCTTCGAGAATGGCAGCATGCTCTTCACGGTTTGGGCTCCTCCTTTTATAGGTAAGCAGTGCGTTAAAAATCCATGTACCAAACATGAATATTGGGCTTTGAATGCACGAGATCTACGGCATCAAAATTTGGAATATGGGATAAAATATATGCTTAAATCTATGTTGTTTCCTTTTCAACAGCTGACTTATTCATTGTAGCATGATCCTCACGTGCATTCGTTTAAGAAAACATTCGTATTATTTCCCCGAAGGCTTCGAGAATTCTGATGTTGCCTCACAACTTCGTTTGCTTCGGCTACGTTCAAATTCTTTATCTCGTTGCATGCATGAAAATTATAACACATGTATGTATTCGATTCATTCAAACGATTATCAGGCACTCGATTTGAGCTTCAACGAAGATAAGAAACTTGATCATGGTGAATCTGCAGTGGCGACGACGTGCTGGTTCACATCGGGTGGAAACGGATGTCCAGAGGTTGAAGATAACCTCAGTGCCTTTCATTAGCCATTGGATCGCCATCAATTAATCACGGACGACGGTGATTATAACGTGGGTCATGGAATGAATCATGCGGCTTAGATCAGACACGAGATCATATGGACGGGCAAGAGTAGATCCACATCATTAAAAAGTCGTCCCACTTCGAAACGAGCTGCAGATTTCTCACGGTTTAACAAACAACTCACACTGCCCTTACACCAGATTACTCCTCTCCCCCTCTAGTGTCTCCCCGCACCAGTTCTCCTACGGGCGGGCTTAACAGCCCACTATTCTCCTCCTGGCTCACGCACCTAGAGCCCGTGCTGCACGGGTTCATCACCGTGCGGCACCCGCGGGCTTACACATAGCCCACACGCATGCCTCGTGTGAGGCCGGCCTTGAGGGATTCCTTTAAGCGCGGTTGACCCTCGGGTCTCACAAATGCTTGAGGTGAGGACTTCGGCTAGCCTCCTTGGTTGACTTCTTTTTGTGTAAAAGAATAGTAAGTACATTGTATAAAAACAAAGTAACCAAGTATTAGAAGCCAGACCATACTTCTTCATTCTCAAACATCATTCCTTTATTTTTGAAATAATAACTCTGAGATCTTCAATACATTCTTTTAATCCAATCATGGATGATGCATGGATGACGTCTTCATTCCTCATGTATTGAAACATGATGCATGGCCTTAAACACATCAACATTCCTTATGCAATTGAGTATGCATGTACTTATTCAAGTGTTGTAACATTGTATCGCCTTGATACAAGTCTTGGAACTCAAGACCAGTTTTCCAATCGTGAGAGTCATATCATCTTTGAGATTTGATCAAGTTTACCATTCAATTCTTTGAATCAAAACAATAATTATCTAAGGCTTCACCAACTTCTTCTTCAATATCTTTCATTCACAAATTGACTTGATATTGAAAACAAATGAAACTCTTATGCACTTCAATATAAATTATATTTATTTGTCATGGTATTTTATTTTTTATTTTTATTAAAAATATAATTATCTTAAATTCCTACATAACGCTGATATAATACATATTAAATTAAAAAATTACAAATGATATTAAAAATTAAACAGAAATATTAGTTGACTGAATTCGTATGTTCAATCATTTTTAGATAAAAATATAATATTGTAGAGTTTTTAATCCACTATATTCAAATTCAATTATTTTCTTGTAGTTTTACTGGTTGAATAAAATAAATAATTCCCAAATAGTCATTAACATTATTTTATAAAAAATTATATTTTATTAAATGATTTTAAAAAAATACCATTTTAGATATGTTTTTAGGATATATTTAGAGATATTAAACAAGGTTAATTTATTTTCAAATATTTCTTTTTAGTAACTTTCCTAACCCCTAAATAGAAAAATATTTAATACCATGATAATTTTCAAAAGGGTTTAGATTAATTAAAACCAAAATATCTTGGTACATATTTTATATAAACTTCTTATAATTTTATTGGATTAGAGTATTTAGACCCATAAAAATTTTAGATTTGTATTGTATCAATTTGGATCCATTTTAAGGTTTATTAAATATATATTAATTTAATAATGTATGAAATTACAAGATTGTCCCTCCCCTCACTTATAAAAGTTAACCTCTTATTCTCTTTTATTACCACATTAATAAAAATTTGGTTAGAAAAAAAAACAAATACATAATTTTAATCCCTTACCACTTATTAGTGGCTTCAGTTTGATTATAAAATCAACTTATGAAAGATTATTTTATTAACCTTTAACTATTGTCCGAAGAAGATGTATAATTCATAAGTAATCATTTTCATTTTGTTTCTTTTTATATTATTTTAAAATATTATTAAAACATTTTTAAATAATAACACCAGTATAATCTACATAATGATCTTTCATTATGTCCACGTAATAACCTATATCTATCTCCTCATTCATCAAATAGGAAATAAAACCATTATTCTAATGTACGGAGGACTACCACCTTGCAAACTGATGTAATTTTTTCATCAACTCCTCTTATAACCAGTTATAATAATGTATTAAATTTTTATATATAATATTTATGATATAGTTATCATATTTAAAATGTAATATATCATTTACATTCTTACATTTACACTAACTAAAAAATGATAACATCATTCATACATATGTGTGGACTACCACTTCCTTGAAGCGATGTGATTCATTTTTCATCACCATATAACATTGATTATATATATAAGCCAATTTAAATAGATAATTTTTAATTTATGATATAATGATAATTATGTAAATATAATACAATACTTACCCTCGTTCTATAATGATTGTTGGAAAATGGAAATGTCACTCATGATACATATAACTTACCATCTATAGGATTGTAACATGGTTTGTTTTTCATGACCATATTTCATGATATAATTTAATATAATAAATGATTTATGAAAATGATAATTATTCCTTGATTATTATTTATGTATTTTTTGAATAATTCCATCTTTTACTATAGGCATCCCACTAATTCTTATTTGTAAATATTTGTGGAATATCATCAAAATAGATGATGCGAAGTTAATTAATTATGTAATTATATATAAATTTATATTAAATAAAATAAAATTATTAATTAACATGAAAAACTTTCTGTGGAATTTAAATAAGGTAAAATATATTTTTATAGATGAAGTTAAGAATGAATCTGGAAAGTCAAACTCGAGGAAAGAGACTTTCTTTAAAAAGAATATCATCATTTAATGTTTCCCCTAAAAATTTTTTTTCCCCCATATACATATTTTTTAAAAATTATTTTATCTATATATTTATATGCACAGAAATTAAATATAAAGGAAATTTTATTTCCTCTTTTTACATTATTTAAATGGAATTTTTTGGGAATATTTTAACATTTTTTATACAAAATGTTTTGACTTTCTTTAAAAAAGTCAAAGTGAGTGTTCTGTTATAATTTATACATGGATAATAAAGTTTACCACCACCAAAATATTTTTTTATATTTTAATTACATTAATATATTCCATGTTTTTTAACAAAAATAAATATTAGCTTTGATCTAGGAATTTTAGTTTTGAAAATTAGTTTTGAATATAATGGGATTTATCAAACAAAACTTATGGGTTAAAGAAATATTTTAAAGACTGTAAGGTTTTATATTTTCTAATTATATTATAGATATAGGGAATTTTTTATTATAATAGGTTTTCTAGATATAATCTAATGACAGATGGGTTAGTGATATCTTTTAAATTCATTGGGTATGATTTAGCTTTGGATTTTAACCAACAGGGTTATTATAAGTGTAACCCTGATGGTTCTTCTAAGAGTTACCATGATGGTTATTCCATATGTAACAGTGCAGTTTATTCCATTTGTAATAGTGATGGTTACTACATGTTTAATATTGTTATAAAAATGATTCCCCAAGTTACCTACAAGATTTATTTATGTTTCTTTTGGATTATACCGAAATATTTTTATTTCTTAAGGTAATCTATAGAGTTTAAATTTAAAGATAACTACTTTCCACTTCATAGGGTTAAATGCATATCTTTGTGAAAAAAATTATAAATTATTCATGATTTAAAATATTCCAATGTGAATTTTATATTTACTTCAATACTTCTTTTGAAATTATTTATAAAATGTTATTGAGAGGGAATTTGATTTATTGGGTGTGTAATTGTTTTTATCCCAATTTTTTTTATAAAATTATATTTTTATAACAGTCCATAAACTAAATGATTTATCAATTTATTTTTATATCTCTTAGATAGATATTTTTTATTATCTTATATTTTTATAATTTTGTCAATGGTCATAAGGTTTAGTTAAAAAGTTAATAAATGTAGAGTTCCCAATATTGAAGTTACCTTAAATGAATATTTTATGTCTTTAAAAAGAATTTTATTATATGGGGATACTAATTAGAAGTATCCAAAAATTATTTTATGGGTTGGTTATGTATGATTTATGATCATATTCACTAATACTCTAATCATAAAAAGATGCTCAAAATGATATAATGTGAATCTGTTTAAAAAAACACATGAAAATTTAATGTTTAAAGAAAAATCTTTAATATATGTATTATAGGATGATTTTTTATAAATATAGAGTATGGTATGTTATTCGAGTATATGTTTAAATCCCTTTATGATATCAATGGTTAGTATGTTAGGTATAACTATAGCTATTTTGGATTAATAGAATAAATTTAAGATAACATTGTTACGGAAATCATAGTGTTTATCCTCCTTGTAAGATGCTTATTCTGATTTTATTAATATAATAAACTAAAATTTTATTTTTTTAAATGGATGGATCTAGTAAAAATCAATGTAACAATGTATTTGATGGAAAATGTGGTGTTTTTGTAAAATAAAAAAAGAATAAAATGGGAGATTTACTAAATATTCTTATGGTTATTCTTACCAAGATATCATTAGTTATGATTAATAACATCAACATAGGCCAAGTTCTCAACACATAAAATATTATATTAATTAATATCTACATAAGTCCATGTGATAATGGTTTTTAAGGTAATAATATTCAATGACTAATGCGTCAGTGATGTGAGATGAAACACTTAGTTAACTAACATAAAAGCGTGTGATGATTTTTTTATTAGTTAAAGGAGGACATAAATAAATATTCTGCTTAGGGAAAATGGATGAATTTAGTTAACACGTTAAAGAGGAATAATGTTCATCCTGAGGAATTAATTGATTTTTTAAATGTTGGGATTCTGTTAATAATGAAAATAAATTTCCTAAGGGTAAATCTCAATAACGATATTAGAAAGACTTTACAGATCAATGTTTAGGAATGCATAATTCCAATATTATTAAAGATGAGGAAACACTAAAAAATTAATTAAATGTATTGATAATATTTTTGTAATATGATTTAATATTTTTAAATATTTATAAATGATTTATATTTTCTTTCTGGAAATAAGTATTACTGAATAATATCCAAACTAAGAGTTAATGGGTAATGAATAATTTTTTATGGTTAATGTGACTGTATATTGGAATTCTTGATAAATGATGTTGTGGTACATGTAAGTATGAAGATATGTTTAAAATAATTAATTCTCATTTGATGTTCTATGTTATGGAATTACTTTGGGATATTTTTTGGTGTTTTTATAGGCTTTTTATGTATATGAAACCCTTTAGTTCAACATCATGTAATATTTGAGGATTAATTCTCTTTTGATATGTTTGATGCAATCAAAAACCTTCAAGTATTAATTAATCTTTTATTAATAAGGTTATTTTTATGTATACTCATATATTTCAGATATTTAATAAGTATTATATTAATATGGTTTTAGAAAAAAGGAAACCCTTTTACATCCAATAAGGCAACTTGGCTATAAGAAAAAACTGAAGTGTGAAAATAGTGAAACACCTACCACGAGCTTACCCGATGTTCCATTTAGTAGGAAATTATTTTTATTCTAAAAGGATTTGAAATATAATGATTATGATTATTTTGGGAGAAATGGTCTTATCATATAGATAACCATTAGATTAAAAATTCACATTCTGATAAATGTAATTTCATAATAATATCACGATTTTGGGAACATTATATGATTAAAGAAAATTTGTTATTATGGGATTGTATATGATTAATAAAGGATTAATTATAATTTTTAACATATATTGTGATTTAGGTTATCTATCTAGGATTATTATATATTAGAAAATTATATGGTTATGTCATATACATTTTATGCATACTGATTTATGTCTAATTGATGTTAGTTGGAGAGAAATGTAAAATGTATGTTGGAAGAAAATATGATGATATAATTCGAACCTTTGGGTATAAATTTTAATATATAATATTTTTAATAATTTGTATGATATTCATTTGTATAACAATTTATTTTGAACATTCGACACTTTTTTTGAATTTTGGAGATTAACATATTTTTTCATTATATTTATGTTATTAATTTTAGGAATTTTCTAAACATATATTGAACAATTATTTTTTCCATAAAATCTAAATACTGAAGGAATAAATGTTGATACATTTGGATTTATGTGTTCCATTAATGAACATATTTTTACTTCTAGAAATAAAAGATTAAAAAAATTACTTTTGTTATAAATTGAATAAAAATTAAATTCTACTTATAAATTCACTATATTTCATTATGTATTTAGTCTATATGGTAAGGAATTTTTCAAATATACCAAAGGATCTTTAAATGGTAATTTTATCCAATTAATTTCATTCCTAAGGAATTGACGGTTCCTTTCACACCACTTAGGTTTATAGATTTTGTGTTGTTATATTTATCCTGATCACTCACATTCTAGTGATCAATGATCTCTATCACTATCCATAATTATATGGTCATTATTATTTTATTCTAGGTAATTATTTATAATTAAAATTTATTTTCCCATCATGTAAACCTATTTATTATCATTCCATATAAAATTCATATTTCCCTTTCTCTTCTATTATGAAGGAGTTTTGTTAGTCCACTTTACATTATGGTATTTCAAGAATTAAATTTTCATATGAAAAACCATTGATTACTATGAGATATTTTAAATTAAAAGGATACAATTTAATAAGGGGTTATATTGTAACTCCATTATGTAACACCCCAGGATTTCAGAGTGTGTTATTTCTTAAAAATAATTCAATAACTTGCACTACACGCAACACCGAGTTCAATCACACCATTAAAAGAGGTCATGAATAGTATTAACTACATTTTGAACTTTATATAATCCTTATAATTTTAGAATCCCTATTATGAGTTTCTTAGTCATAATGCAAGAACAAATTCATTTTCAGTATTTCACTTTTATCAACTTCTAATAGTGAAACCTTTTTAAATACAATATTTTAAACTTTTTGACTAAATGGAGACATCAAAAAATTTAAAATGAAACATCCCAAGCGTCCACGGTACGCTTTCCTTTGGATAAAACAGTAGCGTGTGTTGTACGCAACTTCGAGTTCCAACACACCGTAACCAATCAAACTAGTTGTTATGAATAGTAATACCTACTTTTTGAAGTTATATATATTTTATATTTTAAAATGGACTTCATTTTTGGATTCGGAATATCAAATTTAGCCTAAGGTGAAATTTTGGTACTTTTCGGATAACTTTCATATTTTGATGAATAGTGAAAATTACTAAATTTTAATTAAAAACAACTTTTTTAATCAAAATAATTAATAGTGATAAATTATGAATTTGAGTGGTTTTAAAGTATATTTAGAATATATTTTTACTATTTAATATAATGTTGGTCATTGGACATAATTTTACAATTAAACCGAACATAAACAAGTGTCAATCTTTTGATAGTTATTATCTCTTAAAAACACGCTTTTTGTTTTGACAGCGGGAATTAATTTTAAATTAATTTCTGCCACTTCTGTGTTTTGAATTTAGGAAAATGGATTCCATATTTGGAATCAGGATTTTCAAATTGTGTAAATAGGTAACTTTTATTTTTAGACATTTTGAATAATTACTGCGGTAAATATTTTATTTACCATGGTTAAGGGTAAATCCGATAAATAAGGGTTAAAAAATAATATTATAATAATACTAAATTACCCTAAAACGTGTCTTAACCCTATTGGTTGATACATGGTCGACCCTGGGCATCTTTGGGTCTATTTTGGGACCCCATGGATCCACTTGTAAGTGATAATGACACTTTATTTTAATTTAGTTAAAATGAATACAAAAATGACACAAGCATATATCTTTTAGAACAACAATTTTTACATAGGGTTATATATGTTGGATTTTAGATTATAAATATTCATTAGAAAGATAAAAAGATTTCCTACATAATGATATTTTATTTATAATTTTTAGACATTGAATAAGTTATTTTATTTATGACACAATGATGATGCAGTAATTACTATAATAGTGAAAAATTAAAATAATTGATATTATAAATACCCAAATAATTATAATATGAAACTTTTAATGAATTAAACTAATTTTATATGATAATATGATATATTAGGATTGCTTTAATTGACTTTGTTAGAAGTAATCAATCTGTTAGGAGTTTCAAAAAAATCAACTATTGAATAGTGTCAAAATTGACATAAAAGAGTTCTTAAAACAAATATTATATTAATTAATTGATATTAAATTCCTAAAAATATAAGGTTCGGCCAAGAGAGTTATATTATGATAGGTTCCTCATTAATGGACCACTTGGGGGTCGCTTGGATGTATATAGTAAGTTTATTAACCATATTATATAAAAATACAAAGAGACATTGTAAAAGTGAAACTAATTAACTTAGAGTTAATACTTAAAGATAAGGTTAATATAAGTACCCAAACCTGTCTAAATTCTATTGGTTGAGTGGTTTTCGACCTATCCCCACCTTAAACTTTGAATAGTCAACTTTGGAGCCATTAGAAACCGAATATGAATTTATTATAAATTAATATTTCTAGCTTTTCCAAAGGTGCCCCTCACCCCTCTTATAAAAGGGCACTCCTCCTTCTCATTTCTTCACACCTCTAAAGCCTTTTGGTTCGGCCAAACTCTGCCCAAATACTCTCCCAACATCCCTCACTACAACCTAGGGGCCTTAGTTTGATCAGAAATCCAACCTAAGGAGCCCTTTTGATCAAATCAAAAGGAAGAACCCGAAGAAGAGGTAATGTTTTCACCACCCCTTTTCCAAGTTCATTTCTTCTTCCACTTCTTCTTCCTTTGTTGTTACCATTCTAAAATAATGACTCCAGTATCATTTATATACTGTGATGTTATTATAAATATGGTACAACCATATTCAGTATTCTATCCACCCTTTGAATAACATGTCACCATACGTGCGTACGTACGGCTTACCGTCTCCACGTCGTGGTGTAATTGTTATTCAATATATTATTATTTGGATGGGTATAATAATGATGTGTAAATCATGTAAATAATAAATATAACATATTAATGATTCTGTATATATGATATACCATCCATTTATATATTATTTTAATATCAAAAGAATGATATTGTCGCTCGTGCGTACGTACAGACTACCGTCTCCACGAACGCGATGAGATTCATTCTCCATCGTATCCATTCAAGTATAATTATCATTTGATGATTTAAAAATGATGTTTAAGGACTTGATATCATTCTGGATATGAATAATATACAACCTATCCTTTACAAACATGTCTTACGTAACAAAACATATAAAAGAAAACAAGTAAGTTAACACCCGATATAATGATAATACTAAGATATTATTAACAAATCAATGTTAAAAGATCATATATGATATCATATTATTATATATGATTCTTGTATAATTTAATAACAACTATTTCACCATTATACAGGAGGTTAACCTACTCCAACCAAGGAAAAGTACAAGGTAAGGGTTATTTCACAATCTCTTCATTATCCGAGGTTGTATATACGTAATAATCTACTGGGATCTCTTTATCATCCACATCCATGTTTTCTTAAAAATGTATTTCAAAACATTTTTACTATTTACAAGAATATGGGTTAAAGTCATTTATACCCTTGTTTGACTTTTTATAAGAGGTTTATAAAGGAATCTTTCCGTTGTTTTCAAAACAATGTCCTTTTTAACCTTTTCGACAGAATTGAGGTAAGAATGTTTTTTTTAACTTATACGGCGGGTGCGGTTATTTTCCGCCGTTATAAAATAGTCGAAGCTTTACTTACAAGCTTATAAGAATATTTTCAAATAAAATGTTTTATTTTATATGGATCTTAAATGATTTCAAAATAAAAGGAGATATTTCTTTAAAAAGAATTTTTATTTCATCTATGTCAACATCCTTTGATGGATTTTAAGATTATTTATGGTTGATTTATTATGATACAAAACTTCTATATTGTATTGAAGGTTTTGTAATATGTTTGACTATGGATGTGTTATTTTTATACCATTCATAGTTTATGGTGAAAGTATTGACATTTCGTATGCTAGTTTTAATCCGAATGTTTATGTTATATTTCAAACTTTTCTTCAGATGAATGTGCTAAACAAGTATGTTCCGGGTTGGGGACCGGTAAAAGTAAGCCCTCCAGGTTGGGGACTGGTTAAAGTAAGCCCTCCAGGTTAGGGACTGGTAAAAGTAAGCCCTCCGGTTTGGTCTCCGGTTATTAGAGGTACTCCGGGTTGGTGTCCGGTTATTAGAGGCACTCCGGGTTGGTGTCCGGTTATTAGAGGCACTCCGGGTTGGTGTCCGGTTATTAGAGGCACTCCGGGTTGGGTTCCGGTTAGAAGTAACCCCTAGGTCTTGGGATGAGGCCTAGACAATGAAATTAACGTTTGACATTATGCATTCCAACATTATGAAAGTGGTTATTGATTTTTTCATGTGATTATTCGATTAGTAGAATATCCATGTGAATAAGTAAATGGCATTATTTCATTTTATTTATGCCATACCATGTTGAAAGTTCATATTTAAAAGGCTTTTGTTTTAGTTATACATTGCCTTAAATGTTTATTCTTATTTATGAAAGTTTCCGCTATATTGTTATCCTTACTGGGCATTTGAGCTCACCCCTTTTCTATGTTTTATTTTTCCCAGGAAGTGAAGAAGTAAATTATGAATGACCTGCAGGGATTTTATGAGGGGATAATAGTGTGGTCTATTGAGACATTATGTTGTTGTAGTAGTTTTTCATTTTATATTGTAATGTAAAACTTATGAATATATCTAGCATTTTCCAAGGCTACTAAACCAATCGGTCTTTCGATATTTGATCTTTCTTATGATCATGCCAATGTTACGAAGTAATGCACCGACTCTGGGTAGCTGGGGTCGGGGCGTTACAGTTGGTATCAAAGGAAGTTTAGTACAAACCTTGGAAGCTAGATTTAGATAAACTCTGATTAGAGCACGTAGACCTAAGATGAACTTTGAGGATTAGTATAGAAGAACTTCCTAGAATTTTGGTATTGTAGAGATTTTGTGAGTTTTCCGAGCAATACATCCCTGTCTGGATACGAGCAGGTAGAGGCGGCTCTGGCACAGATGTACCTAGGGGTAAAACCCAAAAACACCGCTTTGAGCTAGACTCGAACGGGAACTGGTGCACGACAACGGGCCTTGCTGCACTCTTGGTTACGACACTCCCGGGGGATATGCTTAGGATAACTCTCATTTTCTTTACAAATCATTTTGAAGGGATTATGAGTATATACTTCCTCAAAGAAAACATTCTTATGATTATGGATTATATCCATAAATAGTTCAATTTATGTTAGGTGTTTTATAAGTATGGGATTATGTATTTTGATTCATAAACTGATCTAGTTTATGCCATGGTATAGAAATGGCACCCAGTAGAAGGAATGAGAACTCCAGAAATACACATGATTCAAAGAGAAGGAAGGATCATATCTTTCATGGTCTTAAGCTAGAATTTATAAGAGAAATAGTCTCCCATGTATTATCATCATATGAAGAAATAATATCATGTGTTGATAAGATATGTAAAGAGTTTACTGAGTCCTATGACTTTGAAGGGAAGCAAGAGAAGAAAAGGATGGAAGAGAGAAAGATGGATAAAGGGAAGAGGGAAAAGAAGAATTTTCCCATATGTGGTAACTGTGGAAAGAAACACCCTGGAACTTGCCTGAAAGGAATGGGAGTTTGTTATAAGTGTGGAGGAAAAGGGCACAAAGTACGTGACTGCAAGGGTAAGAAAATGGTTTTAAATGTACAATGCTTCATTTGCAAGGAGTTTGGACACTACGCGAACCTATGTCCCAGTCATCAGACTATGCCGCAAATGATGTTATTGGATAATAATCAAGTTATGATACTACCACAGATGAAGAGGAATGATTAGAGTTCTTATGTTGATTATGTCAATTGAGCTTTGTATCAACAATGTACTTGTTATAATAATTATGGAGTATATAAGGATTGTACTGCAGTACTATTTCATTAAGGACTTGAGATTGTGTGGAACAAAGAAAAGTGACTCATTAGCAGGATAGATTTTTGGAAAATATATGGTTGAGAGAATGATAAACCATAATATAGTTCTGATACTGAGGTAGTGATTTTGGAATAATATGTGTTTGTTTTGGATAAATTATATTGGATATTCTTGACTACCTTGGAACTGATTAATGATTTGTATATTCCATCATTGTTGGGGTTTAAAACATTTTTGGATTAATGAAGTATATCCAGCATTCTATATGGAATAAGGGAGCATGAATGTAATCAATAAGGAATATGGTAATACATGATGAAGGTATTCATATGCTATTACGGGGTAAAAAGGATCTATATTATGTTTACCTTCCTTATGAATGTTGGACTGTGAGTTTGGACAGAAGTATTTTGGATAGTTCTAGTTTGGATTATTTTGGATTGCCATAAAAGGACAACCCGGAGGTCGGGCGGCAACCCGTCGCGTCCGGCAAGGCTGCGAGACTTGAACCCGCAACCAAAGGGCGACAAGGGTGTATCACCTACCACTATCCCACGAGATGTCCTGGATTAAATAAAGTAGTTTTTTAAAAGATCTGGTAGATGAATTATAAATTCGTTTATTTTGGAACCCTCTATGAATAGTATAAATAGAATTTTTTTTACGAGTGAATGATGAGTTTTGGTAGAAATTTATTAATGGATAAAACTCTAATTATAAACTAAGTATATCTCCTTATTATCTTATCCAATCTCATAAATAAATTCCTCAACATTAATAATAGAAACTTAGAACAAAAATGTTGTCCTAGATGGTACCTTAAATCATCACAAATTTATGGCTTTGGGATTGTTGGCCTTTTCATAGCCATGTTCTCTACCACTCTCCATCAGATAAATGATGGCTAGATTTTTCTTCCATATCCATATTTTCTTACATGGAACCCTAGTATGTGTTATTTTCGGTAATCTTCATACTTTCGACTCTTTATTTTAAATAGAGGCCTCGTTAATTCATTTTTCGATGTGGGATTTCAACTAAGATATTTTGAAACGTCAAAAATGTGTTATCCCAATACCCTATATTTTGTTGAACCGATGGTACTTCAAATCATCATAGATTGATGAGTTTAAGGACCTCAATTATACACTTGTTTGTGATTGATGACCTCAATCACTACCTATAAATATTTACGTTTTTTCTCCGATTATATGTCTCTAATTGCCACCAATGTTCTCCTAATCGAGATCATAATTTGGTGGTGACCCTTTAATTTCTCTTTTCCTCAAATTAAGACTAAATTTTAGTAACCCAATTTCCAATGTGGGTTTTCCCACAAATATATTTTCTACTTTCAACCTTTTATCTTCGAAGAACAATTTCAAATTGCGAGGACGCAATTTATTGAAGGAGGGGAGAATGTAACACCCCAGGATTTCAGAGTGTGTTATTTCTTAAAAATAATTCAATAACTTGCACTACACGCAACACCGAGTTCAATCACACCATTAAAAGAGGTCATGAATAGTATTAACTACATTTTGAACTTTATATAATCCTTATAATTTTAGAATCCCTATTATGAGTTTCTTAGTCATAATTCAAGAACAAATTCATTTTCAGTATTTCACTTTTATCAACTTCTAATAGTGAAACCTTTTTAAATACAATATTTTAAACTTTTTGACTAAATGGAGACATCAAAAAATTTAAAATGAAACATCCCAAGCGTCCACGGTACGCTTTCCTTTGGATAAAACAGTAGCGTGTGTTGTACGCAACTTCGAGTTCCAACACACCGTAACCAATCAAACTAGTTGTTATGAATAGTAATACCTACTTTTTGAAGTTATATATATTTTATATTTTAAAATGGACTTCATTTTTGGATTCGGAATATCAAATTTAGCCTAAGGTGAAATTTTGGTACTTTTCGGATAACTTTCATATTTTGATGAATAGTGAAAATTACTAAATTTTAATTAAAAACAACTTTTTTAATCAAAATAATTAATAGTGATAAATTATGAATTTGAGTGGTTTTAAAGTATATTTAGAATATATTTTTACTATTTAATATAATGTTGGTCATTGGACATAATTTTACAATTAAACCGAACATAAACAAGTGTCAATCTTTTGATAGTTATTATCTCTTAAAAACACGCTTTTTGTTTTGACAGCGGGAATTAATTTTAAATTAATTTCTGCCACTTCTGTGTTTTGAATTTAGGAAAATGGATTCCATATTTGGAATCAGGATGTTCAAATTGTGTAAATAGGTAACTTTTATTTTTAGACATTTTGAATAATTACTGCGGTAAATATTTTATTTACCATGGTTAAGGGTAAATCCGGTAAATAAGGGTTAAAAAATAATATTATAATAATACTAAATTACCCTAAAACGTGTCTTAACCCTATTGGTAGATACATGGTCGACCCTGGGCATCTTTGGGTCTATTTTGGGACCCCATGGATCCACTTGTAAGTGATAATGACACTTTATTTTAATTTAGTTAAAATGAATACAAAAATGACACAAGCATATATCTTTTAGAACAACAATTTTTACATAGGGTTATATATGTTGGATTTTAGATTATAAATATTCATTAGAAAGCTAAAAAGATTTCCTACATAATGATATTTTATTTATAATTTTTAGACATTGAATAAGTTATTTTATTTATGACACAATGATGATGCAGTAATTACTATAATAGTGAAAAATTAAAATAATTGATATTATAAATACCCAAATAATTATAATATGAAACTTTTAATGAATTAAACTAATTTTATATGATAATATGATATATTAGGATTGATTTAATTGACTTTGTTCGAAGTAATCAATCTGTTAGGAGTTTCAAAAAAATCAACTATTGAATAGTGTCAAAATTGACATAAAAGAGTTCTTAAAACAAATATTATATTAATTAATTGATATTAAATTCCTAAAAATCTAAGGTTCGGCCAAGAGAGTTATATTATGATAGGTTCCTCATTAATGGACCACTTGGGGGTCGCTTGGATGTATATAGTAAGTTTATTAACCATATTATATAAAAATACAAAGAGACATTGTAAAAGTGAAACTAATTAACTTAGAGTTAATACTTAAAGATAAGGTTAATATAAGTACCCAAACCTGTCTAAATTCTATTGGTTGAGTGTTTTTCGACCTATCCCCACCTTAAACTTTGAATAGTCAACTTTGGAGCCATTAGAAACCGAATATGAATTTATTATAAATTAATATTTCTAGCTTTTCCAAAGGTGCCCCTCACCCCTCTTATAAAAGGGCACTCCTCCTTCTCATTTCTTCACACCTCTAAAGCCTTTTGGTTCGGACAAAATCTGCCCAAATACTCTCCCAACATCCCTCACTACAACCTAGGGGCCTTAGTTTGATCAGAAAGCCAACCTAAGGAGCCCTTTTGATCAAATCAAAAGGAAGAACCCGAAGAAGAGGTAATGTTTTCACCACCCCTTTTCCAAGTTCATTTCTTCATCCACTTCTTCTTCCTTTGTTGTTACCATTCTAAAATAATGACTCCAGTATCATTTATATACTGTGATGTTATTATAAATATGGTACAACCATATTCAGTATTCTATCCACCCTTTGAATAACATGTCACCATACGTGCGTACGTACGGCTTACCGTCTCCACGTCGTGGTGTAATTGTTATTCAATATATTATTATTTGGATGGGTATAATAATGATGTGTAAATCATGTAAATAATAAATATAACATATTAATGATTCTGTATATATGATATACCATCCATTTATATATTATTTTAATATCAAAAGAATGATATTGTCGCTCGTGCGTACGTACGGACTACCGTCTCCACGAACGCGATGAGATTCATTCTCCATCGTATCCATTCAAGTATAATTATCATTTGATGATTTAAAAATGATGTTTAAGGACTTGATATCATTCTGGATATGAATAATATACAACCTATCCTTTACAAACATGTCTTACGTAACAAAACATATAAAAGAAAACAAGTAAGTTAACACCCGATATAATGATAATACTAAGATATTATTAACAAATCAATGTTAAAAGATCATATATGATATCATATTATTATATATGATTCTTGTATAATTTAATAACAACTATTTCACCATTATACAGGAGGTTAACCTACTCCAACCAAGGAAAAGTACAAGGTAAGGGTTATTTCACAATCTCTTCATTATCCGAGGTTGTATATACGTAATAATCTACTGGGATCTCTTTATCATCCGCATCCATGTTTTCTTAAAAATGTATTTCAAAACATTTTTACTATTTACAAGAATATGGGTTAAAGTCATTTATACCCTTGTTTGACTTTTTATAAGAGGTTTATAAAGGAATCTTTCCGTCGTTTTCAAAACAATGTCCTTTTTAACCTTTTCGACAGAATTGAGGTAAGAATGTTTTTTTTAACTTATACGGCGGGTGCGGTTATTTTCCGCCGTTATAAAATAGTCGAAGCTTTCCTTACAAGCTTATAAGAATATTTTCAAATAAAATGTTTTATTTTATATGGATCTTAAATGATTTCAAAATAAAAGGAGATATTTCTTTAAAAAGAATTTTTATTTCATCTATGTCAACATCCTTTGATGGATTTTAAGATTATTTATGGTTGATTTATTATGATACAAAACTTCTATATTGTATTGAAGGTTTTGTAATATGTTTGACTATGGATGTGTTATTTTTATACCATTCATAGTTTATGGTGAAAGTATTGACATTTCGTATGCTAGTTTTAATCCGAATGTTTATGTTATATTTCAAACTTTTCTTCAGATGAATGTGCTAAACAAGTATGTTCCGGGTTGGGGACCGGTAAAAGTAAGCCCTCCAGGTTGGGGACTGGTTAAAGTAAGCCCTCCAGGTTAGGGACTGGTAAAAGTAAGCCCTCCGGTTTGGTCTCCGGTTATTAGAGGTACTCCGGGTTGGTGTCCGGTTATTAGAGGCACTCCGGGTTGGTGTCCGGTTATTAGAGGCACTCCGGGTTGGTGTCCGGTTATTAGAGGCACTCCGGGTTGGGTTCCGGTTAGAAGTAACCCCTAGGTCTTGGGATGAGGCCTAGACAATGAAATTAACGTTTGACATTATGCATTCCAACATTATGAAAGTGGTTATTGATTTTTGCATGTGATTATTCGATTAGTAGAATATCCATGTGAATAAGTAAATGGCATTATTTCATTTTATTTATGCCATACCATGTTGAAAGTTCATATTTAAAAGGCTTTTGTTTTAGTTATACATTGCCTTAAATGTTTATTCTTATTTATGAAAGTTTCCGCTATATTGTTATCCTTACTGGGCATTTGAGCTCACCCCTTTTCTATGTTTTATTTTTCCCAGGAAGTGAAGAAGTAAATTATGAATGACCTGCAGGGATTTTATGAGGGGATAATAGTGTGGTCTATTGAGACATTATGTTGTTGTAGTAGTTTTTCATTTTATATTGTAATGTAAAACTTATGAATATATCTAGCATTTTCCAAGGCTACTAAACCAATCGGTCTTTCGAGATTTGATCTTTCTTATGATCATGCCAATGTTACGAAGTAATGCACCGACTCTGGGTAGCTGGGGTCGGGGCGTTACACATTAGATTTTATAAAAATAGATCTATGTTCGATAACATATATGACATTCAAAATTGAGTACAAAAAAACCATAGAATATTATTATTATAATATGTTCATTATAACTTATCCACTGAATTGGAAGGAATTACCAAGATTTTACAAAATAGGAAATATATATAAAAGTCCAAATTAATACCAATTTAATGATTAATTCTAATTTAATAAGCAGTCAATTTTTTTAAAATACATTTCATTCACTAAAAATATGATTATATAAAAATTAAATTTAATGATTTTTGTGAGGATATATTTATATAGATATATGAAAATAGTTGAATTTTTTTTCATACAAATATTATAATTTTTAAAATTTTCATATCATAATTGTCATATAGTGAAATTTTGAAATTTTTTATAATTTTCTATTTTTCATTGAATAGTGAAAATTCTTTGTTTTATTGAAAAAAATATATTTCATATTAAGTATTTATAATGTAAAATTGTATTTTAGATTTATTTTAAAAATATCAAAAGTAATTTTTTATTAAATATGATCTACTTATAGTCTTCATAAATAAATTTAAAAATTAATTTATTAAAAAATTATACTTAAAAGACATTTTTTTTGAAAAACTTTTTTTCATAGAATTTTAGAGGAATAATTTTATATCATACTCTAAAAGTTTTTTTTTTTAATTATAAAAAATGGATTTTATATTTTTAATCAATATAATAAAATTTTGTATATATTTCCCTTTTAATTTAATCCATTTTAAACAGTATTCAAGAAGACTTTGTTACATGGTAAATGTAAAATGAGTTAAATAAGGGTATGAATAATGTGAGAAAGACTATAAAGTAATCCTAACACATTAATTAATTTTATTTTATGATTATATTTCAACCATATTCATCGAAAATTGTAATATATGGTATTTTTTCTTATGTCCATGATTTTTTCCTTTTTAATATTTTCTTTTCTGAAAAGTAAAAAATGTAATTCTCTAGGTATTATTATCCTTAAAATTTTTAACTTATGTTTAGAAATATGGTGCTTCAGTAATAAATATCATTCCAAAATATAAAATATTTTCACTTACAATGGTATATTATTTATAATTTTTATTAATGTAATAATTATTGTAGATTCATACAGAATGCCGATACAATATTTTTCGATAAATAAAAAATTAGAATAAAATATTCGGAAATGGATATATGTAATATGAATTAAATGAATTATTATGTTTAATGATGTTTTAGATAAATACGTAATAATATATATTCTAGAATTCTTTATATTCAAATTCCATTATTGTCTTTTAGTTATAAAATCCAAATTAAATGAATAGTTCCAAAATAGACAATAACATTATTTTATAAAGATAATTTTTTTGGAATAATTTTAATCTAAAAAATTATTACGTTCATCCAAGATATTAATATTTGGTTTAAAATCTCAATCCTGGTATATATATCGTCCAATTTTCCTTTTCCAGTAACTTTCTTGACCAGTAATGTTTAAAATATACAATATTAAGGTAATTATTAAAAACATTTATAATAGATTAAAGTAAAATAAAATTGAATAAGATAATCTAATCTATTAACAATATAATTTTTTAAATTATTTTGACTCATAATTTTCTTATATTCAATTATTATTAGTATATATACATTTTAATGTGAAAACTAATTAGTATTAACTTAATACATTAAGAATGACCTTAAGTGCCCCTATACTCTATTATAAAAGGGATCCACAACATCTATTTTATTCTCTAATGAAGAACCATTTTGTTTTATGAATTCCGATAAAAATACCATTCATACATTCGTACCCATGTACTAGAGTCCATTTTTGAACAGGAAAACCAATCTCCAAAATCATATTGTGAATGCCTTAAGAGGTTGTTCGAAAAGCAGATGTAGTTATTAACTATGTTTTTTTATTTGGTTTATTTTTGTTAATTTTTAAAATCTTCTTAAACCATTATATAATAATAAAACGGGTATCCTCAATAAACTTATATTTTACTTCCTTTAATAGATTAACTTATACCTATCTCGTATTCCATTAAATGGTAAATAGGACCAACATTCATGTGTACAACACACAATTGCATCTCAAACCCAAGTAATTTATTTTCAATAACCACCTCCTATGTCTAGTTTTAATGATGGGTTAATGTATATATGGGATATTAATGATATATTTATCATTTCAAAATATAAAATATTATTTAATTTATTACCATTACCTTCACATAGAAATGATAATGTCATTCGGGCGCATGTGTGCATTACAACCTCTATGGATTTATTTCATTCTTTTTTAGTCACCATATCACATTGATGATATATATAAATATATTCAAACAAATAACATTGTATTTATTATATAAAGTTATTTTTAAAATATAATATAATTATAACCTTATTTCCATAATGATCATTGAAAAATTTAAACGTTACTCATGCGTACATACGACCCATCGTCCCCATAATTGTATCATAGTTTATTTTTTTATAACCTTTATTCATGACTATAATTAAAATTAAAATTTATGTATAATAACTATAATTATTTAATTATTAATATTATTTATAAGGTGGAATAATGACCTAATTGACCATATTATAACTAATATAGTCAATTTTCACATATTAGATGAATATTTTCCAGTCATGCAATGGTAATTTGTTGACTATGTAACTATATATTTAATGGTATTAAATAAAGAAAATGAATAATGAATTTGAAAAAGGTTCTTAAATATTTAAATAGTTATCATTTTTTATTCATGGAGATAAATAACATATGTGATGCGTCATAGTCAATGTAAGACTCATTCTTTAAAAAAAATTCTATTTTAAACTTTTTCCTTTATAAATTCAATCCATGTCCATAAATTTTTTGTTTTTATATTATAGATGTATTTATATAGAATGACATGAATTATTAATTAAAATTTACATCTCTTTTTTTACTTTATTTCTAATGTTTTCAAAATGAACCTTTTTATGTGTTTCTTACTAAATATTTTTACTTTCTTTACCAAAGGCAAAAGGAATGTTAATTTTTGTCATATATGATGACAAAATACCCCAACCATAACTATTATTTAATATTTTACATATTTTGTTGGATTCTACGTTTTATTCAAAGAAACCCCCTCTTCCATTTTTTGAGTCAATAAGGTTTTCCTTATGAATTTTTCATTCCTTTTTGTTTTGAAAATCACAAACACCTTATACTTAAGCAAATATGAATTTTACCTCCATAAGGAAAATTTACTTCTTTAAAGAAATTTACCCTAACCCATATTTTCTTATACATAGAAATATTTTTTCTTAGTACAAAAACCGGATTCATACCCAAAATCCCAGAAGTCAATTAATGTAAAGATTTGGAGCATTCGGTTTTTAGGATTCGAATTCTGGGTGTGAACTATAATGAAGTTCCAATCCAAATTCCAGACTCTGAACTTTCATGAGTTTGACACCGAACTCGTATGAAGTTCGACTCCAAACTCTTAAGCAGTTTGACTCCGAACTCTTAATTAGATCGACTTCGAACTCGTATGAAGTTCTACTCCGAACTCTTAAGTAGTTCGACTCCGAAATCTTAAGTAGATTGACTCCGAACTCTTATGAAGTTCTACTCGGAACTCTTAAGCAGTTCGAATCCAAACTCTTAAGAAGATCGACTCTGAACTCATAAGTAGATCGAATCCGAACACTTATGAAGTTTGACTACGAACTCTAAAGAAGTTTTACTCCGAACTCTTAATTGGTTCGACTCCGAAATCGTATGATGTTCGACACTGAACTCTTATGAAGTTCGACTCCGAACTTTTACTAGTTCGACTTCAAACATTGCAAGTTCAGATTCCGATCTCTGGTGACACCAGACTCCGAATTCCTATAAAACAGAATCCGAACATTTCTTAACATAGACTCTAAATTTCATTTTGGTTAGACTCCAAAATTTTGACTTGCTTACACTCCGAAATATTGATTAGATTTTACATACATTTGCTTCATTTCAAAATGATGTCATGCATTCAGTTATACATGATTTATTACTAAACGATGTCGTTCATTCTGTTTCTAATTAACTGTTGGTTGAGTTACATGTGTATAGGTCCCTCCAAATTTCATGGAAAATATGAATGTTGGAGGAGGGAGCCGACCGTTGGAAATTTGCCTATAAATAGGAGCTCTTTTTAAAGAGCTCAAAAACAAGTTGATCGATCTAGAGACTACACACTGTTAAGGTGATTTCAAGAGAGATAAGCTTTTCATGCCTTGTGCGTACTGAACTGCTCATTCAGATTGCTTTGTGCGACTCCGAATGTTGGTGATTACATTAGAGGACTTCCGGGGATAGGAAGACAGATTTGCCGACTACCTTGAAGTTCAAGGGCTTCCTTGCTGAGGAAGACAGAGGTTCCAACTACCTTGTAGTTGAGGGCATGCGGGGATAGCAAGACAGAGACTCTGATCTTCGTATCGAGGGATTACCCTGGTGTGGATAAGACAGACTTGCTTGAAAGTATAAATCAAGGGACCTTTATCCAAGGTTGTTGGATACCCTTATCTTTGGGTTAAAAGATTCATATCTTGTTACTTGTTGTTTTACTACTTGTTTTTTCACTGCATATTGTATTTTAAGGAAAGTATAACCTTCGTATATTTCCTTTCACTTGTACTCTAATTAGTTTAGATTCTATACGCTTTAAGGAAGAATCTTATATTGTAAATCATGGTTCCGATTCTCCAGTTGGTGATTAGAGGTGTTGTGATTTTTTCATAGTTTAACGTTGTTAAATGTAGAATTTTCCTTGTCTAAGGAACACATAGTTATCTGTAACCAACTTTAAAGGATCCAAATGAATTTTTAATGTGTACAATTCACTACCCTCTTGTATATTGAGCATCTACATTGTTATTTCGATCCTACAATTGGTATGAGGGGAGGTTTCTAAAATACTTGTACTCACGTATAAGTATTTCTTGCTCATCTTGTTCTTTATTCTTCCTCTTTACATAGAAAGTTTTTTTTCATTCCAAACATTGTCATTCCGAACTTTTCCACTCCAAACGTTGTCATTCCGAACTTTTTCATTCCGAACATTGTCATTCCGAACTTTGTCACTCTGAACTTCATCATTCCGAACTTTGTGGTTATGAACTTCTTTCTACTAACTAGTTTGGTTTCCAACATTTGTTTTAAGAATGGAAAGAGTCAATGTGGGTTCTATTTACAATCTAAATCCCACAAGACCACAAATATTTGATGGTAATGACAATGAGTACTGGAGAGATCGAATGAAGACTTTTGTTATCAATATTGGAGTGGATAACTTCGTTATGCTTACTGGTGATTATAAAATTCTTGATAAGGAAGTTAGAACTTTCACTAACCAAAAAAAGCAAGAGAATCAACTCAATGATAAGGTACACAATACTTTACTATGTTCAATGACTAGAAATATATATAGGCAAATTTTTCTTGTGAAGTAGCTAATTGTATCTGGAAGAAGTTAGAGGTAACACACTTTGACACTTCTAAAGTGATTGATACTAGGAGAGCTATGCTTAGATATGAATACCATGGCTTCAATTTTCTTTATGGTGAACCAATATGCAAAGTTCCACATAGATTTATTACTGTAGTCAAGGACTTACAGTCTATGTGAGAAAAAGGGTTAGACGATGAATCCCTTGTGGATAAAATAATTGATATTATGCCCAATGAGTGGGAATTAAAGAGAATAGCTATAGATGAGAACATGAAGGTCACTCAAATTTCTCTTGATAATCTATTCAGAACTCTTCTCCATCATGAAACAAGAATGAAGAGAGATGCTGACAACATCAAGAAGAAGAATGGGAATGGTACTGTTGGTTTTATAACAACATCAAATCATATGAAAACTAAGACTCCTGAGAGAGTAACTAGATCCAAGTCTAAGAAAGTTATTATCCAATCCGAATCTAGTTAGAGTGAAGTGTCTGAGAATGAGTTTGAAAATATTGCTCAAAGGATGAACAAGATAGCTGGCCAGAGAAATTTCATGTCCAAGTATAAGAAAAAGGAAAGGAAAGATAGGAAAGTTGGAGGAAGTCACTTGTTATGAATGCAAGAGAGATGGACATATTAGACCAAATTGCCCTTTGCTCAAAAAGAAAGAAAGGAAATAAAGACATTCTGGGAGGAATATAAATAAGTATTACAAAACCAAAGCTAAGAATGTTCTGAAAGAAAATGACACCGGGAGTGCCAGTGGTGGTGACTCTTCAGATGAATCTTCTGATAATGAATCTTTAGGACAGAAGAATCTTGGTCTTATTTCCAGATTACCCATTACCAATCATTGCCTTATGACTAAGGTACGAAATGCTGAATCGTTGACCAATGTATCTTTAAATTCAAATGATAGTAAGTATTATAACTCTTCTGATGAAGAATACTCTTATGCTGAACACAATACTTTACCTACCTATGAAGAAGTTTCTAGGTTTGCTGAACTTATTGAAATTGAGAATTCTAAACTCAATAAAAAACCTGATAAGGCAAACTCTAGGAATAATATTCTTACAAAAGAATTATCACATCTTACTAAATATCCTGATAGAAAAAATTCTGATTTTATAAATATTTCAAAAAATCTCGAGGAAGTATGTTCTGAGAAGAACAATCTTTCTAAAGAGATAGACAAATTAATTTCTATGAAAAGTATCTTCGAGCCCAGCTCTAGTTCTAAATCTAATGATTTTGAAGATAAAAACATGGTTATAAAACTCAAGTCTGATATTTTTTCCTTAAAGAAGTGTTTATCAAACATTACCCATGGTAAGGAAAATATTGATAAAATGTATTCTCAAATACGACCTTTGAGAAACAAATCCATATTTTGTTATGCCCATGCTAAACCTATTTTTAGTAACAATTAATTTGTTCCACATAGTGCCCCATTTTGTACCAAGTGTCAATATGGTGGCCACTGGGCAAAGAACAGTTATTTAAATAAAACCTAATCGTTAGGTTTACATAAAATCCTATTTCTCTAAGAAAATGTGGGTTCCCTAAATTATGTTATCTAGAAATCTCGGATCCAAGCAAGATTGGATTCTGAATGTCTAATTTTTTTCTTGTTTTTAGAAAGATAAATGAAGTACCAAAAACAATACATGGTACATGGATAGTGGATGTTCCCAGAACATGACTAGTAACAAAATATATTTTTAAATGATTATCAAAACAAAATGTGGAAAGGTAACCTTCAGAGATAATGCTCAGGGAGAAATTATTGGTATATGTAATATTGTTATTCTAGGTAAAACATTGATTTCAAATGTTTTATTTGTTAAGGGTCTTAAGAACAACCTAATTAGCATAAGTCAGTTATGTGACGAAGGGTACCTTGTGAAATTTAGGAATGATAAGTTCTTAGTACACAATTCCAAGGAAAAATTTATTCTCTCAGCCAATAGGCAAGAGAATGTTTACACTTTGAACTTATAAGATCTTAGATGTCAATAACTAACTTTCCTAAGTGTAATGGATGATCATTCCTGGTTATGTAATAGAATATTTAACCATTGTAACCTTAGAAACTTATGTAAACTCTCTAAGAAGAAACTAGTTAAGGATATACCAGAGCTTAGATTTGATTCTTCTAAAGTTTGTGATTCTTGTCAATATGGAAAGAAACATGAATCTAGTTTTAAATTAATTGGTGAAGTCTCAACTACTGATGAATTATAGTTAGTGCAAATGGATCTTTTTGGTCCAACACAAACTGGAAGTATTGGAGAAAAATACTATGTGTTTGTTTTAGTTGATGATTTCACTAGATTTACTCGGGTCTATTTTCTAGAAAAGATGTCTAAAGCTTTTTATTATTTCAAAAGTTTTAGAGCACAAGTAAAAAATGAGAAAACCCTTCCACTGAAAACTATTCATAGTGATCATGGAGGAGAATTTCAAAATTATGTTTTTGAAATTTTTTGTAGTAGAAAAGGTATTACTCACAATTTTTCAGCACCTAGAACTCCTCAACAAAATGGTGTAGTTTAAAGAAGAAATATAATTCTACAAGAGATAACTAGAACCATGTTGAGTGAATATTCGATAGCTAGACATTTCTGGGATGAAACTGTAAGTACTGGTTGTTATACTATAAATTGAGTTTTGATTAGAACTTTTCTTAATAGAACTCCTTATGATTTATAGAACAGTAGAAACCCAAGACTTTCCTACATCAAGGTTTTTGGTTGAAAAGTATTCATTTTAAATACTAAAGATAATTTACATAAATTCGCACCAAAATCAGATGGAGGAATTTTCTTAGGCTACTCCACAACTTCTAAGGCATAAAGTGTTTTCAATTAAAATACTTTTACTATTGAAGAAACAGTGCATGTAAAATTTGATGAGTTTGATGCTTTTTTTTCAAACCATTCCATACTACAACATCGAATGTGTTTTCAAAAAATTATTTTCAACCTTTGATAGAAGATCCTACTGATAAGGAAAATGTTCAAGAAGATACTTCTGGAACATTTACCCCAGAAGACTTCCTACCCTATGTTTATGAACATGTTTTACAAAACCCAAATCAGGTGTTTCTTAAGAATCATCCTAGTGATAGCATCATTGTTGATGTAAATCAACCTGTAAGGACTAGAATTTCCTTATGAAATGAAGTTGAACATCTAGAATTTCTTTCCCAATTAGAACCAAAAAGCACTGATGAAGCTTTAGGTGATGATGATTGGATAAAAGACATGCAAGATAAACTAAATGAATTTGAGATGAATAAAGTCTGGATCTTGGATGAAAGACCTAAGGAAACTTCTTTCATTGGGGTAAAATGGGTCTTCAGAAAAAAGTGTGATGAAAATGGAGTCATAGTAAGGAATAAAGCTAGACTCTTTGCTAAAGGCTATAATCAACAAAAGGGAATAGACTATGAAGAAACCCACGCTCCAGTAGCTAGACTTGAATCTATTCGTATTCTACTTTCCTTTGCAGCATTCTTCAATTTTAAGCTTTTTCAAATGGATGTGAAATGTTATTTTCTTAACGGTTATGTTCAAGAGGAAGTTTTTGTTGAACAACCTCCTGGATTTGAAGATACAAAACATTCTGATCATGTTTTTAGACATACCAAAGCTTTGTATGGTCTTATGAAAGCCCCAGGAGCCTGGTATGATATACTCACAAGATTTTTGCTTCAAAATAAATATGTTAAGGGAAATGCAGATCCAACGCTTTTTATAATGAAAGATAAGAAAAATGTTTTGATTGTTCAAATTTATGTTGATGACATCATATTTGGTTCAACTCCGCAATCTTTAACTGACTCTTTTGAAAGTCTAATGAAATCTGAATTTGAAATGAGTCTGATGGGTGAGTTAATTTTTTCCTTGGTTATCAAATTTCTCAAAAAACAGAAGGAACCTATATATCTCAACATAAGCAAATTAATGATCTTCTCAAAAAGTTTGGTTATGACAACACTAAGAGTATAAGTACCCCCATTGGTACGTCAAACTCTTTAGATCTTGATGAAGCTGAGAAACCAGTAGATCAAACATCTTTTAGAGCTATGATAGGATGTTTACTTTACTTAATAGCTAGGCAACCAGACTTAATGTTCTTAGTATTCTTATGTGCAGGATATCAATCAAATCCTAAGGAATCTCACATAAAGGAAGTAAAAATAATTTTTCAATACCTTAAGGGAACCATGGATCTAGAATTATTTTATACTTCTAGAAATTATTTTATTCTAAAAAGATTTTTGGATGCTGAATTTGGTGGATGTAGGATGGATAGAAAGAGTACATCCAAAAATTGTCATTTCATAGGAGATTTTTTAGTTTCTTGGTCCTGCAAGAAGCAACATTCTATATCACTTTCCACTGCTGAAGCTGAATATGTAGCAGCTGGAAGTTGTTGTGTTCATGTATTGTGGATGCAACACACACTCATAGACTATGGCCTGAGTTTTACTGAGACTCAAATTTTGCGTGATAACACAAGTGCCATTTCCCTAAGTAAGAACCCTGCACATCACTCTCATGAAAAACACATAGACATTAGGTATCACTTTCTTAGAGATCACACACTTAAAGGAGATATCATTCTTTAGTTTATCGGAACACAAGAACAACTTACTGATATTTTCACAAAATCATTACCCTCCGATAAATTTGAATACATTAAACAAAAGATAGGAATGATAACTGTAAGGTAATCATTCTTCATTAACTTCTTATTGAACAATTATCCTAACACTAATAAACTCCTTTTCATATGGGGAGTACATTTGATTGTTAGTGTAACTAATTTTTTTTCGTAGTTATTTTTTCAAACATTTCGAAACTAAAATTTCCAGAATGGGAATTTCTAAAACTAAAATTTCTGGAATTGGAATTTCTGGAACTGAAATTTTCAATGTTGAAATTTTCGTACTGAGAACATCCAAAATGGAGATTTTCATACTGGTGTTTTTGTATCAAGAATTTCGTACTGGAAATTTCATAAAGAGTTTGTTTTTAAATTCATTTCTTCAAGAAGAATATTACAAATTACGAATAATATTTCCAGACAATCCGAAAGATATGTTTTTCTTACTTATAGTATCGTAATAATATTTTGATTGCTGGTATTTTCCTTGTTTTCTAAAAAGTTCGGATTCTAATTTTTGCTCTAATCCGGATGTTTTTCACTAAAACCTGAAAAGATCGAAATCAAGTTTTTCTTACAGTAGTGTTTTCAACCGTCAGATCAGGTCAGAGCTCTTTTAACCATTAGATGGTTTTTGGAAGACCAAAGGTCACATCCATAGCCTATATAAAGGGGACCCCGAGACTCATCCCACATCGTTTTTTCAATATTTTACGTCTCGAAGCCCTGCTGCACTTCTTAAGGCCGGTTCCAAACTTTGCAAATCCGTTCCGAATCTTTCAGATTTCTTTACTCTGAATGTCTGTAGAAGCTACATCTCAAGATATGTCAACTTCGAAACCAATTTAAAAATGGTTAGTCTTTAGGGAAAAGTTAGTTCATCTAGATTTATACAAGCTCAATTCCCTCATTTCAAAGAATATTAGACTGAATGGATGGGAAGATGTCTATGTAGCAAAGTCAGATAAACTGGATCCAGTTTATACTGATTTACAGATCATGTTCTACGAGTCTGTTTCCTTCCATATGGAATATGGAAGAGAATGGTTTTCTTTAAAATCTTATGGGAATACTTATAAGCTATCTTACACCAAGGACACAATCTTGGTTGGTTTATCCAATGAAGGAGAAACTGAATTCTGCTCTCACAAACTTCCCGATGTGCAAGGAAGTTTCAACAAGGAGAAGGCACTGAAGTGTCTTGGTCTTAAGGATGAATCAACTATCAGGATTTCTCATCTCTCTCCGAACAATAGAATTATTCATCTTTGGGTGAAAGGATTTCTGGTTCCAAGAAGATGTGATAAAGACAATTTTAAGAAGAGTGATATCTATGTCTTAGATTTCTTAGTAAATCTAAGAAAGATAAATCAGATGAGGCATGTCTTGGTTACGATCAAGAACATCAAAGAAGGAAATTTGAGAGCTCATATTATCATGTTTCTTTCCCTACTATCTAAGCTGATAGTAAGGTGCTTAGAATCATTCAAGGTCTCTTGCAAATCAAAAGTTTGGAATAGAAAGCTTATGCTAGTCGGTGATGATACCCTCAAGAGGTTGAAGATGTGTTTTTCCAGTTAATCCGGAGAATTTTACCCTCTGTCTGTGGAAGAGGATGAAGCAGCCCAGAAAGAATCACAGAATCCGGAACCATCCAAAAATCAAAGGAGGAAGAGAAAGGTTAAGGAAGTGATTGCTGATGAGGAAAGTCCTCATGTTAAGGAAACTCAGTCTGCTCCCTCGAAGCCGAATAAGAAGAAAACATATACATATGATGTGGCAGCCAAGTGAAGGGAAGATAAAGAAAAGTGGAAGGAAGGGGTTCCACAATTTGGATTGGACCCTGCAGAGGGTAAACCCTTAAAACAAAAATCTGCTGACAGGCTAGAGAAACAAGCGAATGAAAAGAAAAAGAAAAATAAAATATATGAAGCTGATGTGGTGAAATCTTTGCCGAAAGATTTAGATTTAGCTTCCGAAATGATTCCCATTCCGGAAACGTTCGATTTTGAACCTTCTTTACCAGAAACTCCAGGTAAGAATTATGTCACTTTGGAAAAGGCCAGGGGTAAATAAGTAGTTGAAGATGCCGAAAAAGAAGTTGCTGAAGATGAATAAGTAGGGGAAGAAGTTGAAGAAGAAGAAGAAGAAGAGGAAAGTGAAGATTTGGATACCCTGATCAAGCAAGTAGAGGACTGCAATGATAATACTGAATCCGCAATGTTAGTAACTCCAAGAAAGGAAGATGAGGAAGCTAGTAAGAATGTTGACAAGAAACAACAAGAAGAAGAGGATGAAAATGTATTTTATGATGATGAAAAATACTATGAGAGGAATTTCCATGAGGAAGGAAATGAAAAAAAGAATCTAGATGAAGACCAGAATATCCAAGTGTCTGAATCCGAGGATGTATCACTTAAAAAAGAGCCTACTCTGAGATCTGATAAGGGGAAGAAAACTCTCATAGAGACACCAATAAAATATTTCATCAGAAAGAAAGAGGTTGGTGGTACCTCTAGAAGAAATCTGGTGCAAGTTGAAGAAGAGGAGTCTCAAAGAGAAGTTTCTGATTTGGAATCATCATCTCATGGGCATGATTTTGTGGTTCAATCGCTGAGGAAGTTGGTAGACACCATTCCGATTTTTACAACAATACATTCCAGATTCCAGATGCTGCAACAAAGTATGAATCAGAAATCGGATTCTTTATCCATGGTCATGGATAATTTTGTGAAGTTGGAAGCTGAACAGAAATTTTTTCTTATCAATTATGATGTGCATTGAAAGTATTTTAGTAAGTTAACCAAGTGGTCTAAGAGAGTTAATGATGATTTAGTTCAGTTTGAGATTTTTCAGGCTGAAGTTCAAAATGATTTTGAAATGGAGGATAAAAAGGTTAACGAGATTTATGAAAAGCTGGCCCAAGAGCAAAATTCTCGGAATTAAAAGGTCAGGGACCTGAATTGGAAGCTTAAATCAGTATCTCAGAATTGGAAAACTGAAAGAGATTTCTGGATTGAGTTTCAGAAGAAGATGGAAAAGCAAGATGAAATAATAAAGTTGCAGAAAGAAGCCTTGGAGGCTCAGGAAGAAGCTTTAAAATTCCATGAAGAAAAGGTAAAATCCTTGGAGAGGCAAGGTGAGGAAGACCAAAGAGACTTGAAAAAACTCAAAACTTTGTTAAAGAAGCTCATTCCTCAGGAAAATGAAGACAAATGAACTCACTCTGATCTTTTTTTGTATTTGTCTTTCTTTGTAAAATTTTCAAACTCTAATGAAATGATTATTTAGTGGGTTGTATATTGTCATATACTAATGTTTTAGGTCTGATATTTTGTTTTCCATTCCCTTCAATTCTTTTTGAAAATCACAAAGGGGGGAAGGAAAAATAACTATTCTTAAGGAGGATAAAGGAAAAATTTCTAAGAGAAATATTCTTAAAGAAAGGGGGAGTTTCCCACTACGAAGTTTTTCATTCTTACAATAACGAAAAATCCACTCCAGAAACATAGAATAAAATCCTTAGAGTTTCAATGCCTAAGGAGGAGTTAGTTGTATTCATTTTCATCCATGAACAATGGGAGATAATTTTTAATTTCAACGTCTAATGAAATTTTTTCAAAATCCTTAGATCCTTTTTTGAAAGGATGATTTTTCTTTCCAAAAGGGGGGAGATTTTTGAGTCAATAAGGTTTTCCTTATAACTTTTCCATTCCTTTTTGTTTTGAAAATCACAAACACCTTATACTTAAGAAAATATAAATTTTACCTCCATAAGGAAAATTTATTTCTTTATGGAAAGTTACCCTAACCCATATTTTCTTATAAATAGCAATATTTTTCTTTAGTACACAAACCGGATTCATACCCAAAATCCCAGAAGTCAATTAATGTAAAGATTTGGAGCATTATTTTTTTAGGATCCGAATTATGGGTGTGAACTGTAATGACGTTCCATTCCGAATTCTGGACTCTAAAATTTCATGATTTTGACTCCGAACTCATATGATGTTCGACTCTGAACTCTTAAGCAGTTCGACTCCGAAATCTTATGTAGATCGACTCTAAACTCATATGAAGTTCGACTCCGAACTCTTAAGTAGTTCGACTACGAACTCTTAATTTGATCAACTCTGAACTCTTATGAAGTTTCACTATGAACTCTTAAGAAGTTCAACTCCGAACTCTTAAGTAGACCCACTCCGAACTCTTAAGTAGATCGACTTCGAACTCTTATGAAGTTCGACTCCAAACTCTTAAGCAGTTCGACTCTGAACTCTTAAGTGGTTCGACTCCGAAATCATATGAATTTCGACTCCAAACTCTTATGAAGTTCGACTCCGAACATTTACTAGTTTGACTTCGAACTTTGCAATTTCAGATTCTGATCTCTGGTGAAACCAGACTCCGAATTCCTATTAAACAGAATCCGAACAGTTCTTAACAAAGACTCCGAATTTCATTTTGGTTAGACTCCGAAACTTTTACTTTCTTACACTCTGAAACATTGATTAGCTTTTACTTACATATTCTTCATTTCAAAATGATGTCGTGCATTCAGTTATACATGATTTATTACTAAACGTTGTAGTTTATTCTGTTTCTAATTAACCATTGGTTGAGTTACACGTATACAGGTCCCTCTAAATTTCATGGAAAATATGACCATTGGAGGAGAGAGCCGACCATTGGAAATTTTTCTATAAATTGGAGCTCATTTGAAAGAGCTCAAAAACAAGTTGATCGATCTAGATACCACACGCTGTTAAGGTGATTTCTATTGAGAGAAGCTTTTCATGCCTTGTGCGTACTGAACTGCTCGTTCATATTTCTTTGTGTGACTCCAAATGTTGGTGACTACATTTGAGGACTTCTAGGGATATGAAGACAGAGGTGATGACTACCTTGATGTTCGAGGGCTTCCTTGCTGAGGAAGATAGAGGTTCCAACTACCGTGAAGTTGAGGGCTTGCGGGGATAACAAGATAGAGATTCCGATCTTTTTATTGAGGGCTTACCCTGGAGTGGGTAAGACAGACTTGCTTGAAAGTATAAATCAAGGGACCTTTATCCAAGGTTGTTGGATACCCTTCTCTTTGTGTTAAAAGATTCATATGTTGTTACTTGTAGTTTTATTACTTGTTTTTCCTCTGCATATTGTATTGTAAGGAAAGTATAACCTTCTTATATTTCCTTAAACTTGTACTCTAATTAGTTTAGATTCTATACTCTTTAAGGTAGAATCATATATTGTAAATCTTGGTTCCAATTCTCCAGTTGGTGATTAGAGGTGTTGTGAATTTGCTCAGTTTAACTTTGTTAAAATTATAATTTTCCTTGTCTAAGGAAAACATAGTTATCCATAACCAACTTTAAAGGTTCCAAAGGAATTTTTAAAGTGTACAATTCACCCACCCCCCTCTTGTATATTGAGCATCTACATCGTTATTTTGATCCTACACCATTTGTTCTAGTAAATTGTTATAATGATTATGTTTAAATATGAAGGAATATATCAAATGTTATCTTATGTGTGAATGGAATATTTTGAGAACTGCAATATTTTATGTTTTTATAGTTAATTAATGGTTATTGGGAATTATTTATAATGATTGGTGGGTCCATTAAAACATAAGTATCGGTGGTTCAATGAAATCATTCCAAATAATTGGGTAGTATTTATATTTTTCTTCATTGACCGTGAGGGTTATTCCAAGTCAAACAATGATTGTTTTTCTAAGTGAAACGGTGAGGGTTATTCTAAGTATAATATTAAGGGTTATTCTATGTGTCACCATATGGTCTATTCCATATGTAACTGTGAAGGATATTCCATTGGTGAGCATGAAAGTTACTCCATATGTAAGATTGAATTTAAAATCATTCCTCTAGTTTCTAATATGATTTATTTATTCCAAAAATCGATAATATAAAAATATTATGTTTTCACAATGTCAGATACATATTTTCTGTTTAAATAAATTTATTTTCCACCTCTATGGATAAAATTTTACTCTATGAAAAAGTTTTTTAGAATTTCTCATTATTGAAAAGAAACCATTATGAGTTTTATTTTTTCATTCACGATTTATATGGAATGTTTTATGAAAATACCTGGAAAAATAAATTTATTAATTTTGTATGAAAATTATTATTTTCAGCCCAGATCTTATTGAAAAAAGGAATAAATTTACGAGTACCCTAGAATAATGTTTTTTTCTTTATTTTTATGTATTTTATAGTGATTTTTGTGCTTATACTGTCTTAATAAAATGATATACATTCCTCTTAAGAATGATTATAATATTTAATAAATCTAATGTTTATGATATGGATGTTACCTTAATTGATGATAATATGTATTTATAAATAATTCCATTCTATGGGAAAATGGATAGTAATAGGAAGTGTCCAACATGTATTGAATGCATTTTTATATAAGATTTGTGATCAAATGATCCAAAACAGTAATCCTAAAAAATTTATTGAAATACAATAGATTTAATTATTTTCTAAAAACCCAATATTATTTAATAATTATGTTTCTGTACTTATATTTTTTATGCCTCTTTACGAGCATAACTTTATAACCTTAATTTCTGATTTGATCCTAACAAGAATGTGGTGGAAATAAGAGTTCATCTACCTTAGTGGAAAACCCTTATTGTGTAAGAATGGTATAAGTGGATTGAAAGCAATTTTATGGCTATAAAAGTTGTTTCTATGTGGGATGTATTGAACACTAAGACATTTTTAATGAGACACTATGGGAGGGACACAATTCCCGTGAGCTTACAAATTAGATCCCTTATATATATCTTGTAATACTATGTTTACACACTATACTTCATAGATTTCTTGGATTTTTTCTAGAAATTATGTTTTTATTATGATACTTAATTTCCTATTATCTATCCTATGAATTTTCAATTGATATTTATTTTGGATTTCATAAGCAGTAACCTTGGAAAAAAAATTCCTTGAAACTATATTACCATAACATTGACTTAGGATTCTATTGTTGATCCTAATATTGGATTTCATATGCATTTACCTATGAATCAACTATTGATAATGATAAGATATTTCATAGTTTATGACCTTTGAAATACTTTTGATCATGATACTCTTATTGCCTAGGCCTATATCTTAGGAATAGGTCTTAGGTACTCACACTAAGAATAAGATATCATTACGTCTTTGGAATCATATTTGTTACTAAACCTATTCCCCTTATATTATAAACTTAGAAAAAAAATTCCTGATTTATTAAATTTACAATGATTAATTCAAGTTAATCGTTCTAGTGCCTGATATTACTGCATTTCGTAAGATCACCTCCTTGGAAGGTGACACCCCCAGTTTTTTTTCATTTCATGTATTGGTTTAGATCCGGTTCATTGGAAATAAATATTATACTATTGGGGTTTTGGTGAGATTAATTTTTAGTTTTTAACTTCCATATTTGTCTAATAATCCAATCATGGTTTCCCCATATATTTTTTGTGAGTTTTGGAGAAATAATGGTTATATCATGATTTGGGCCCACCGTGATCCCATTTCCAGATTTAAAAAAAAATTGTTTCTTTTATAAATTCATAATTTTTTAACATTTTTTACTAATTAAACATAAAACATGCTCTCCATTTACATATTAAAACAACCATATACTTTTTGAGCCCTTAGAAAGTCATAAGAATGGTGAATTTGGGTTATTTATTCAGTTATTCGGCCATCTCGCCTGACCATTTGCAGTTTTTAACGAATATTTTTTTATTTTATATCATATTAATTTTTTCTAATTTTATGTGATCCACCTTTCACCCAAGGCCATGAACCCTATACAAACCTCCATGTTCCATTTTCCCTCATTGGTTCACATTGTAGTCACAGATTAGGGTAGAACATTCAATTTTTCTCAAATCGGCCAGATTTGCCAAAGGTAATTTGTCTCATTCATAAATCATTCAATTATTACCCTTTTATTCCAAAAATATTATTTCCCAGGTTCCTACAGATAATAGTAACATCTCCAAGGAGTTTCAAGCCAATCCCATTTCTTTAATGGTGTAGATATATGGTAAGAAAAAGAGGTTTCTAGTTTCTAATGAGAGATTCCTTCTCATTTCACCTCCTTCTTCCCCCTCCTTTTAATTTTTTTTGGTTTTATATACTACTATAGACCTGATAATCCTAAGGCTATGTAGTCGCATAAATTTTTATTGTCTTTTTGTTCATTTTGTGATGATCATCACAAGATTATGGTTTATAAACCCTCTGATGGTGACATTGGGTGTGCATTTCCATTATACCATGGATTTGAGGTAGGATACCCCTTGCACTTGCCTTTATAATTTACATTTCATCTTCTTAATATTTTTCTCACATGATATATATTTTTATTATAGTTTTTCATCATTTGGATAAATTTTATTGTGTTCAAACGGTTATTTAAGCCTTCTTTTGTGAAAGGCAGCGTTGTTTTGTCCTAAAGTGCTCATCAAGTGTTTGCTTAAATATTTTGTTGTCCTTTACACCTGGTTTGTGAGCCTTAAAACCTGGTTTATTTTATTTTGAACATGTTGTATAATATTAAATAATATATGGAATGAAATAGGTGTTTTATTCCATGTTATGTTCTTAAAATAAATTGTTTTTTATGTTCATGTCACGTGTTTGGTAATTTTCCCGGTTAGCTTTTATGTATTAAGTGTGATTGAAAAATTATTTTTTTGATTCATAAATTTATTTTAAGAATGAAAATTTAATACTTTATTCATTATATTGAATTAAAATGTTTATTTTTTGTTACAAACTAATGGGTTTAGGTTTACAACATGTTTTGTCCCAAGTTGTTGGAAAATGGCCCGTTACACATCCTTACAAAATATTTGGATTTTGAATATGTAACCTGAGAGTTTAATGGAATTTATAAAATTGTTTTTCTTTTTCAAATATTTTTTACACAACTCCTTAATAAAATTGAAATGAATACCTTTGTCAAATTTTAGTTTTAAGATAGGCTTTATGTCCCGTTTGACATTTTTTTCTTGTAAAAATGGTTTCTATCTGTATTTCATGTTTTATCTTTTGGTGCCATTTTATGGTCCATGAAATTGATTTGCTAATTGGTTTTGTGGCTTCCAAATCAGTGTTGATATGGTATTAATGGGTTTTTACTTAAAATATCCTTTTAATGGATTTTATGTGCAAGTCCTCATTATACTTCTTCAAATTGTTTTATGAATAATTAGGTGGTTTATTGATCTTTGAAAGAAGTGGGAGACATGTGTGTGGCATGTTTGATGTGTGTATGATTTTTAAATGTAATATTGAGCATCAAATGGTTTTTTATATATATGTAACTTTTCTGATCACAAAAAGGTAAAACCTTGGTATCGAGGTGGGCAGACATATACTATTGTGCTAGTAATCCAGAGGTGTGTTTTCCTTGTTTAACGTAGAAAGTTTGATAATAACAACACTAACTAAACAATGATGATTATGATATTTGGTACCACTAGGTTATGGATGGTTCTACTACTAGTGGATCATTTTCATGGGAATGGATATTTTTTATGGTTACCTTCACTGATATATGAGATACATAGGGCTCACAATGAACTAGTTCCTAGGGTTGTTCCCGAGACATGTGAACATTGGATATTATGTAGTCACTATTGGTATACGGTGTGCTTAGTTAGTAAATTAATTTGTATGTATGTTATTTTAAATGTATTACTTCTTTAAATAATACCTCTTGAATACTATTTTAATTTTGAACATTCAACGCTTTGATAAATTTTAATAGAATTATTATTTATAAAACATTCAATGTTTATGTTGGGTAATTTTTTTAGAATGGAACCTAATTTCAATAACATAATTATTTATCTGGTATTGAAAACATGAAATTGATTTTTATTTTATTTTAAAGGATGTTCATTTGTAATATAATATTGGGATAACCTACTTAGTTTTAATACTCACACCTATAGTCTTATTTTGTTTTTAGCCCTTGTGTATGTTTCAACATGAGGTTGACCACCTTGGGTGATGTGCGATCGTTGCACTGGAGAGTGACCAGCGGGGTCACATGGAGTTAGTTGGTTGCCATGTTTGGTCATATTTTTTGCTGGTTTAGATTTACATTTGGAAATTTTTACAAATAATGTTGACTTCAATTTTTATGTAAGTGTATTTTGGGTAGTCAGTTTCGTTCCATTGTTTGATTAATTATATTTCGACGAAATTTTTCTATTGTGTACTCTATTGATGCCCTAGGTGCTTGTTTTCATCCTGAGAGAATCGGTAATGCCTCTTGAGAATTTTCGTAGCTTCGCTTGGGTTACTAGTTCATGGTCGACTCAGGCTTTTTTAGGACAAAATGGTATTAGAGGAGGTCAGCTCATAGTGGACCATGATTTTTAGAGCACCCTTGTTATTTGGGAGATATTAAGGTAGAGGGAGTAGGATTGTATGGACTTTATGGTTACGTGTGGGAAGATCATTGTGAAATCTTTCTCATTCTGATCGTAGGGTTTCCATTGGAAGTCCAATTTTATTAGTTTCATTTGTTCTTGTATATTATTTGGTGTTGGGATATGAAAATGAGAGACTGACTAATGGCCTTTGTGAGCTCGTAGGGCTTAGAAAGCCATGTGGAACTGGGGAAAGGTCCTAATAATTCTCTCTATATTTGTTTTTTTTTACATATTTATGCCAACTATATGGTCAAGTCACCAACTGACACTAGTTCCCTTTTGTGGGTCTCTTTGACATTTCATAAATTCTAAATTTCTGTTTTGAAAATCAGTGTGTGAAATGGGTTTTAAATGAAGGATTGGATTTTGAAAAGTGAAAAAATGGGTTTTCAAAAATTAAATATAAGAATGGTTTTGGAAGGTTGTGTTTTTTGGAAAAAAAAATTTAGGATAAAGTGGAAATGATTTTACTGGATTGGATTATACCAAAAATAAACTTGTGGTTCGTTCGAACAAAATGTTTTGAAAGTGTGAATCATTTTAAGGTGATTTTGAATATTTTTTATGGGGTGTTTTGGGATGTTGAAATGTGTTTGAATCTGATTAATTGGTTTTAGAAATTGTTTTTGAGTAGTTCATGTTTTACTAGAAAGGGTATTGGTATCATTGGCCATAAAAGTATGAATAAATACCGTGATGAATTTTAGAAAATGGGAAGGGGTTGTTTGGAGTTGCTTGGTTATTTGAAAGTTGTAAAAAGGAAAAGCAGTAGGATTTTAAGAAAACGTTTCTTGGTGAAGTGTGGTTTGTTTTGTGAAATCTGAAAAGGGTTTTTGACTTGGTAGTTAGTGTTCCATCAGAAGGTACATGATTTTTGTAATGATTATATTTTTTATTTCCATAGGTGTTTTCATGGGTTCCCACATTAATGGTTTTATTGATATCTAGAAGGATAGAATATATGGAATGGTGGTTGGGTGCCTAGGGTGGCATGGAAAAGTGCATGTGAGTGATAAATGATGAAAAACCATTGGTGAATGTGGAAATCCACCAAGTTATATTTCATTTTCAAATGATTTTTGAGATGAAAAATTATGGAATTTATTTATAAAATGATTGTTATGTGGGTAGTTTTTTCTATTTCCTAGAAGTGTTATTTATTCAATATTCTTCCTTCTGACCTGGAAGTCACACTATTGTTGTGAATTGAGATGAGATCTTGTTGGTGGATTTAATTTGGAGTAATATTCGGTGGGTTTCTAAATATTTGTTGGATGTTTTTTATTTTTCCATGGATAGTTCTCAATTGGAAATATTTAATATTGATCAACATAAGGATTCAATTCAAATGTTAAATCCAAATATTTGATTGATTCCACGACCCGTATGTTGGAATTGAGAGATTTTTTCAATTGATTTAAAGTGATTCTAGGTCATGATTATTATTTTGGACATATAATTTTTGTTCGGTGATGATAGTTTTTTTAATTTTATTCCTTGTGAATTTTTCTTCTCAATTGGAATGATAGAGAACAGTTCTATGCATAAATGATTTCTTATTTAGATGAAGGTTTGTGGTAGTGAAAGTTAGTTATTTGGGGTGTTGTGATCCTTATCCCATGAATTTGGTGCAAAAGAGGATTCAAGATTCCGGTCTCTATCCATAGGACATGGAGTGATGCTTTTTATGTAGTTAGAAAATCTCAAGAGGTGTGGGGAAATCAACTAGGCTCCTGCCACAACCGTTGTGGAAAGCCAGTTTCGATGTCTCTTTTGTGGTTCCTTGTCTCTCTAAATTTACTATTGTCATAATGAGTGTGGTGGACTAACCCATCATACAGTTTCTATGGTTCTGCATTCATGTATGTGGTTTTCTAATCAATGTTCCCGTATGGACAACAGTGTTTATGGTTATGCGTTCTGGTTCTGTGAAGAAACTGTTGGCCCATTTTATTTCCCCTATGTTCGGGAGTGGGTGGTTATATTTTCATTTTATAACAATCATAAATTGGGTTTCTAGGATTTTATGGGAGAGGTTTGGTGGGTATGACTATGCGATACCAAATTCTAGTTCATGTTTAATTCTTTTTTTCATTTCTAGTAGGTATTTAATATTGGAGAGACCCACTGTGGGTCTCGAAGACCGTTCCTTTAAATATTTTTTGGATGGTAGTTGTGATTAAATGGAAAAGAGCCCATTCCAGCCTCCCCCCCAAGTAATTGGAAATATTTAGTTAAATTTGGTTTGGGAGATCATTGGGTTCATTGGTTGAAGGCCCAACAATCTGGTTCTTAGCTTGGTTTTGGAGGTGGTGGATTTATCTTTGTGTTGATTCTGTTGAAGTGGTCATGAGTTGGTGTTTCTTTGGGAAGAGAATTAAGTTACTTTTATTTGAAATGTTAATTCCTTGGATTGAGATGTTGGATCATTCTGATAAGGAATCCTTAGGTGTTTTTCTGGCAGCTGTAATGTGTTATGGCTTTCAAGGGGTAGAAAGCCTTAATAATGTGGAGAATTGTCACACCGAGTTTTTTTTCTCTTCATGTTTGGGTTATGATATGGTTCATTAGAAATCTTGAACCTTTTACTCTGTTTTTTGCGTGATTAATTATTATTTTTTAAATGAAATATATTTCTAATAATCCAACCATGGGTTCCTCATAGCTTGTTTGTTAGTTTTTATGAAATGGTGGTTACCTCATTATTTGGGCCAACCATGAGCCAATTTCCAGATTTTAAAAACCAATTTTTTGTTCTTTTATAAATTCATCAATTGGAAACATATTTCAATCATTCAACTTCCCACATAGATTCCACTAAAATATTCAAATCACCATATACTTTTTTACCGATTATAAAATCATAAGAAAGGTCAATTTTTGAAATTCATTTAGGTATTAGGCTATCCCGTGAGCCCATTTCCAATTTAAAAAAATTATTTCTTTTACATAATATTCTTTTTTTATAATTTCAGGTGATTCTACATCTCACCTAAGGCCAAAAACCCTAGACTCAACCCCATGTTCCACTTACCTTATTTGAAGCTCATCATTGTCACAGATTAGGGAAAAACATCTCAATGTTTCTCAATTCGGCCTAATTTTCCAAAGTTAATTTGTCTCATTAATAAATGAATCAATTCGTTTAAATTTTGCCTCAAATCTTATTTCCCTAGTTTTTAACGACCACTAAAACCTCTAAAAAATATTTTTATGCCATTTCCATACCTATAAGGGTGCATATGTGAGGGAAGAAGAAGCGTTTTCTAGATTCTAAGGTGAGTTTCGTTCTCATTTATCATCCATGTTCCTCCTCCTTTCATTGTATTTTGGATTTATCTTCTCCTATAGTAATTATAGACCTACTGTTATGTTATCCCATGATTTATTATTTGGGTCTTGTTTTTTTGGGGCTGATCTTTATAGGTTTAGGGTTTATAAACCCTCAGATGGTGATATCGGGTGTGCATTTCCTTTACGCCAAAGATTGGAGGTATGATATCCCATGAACATAGAAATATCATTTAATTGTAATCATTTTATTATTTTATGCCCATGATATATATGTTAATTATTATTTTTCATAATTTTTATAAATTTATTTCGGTGAAAAATGGTTGTCTCCGTAATGTTTTGTGAAAGGCGGTGTGGTTTTATCATAAAAGTGTACTCCAATTGTTTGTTTAAATGTTATATTATCTTTATCACATAGATTGTGAGGTTCAGAACCTGCTTTATGGTATATTTAAAAATTTTATATATCAAGGATAATATATGGCATGGATTTTTTATTTTATTCCTTGTCAAGTGCTTAAATATATTTTTTTTGTTTAAAAGTGCATCTCATGTGTTCGATAAATTGACCGGTTTGTCTTTTATGTGTTAATTATGATTTAAAAATTATTTTTTTGATTCACAAATGTATTGGAAGCATGAAAAATGGTATTTTTGGGTTACTATATGTCTTTAAAATGTTGATTTGGTTTTACAAACATAATTGGTTTTGATTTACAACATGATTTGGCCCGAGTTGCCAAAAAATGGCACGTTTCACATCCTTATGAAAATGGTTTTTTTTGAAAATGTAACCAAATTGTGTTAAGGGATTTATGAAATTGGTATGATGTTGTAAATTTTGGTTATACACCTCCATAATAAAACTGAAATGCATACATGTGTCAAATATTAGTTTTTGTAAATGATTAATGTCTCGTTTGGCATTGTTTCTTATAAAAATGGTTTCCATTAGTATTTCATGTTCAATATTTAGGGGCCATTTTTTGGACCATGAAATTGATTTATTAATTGGTTTTGAGGCTGAAAATCTGGGTTGATATGGTATTGATGGGTTTTTTGGCCTTAAAAGATCATTTTAAAGGATTTTATGGCCAAGGCCTCATTATACTTCTTGAAATTATTTTATAAAAATTTAGGTGGTTTATGGAACTGAGAAAGAAATGTGATACATGTGTGTATCCTATTAGATGTGTGTATGAATTTTAAATTGAATCTTTATGAGAAAATTTTATTTAGTAGATGTGTAACTTTTTTTAGTGCAAAAATAGAAAACCCATGTATCTAGGTTGGATGACTTGTACTAGTGTGCTAGTAATCTGGAGGGGTTTTGTCGCTATTTCACGTATCAAGTTTGATGATGAAAAAATAACTAAACTATGATGATGATGATTTTGAGTACCAATATTTTATGGATGATTATTTGATTAGTGGTTCGTGTGTATGAGAATGGATATTTTTTATGGTAACCTACACCGAGATATGAGGTATCCGGGTCTCACAATGATCTAGTGCCTAGGGGGTTCCTAAGACTGATGTTCATTGGCTATTTTTTACTCACAGTCAGAATATAGTATGATTAGTTGGTAAATTTAGTAGTGTGTGTGTTTTATATAAATTTTTATCTTCTTTAAATTATCGCTCTTGAAAACTATACTCGTTTTAAAGTATCATCTATTTAAATTTTTTTACTAGCATTCTAATTTATAAAACATTGATGTTTTTGTTTGGTAATTTTTATAGAATAGAACCTCATTCGGTAAACATAATTCTATATCATGCATATAAAAGACAAAATTTATGTGTATTTTATTTTATATTAATTGCATTGGGAAAAGAATATCGGGCTAACTTACTGAGTTTTAATACTCACCCCTCTAGTCTTCTTCTATTTTTAGCCCTTATGTCAGTTTCAACATGAGATAGATCACCTTGGGTATTGTGTGATCATTGTATTAGAGAGAGACTATTATGGTAACTTTGAGTTAGTTGGTTTCCATGTTTGTTCAGCTGAATTGTTGGTTTAATTTTACTTTTGGTTTCTTGTATAAATAATTCTCAGTTCATGTTTTATATAAATGTATTTTGGGTTGTCCATTTATTTTTGTTGATTGTTTAATTTTTTATATTTGGGAAGAATCATCCCCTTGTGTACTCTATTGATTACAATTTATCTTTTCCCCATCTCTGGAGGATTCGCAACGCCACTCGGGACTTGTCATAGGCAGACCTGGGTGACCAGTTTAGGGTAGACTTGGGCTAGATCATGATAGAAGTTGTTCTTGAATCTGTTATTTATGGTATTCTTAGGTATTACCTATTTCCATTCGATTGAACATAATTAAATTTGGTATGTCTATTACATGGACATAAAGACATTATAGCACTATATATTGTTTTTATGGTGAGTCCCAAGTGTTATATTAGAACCCAAGAATAAGAAATTGTGCTTTTATTTACATTATGCTTATTATTTTTTATTAGGCTTGGTATTTCATGTGGAAATCCACTGGATATGAAAATCGATATTAGGTAAATATTTTAATGATTCTAACAATGAATATACTTCTCATCTAATTCATGGGACCCATGATTACATGTTAAAATATTATATTTGAATTTAGTTTGAAAACAAGACATATAGTGGATTGGAATAGATGAATGATGTTTTATGATTAAGAAATTTTATATTAATAATGATTTAAGGACATAGAATGTGGTACGAATCATGGATGAAACTAGATAATTTTCTTACGTTATTTTTATTTTTATTTTTATATTTGGTCAACCTAGTGGGGGTCCAATTTTTTTCTCCACACATTCCCATGATTTTGTATAAAAACGTTACATTTTTTATAGAATCTACCTATTTTATTTCATTGTAATACTCTGATTCTTATAGTATGTGATGAATCGATATTTTTCATTTCAATACAACCTGATATATGGGTACTGTATCCCTATAGTAATTGGCTGAATAAAAAATTATGGTATATTTCCTCTGAGATATGTAGAGGCTCTCCTAATGTCTGGTAGTGTTCTAGGGTTCGAGGTTATAGAGTGGATTATGGACTAAGATGTTAGAAAGATATATTGGAGATAGTATGCGACTAACATAGTATTCTATATCCGAGTAGTTTTTTTATTATTATATGGGGATGTGTTACAGTAGGGATATAATAACATTTCAAATCTTCTGATGGACCTCGTACTGGTACATAATGAACACTTTTTGACGGTGAAGTCTTGGTTCTTTGGGTAAGTTCTTCTTATTTTGATTTTCACTATTATTTTTGAGATATTTTGTCATATCTGATGTTTTTCTTAGGACTTGTATTAATTATTTTTAGGAATGGGCTTATTTTAAATAATCATAAAATGAAAAACAATTATCAAATATGATTTACATGACATGCATGTTCTTGAATGTGACTGATATCATTGATTTGATGGTTAAATTGTTTAATGTTTCAATAAAAATTTATATGATGATTATCCCATATATCTTGTTGGTGTAATTCTACTCAATTTAATCATAATATATTTTCTCTAAAGGAAAATAATGTGAATATTATTGAAATACATTCTAAGATGAAGACATATGTATAGTTCCCCTATATAATGGATGTGTTGGGACCCATAAAGGGATGATCTTGTAATTTTAATCCTTAGCAGCAAACCTCGTATGGGAGATTGTGTAACATATTCAACTATTTTAATGTGTCCATGACAACATATACGGTTATTTCCAAAATTTATCCCTTTTGGAATTATACATAACTGAATTGTATTATTATTTTATACTCAACAAGGATAACATGGGGGTATTATTTATAAGTTCAAGGTTGAGGTAGTAATCCAATAGGGGTTGACCTATATACATGGGACCCGTGAGAATATTTCTGGGATTTGATTATTTAGGGGATTTTTTTTCTGAATGCATTGTGAGAATAATATTTATAGTAGGATGATGGAATTTAATGGGATGACTGATTCTCATATGTGAGAACACTACAATGGATGTTTCTTAATTTGACATTCCTTCTGTTTGTGACTCAAGAGTAAGTATTTTCTACTGATATTTGGTTTATATGTGATATTATGTTATGGGTTAGGTGGGACCACCTTGTTCCTTGAGATGTATCAAAAAATATTGTGTTGTTGAGGATATTTATTATGGAGAACATTTTCTTAATTCTATGAAAATTAATTTTTATATATGATGGAAACATGAGAGAAGAAATAACCTGGTCTTGTTAGTTATCATAGATATTGGACATGTAGTTGGATTCCTTGTGAATTTTATTATTCATGAGAGTTGATACAAGTATATGGTATGGAAATATGATATTTTATAGTTTTCATACATCAAAACACTTGTAGTTTTACTACCATATGTATAAAGGCTCGGTTACAATGAAAATATAGGATAAATGCTTAGATCTATTGATATTTATTGTGATTCCAATGAGGTTTTGGATCCTCATCCCAGATTGTTAGATTTATAATGGATAAATAATGGGTAAATAATTTTTGATAATGGAAAGGTTCTTGTGTGATTGGTGATTCTGCGATCTACCATGAATTTTATCAGACATCTGGATTTTTAGAAGAGAGCATCAAGGATGCATATTTATATATGAGATTTACATAAACTAGAGGCATGTTTTGTTGTTAGTCATGTGATCCCGTGTTTGATGATTCACATACCATGGGAGTGTTAGTTGAGTTTTATTATTGGGTGGTACAAGGGAATATACTATTTATGTTTTGATGTGATTATAGTAGTACATGTTAGTTACATGAATTGTTGTTGTGATTTGTATAAGTAAGTGGACATACACAAGGAATGGTATAAAAAACCACCCGTTTATTTCTCATTAACACATAACTTATTACATTAGAGTACACATATGATATCCCATAAAATAAATAAGTATAGTGTGTTTATGAGTTAGTTACAAAACACATCATCTTGAAAATGGGATACAAAAATATTATTAAAAACATCCAATAACATGCTTCTAAAATTTCGTGGTTTTTAATGCTATGTGGGATAACCTAGGGACATGCATAAGAATGTTTTGATATATAAAATGAAGTAAGGGAATAAACATCGAGTAACTTTAATAACATAATCCATGTTAGAAAAAAAGGAATATGAAATGGGAATAAAATAAATAGGAATAATAAGTCATGATATTGAAAGATAATCATAACATGGGGAATGTGGTGACAACATAATACACTATATCATAAACCAATGTAAAGGGTAAATTTCATAGACATCAATGTGGAAAATGTCCCCTAACGAAATCAGGTTTAGTCCCTCTCCCAACATGATGTATCATGATACTAGACATTACCAAATTCATTGGAGTGGTATATAATTTTGGGTTCACCCTTCACATTCATTTCATTCTCATGCTTAAGTGTGAAACAAAGATCATACATCATGGGTTTATTCATAATTAAAATTTATTCCATGATTAATTAATGTGAAATAGATTCATTTAATTACATAATAAAAATGTATATGTTCATACCAGTTAACTCCCTTATTAAGAAATGGGTATAGTATTCACTACACATTTGTTTTGGCATAGAAATTCGTAGTAAAATTTCAGCAGCATAACAACATCACATAAAAATTCATAAAGATTAGTATATGGAAGTTAAATGGTCTCTAATAACATATGTGTTAAAAGGGTATTAATATGGACATAGAATAACATATCCTAGCAATAAAAATTAGGATATAGAAGGTATAAGGTAATAGAGAAACATGAATATCGAAAAGAATCATAACTATATTTAAGCATGGTAATGGGTGAACATAAAGGATGATTAGAGGAATAATGAGATTTAAAGGGGGGTCTAATCATTTAAAAATTAAGTTGATAGTAAGAGGAATATTTAACAACCCATCTGAACATACTAACATGGTATTTAATAGATACAATATAAAATAAGTCCTTAAACGGAAATGAGAAGAGATAACTCACTTACGTGAGTGTGTATCCCAAAATGCTTGGGAGGGTATTAATGAGAACTTGGTTAGCCTTTGGAGTATGCTATATAGTATAGTACATTATATGTATGTTCATTGAGGAGTGTTAGTGATTTGAGATGGGATATTGGGTTGGTTTATGAGGAAAGGATATTAAAACCATAAAATATATTAATGGTTTTGGAGGATTAATAATTTCTCTTTAAAATTAATAAAATACACTTAAAATCACATAATATTAAATAAAAAACCTTAATTTTTTGTGCATATATATTATAATAATTATTATCTCACTTTTTGGGAATTATGATTTCATAATACACAAAGTATATATATATAGTATTTAATGTCTACATGAAAATTTTATTGTCTCAAAAAATTATTAAAATTTCCCCATTGGATAATTTTGACATTATGATTCCAAATATATAATTGATATTAATAAAAAAATTTAAAATATTTTAGCTTACACTTTCAAAATAAAATAATCATTTATTCATAAATGTTGTGTTTTTTGAAAATAATAGTTATCAAACCCCTAGAAATTTATATTATACTTCATAAAAACTATATGATCCATTATATATAATAAAAATTATATAATAAAAATATTTTTTTAAATGATATTTATTTAAAACATCCTTTAATTCATCAAAATAAGTTCCGTATTTTAATTTTAATATTACCCAAATATAAAATATGGGTTTATTTTTATCAAAATTAAAATTATTTCTTATATAAAAAAGATGAAAATATATAAATTATTCTATAAAAAATAATATAAAAATCCTTATTTATAGGGTATTCTTATAAATACCTTCAATAAACTGGTAAATTCCAAAATATTAAGGTTTTAGATAGTGATAAAATCATTGGGTGTTTCAAGGTATATTTTTTGGGTTGTGATCTCAATTATCATGAACTTATCCCGTAAATGGTTTCACTCATGATTAAGTTTTGGGATCTGAGAATGAGATTGGTGGTGGGATAATTACAGAGATCTTATCTCCCTTGGAAGCATTGAAAATTTATTTTCATAGGGTATGATACTATTGGTTGAGGTTATCACTTCCTTTGTTTATTCCAATTAGATTCATTAAAACCCTATATTTATACAAATCATGTGATCACTGTTCAAATACAATATTATCAATAGTAATGATTCATAACATTCAACTAAATTCAAAAACAAATAATATAACTACAGTAGTTATTTTGTTTTCTATAACCATATTAGATAATAATACATTTAAATAAATCAAAAAGGTGAATTTTATTCCTAATAGTTCAGGTCATTACAATCTTTCACAATTAAGACATTTCAACCTCAAAATTTTATACCACAATAACACAGATGAGAGTAACTCTATTCCATAGCCTCTTCTATCTCCCAAACTATATCTTCAAGCTCTTACTTTCTCCACAACACATTGTCTAGGAAGAGTTTTTTATTTGATATAACTTTTTTTGTATGATCTACGATATTCACTGACAAATAATCATATGAATTTTCATTCTCTAATGGTACCACCTATCAATAAAGAATATGTGAGGGGTATGGTATGTACTTAATCAATAGGGATACATGGAATAAATCATATAATTTAGATACATTATGTGGGAGTAAAAGTAGGTAGGCCACAACTCTATGAGATCAACGATTTCAAAGGGGCTGATGTATCTTTGACTAAGCATTCTATTCTTAAAAAATCACGTCTCATTATTGCATAGAGATATATGAAATAATTCTGTGACTCCAACATAAAAATATTAGTCTCATTGATGATTATGAGAATAGATCATTTTTCATCTCTATGAAGTATTGAGGTGTTTCCGAATAGTATTATCCTTTTCCACTTTTTCCGTGACCAATTCAGGACCTACCAATTTTTTATCCCCAATTTCAACCCATCATGCATGTTTTTTTTCACATAATCTCATAATGAGCTTCAGGGGGAGCCATTGGGATACTCGAGTGGAAACAATTTTTGTATGATAATTCCACCATAGGACGATTTCAGTCTCATATACTTTGAAGTAAATTGGCCATACTCCCAACATCTCCTAAAGTGTTTAGATTTTCTTCTTAGATTGGACATCTGTTTCAGGGTGATATTTTGGGAAGAAGGTTAACATATTATTTAGTTAATATTGGAGACTCTTCCAAAACATATAGGAGAATCTTGGAACTTGATCAGATACAATCAACAGTGTTACTCTATGAAGACTTACCATTTCATTTATGTATATCTATAAAAACCCTCAAATTTCATAAATTTAAATTACATAAATGTTTTGGAATATATAAAACATTATACAAATAGATACCCAAAGATAATATTAGTCTGGTGCCTTTGGAAACATAGAAACATAAAAAGGGGTACCTAATTTTTCTATATAATCTCTCACTTGGTTCATCCATACTAGCACCCTTCATAGAAACATCAAACATAATACATATCTTCATAACCATGGAAAAGGAAACATTAAAAGGGGTGATCGTAGATGCTCGATAAGGGTTAAAAAGGGAGATACATAAGCATAATCATGAGAATAAGGGTATGAGAACGTGATCATGAAAAAAATGATAATACCCTATATATCAATGAACATATACATGATTTTTGGAATAAATCATGGGTGTTCATAAGAAATGAATCAGAAGGAAATAAATATCATAAGCCCTGAGAGCATAATGTGGTAATAAAACATGGAATATTGGAAGATACATAAGAATATACTGTGATTTTCATAGTATCTTAGTCATTTCATCATGCACATATTGGTCGTATGGGTTCACTCCCCATACTATATTGGTAGTCATGGTTCAATCCCATGGCCATATTAGTAGCATGAGTCCACTCCTAATATAATCAGGGTAGTCATTGTTCAATCCCATTTCCATCTCAGTAGTCATGGTTCAATCCCAATACCATATTTGTCTCTCTCATGAGAAAAAAATCATTACCCAATTAATTTTAGAGAGATATAGATCCCACCCATCACATAATTAAATCGTATATACATCTTCCACAAAAAAAACAATCATTGCATAACCCATGAAATGTAATTCGTTTGATAAACATATAATAATATCATACCCTATGCAAAAATATATGTTTCATAATCATTTCATTTAAGCGTAACCCATAAAATAGAATTGGACATCATAAAAATACATCCCATGAAAGGTAAATTGGTTTTATAATGAAATTGACATTAAGAATAACCCATTTAGAGAAAGAATATGAATGGAAAATTTATATAATTCCTTAGAATGGAATGATTAACATCAATATGTATCATCTTAGATGGAAAATAATTTTGAAATATCTTCATAAAATTTTCATCAGGAAATATCCTTTATTCTTTAAAAAGGAATTTGTAATTCATAATACAAGTTGAATATCATTCTCATATAAAATACATTAAAATAATATAAATAAGAAAATAAATCATTTTGAAAATGTTTTCCCTTGGAAAATTATAGAAAAAACCTCAAAAGAGTTTTAAAAAATTATTTTAACAAAATTGAAAACATTAATATAAATCTTGAAAAACATTTCAAAACTAATTTAATGAAAATACATTGAAAACATATAATGAAATCCTGAAAATGTTTTGAACATATTTTTATGAAAATAAATATGAAAACGTGTGAAGAAATCCTAAAAATATTTTGAAACCCATTTCTTTCAATATAAAATTTAAAACCTATAAAAATGCATTAAATATTTTTGAGAACATTCTTACAAGAAATTTTTTGAAAGAATCTTGAAAATGTTTTGAGAAAAAAAATTCCATTAAAATATTAAAAATAAGCTTGAGAACATTTTGGAACACTTTTTTTTAATGAATTTAGATCAATTAATATCCAGAATAATAGGAAGAAATTCATAATTTTTTTTTAATTTTCATAATTAATATTCAATGGACTAATAATCATGACAGTGGGGGAATCTATACTTTCGGAAAATTCCTTTTCCACTGTAAAAATTATAGAAATATAGCTCAATTGGAAAATGAAAAAAAACTATTTTAAAAAATATTTTTCTTTAAAAGATTAAATCTTCAATAAATATTTTATTTAAATTTCATATTATAAATGTATAATATTTTGTGAACCCTTTTATAAAATACGGTTTTAATTAAACACTGATTTTTGACAAAAGAGATAAGTAAATTCAGACATTCTTAAAAACACTTTCATAACTCTCTTATCTGTCGAAGAGTGGAAAATTGTACCAGTATATGAACTTATCATGAATAAGCATTTAATAATAAAATTTCTGAGTTTTATTGAGATATAGGTCATATTATAACATTAATGTAATCATTATCGTAAATAATCATGATATAAAATGAGAATTTTTCAATAAACTCTTACAACATTGTAACAATTGATCATACTCTCCATGTAAGAAAACAAAATTAAATTTAGATAATAATATCATAAAAATAATATTATTAATTATATAAGATGTATAATTTTTCTATGCAACCCCTAATAGAATAATATAGATGCATATTAAAAAATCTGTCTCAAAGAAGACAAATTGAGACAAATCTATCTTACCAATTTGGTATCTTTTGAAAAATTTACCCAATTAAATAAAAAACATAAAATATATATGTAAATACCCATAAATTTAATTATAATAATCATTTAATACATCCATGTGATGTAAAAACACCACACAAATGGAACGAGCGGTGAATAAAGCTTGTGTGTTACGGAAATAATAAGTCATATGAAATCCCCTATCCTTTTGTCTTGAATCTAGTAATACTAATTAAAAACTCATATATATTTAATATAATTTTATTATAAATATATCATATAACCATATTCTTATATATAATACATTATATGGTTTTATTATTTCTATATATTACCCTCTAGTTATAAATTCATAGTTAATGATTTACCTCAGGAAATATCCACATTGTTTTTCCCTTGGGACTTAATTTGTTATATATTTGGTCCTTATACTTACATCATGATTTATAGAATGTAATCCATAATTTAAATGTAATTTATATTTATTATATTTTAATTATAATAATTTTTAGAATATTGATGTTTGAAAAGGAATACACTATTCATCGAGATGGTAGTTCGTACGTACCTTTAAATGTTATTTCAGTTTTATTGTCGTATTGGAAGAAATTGATAAAATGACATATTAGTATATATATATTTATATATATAATTGTTAAATAAGAATTATTATATGATATACATCATATAATTTAACTAATCTCATCCTTAATAAATTTAATGTAGTGTATGAATGAATCACATCTCTTTAAGGGGGAGGTAATGCGCACTTCCCCAAACAAAATAATCTTATATACACAAAATGAAAATTAAAAAGATATGAATTTTAAAAAAAATTAAAAAATAATAAAATCATAATAAATATATTATATAACATATATAAATATATCTTAAATCATAATTTCTTCTATTAGAGGCAGTTAAATAAAAATTAACAATCATAGTCTAGTGAGGTGGTAGTTAGTCATACACATTAACATTATGTTTGTTACTGGTTTGATTTAAGTGTCAGTAACTATATCACTAAAAATAATCATAAAAACCCAATAATATTTATGATACTAGTTATTTATAATTGTGTGGAATAATAATATTTAAATTACTGAAGAATGAAAATAAAACAAAGGAGGTTGAGGGATTGTGTTACCTCTCTATTGTGTAACTCTATTTCGTTTACACCAAAGGACATACTTTGAAAAATTTATACCCAAATATAGGCTTCAAGAAGGAATTTAGTGATGTTTGGGAGATATTCTAAATGTTGTTTTTCTAATCTTAAGTGGATTGAGTGGTGTGAAAAATTGGGTTGAGATGAGGCCTTTTATAATTGAGGAGAGTGGCACTACTGTAATATTTTAGAAAAGTGAAACTCCACCCACATTTTTTTATTGAAATTGGATCCTATAATGATAAAAAGTATATTTAATATGTATATGGTGAAAATAGTGGATGAAAATGGATTTTTTAAAAGTGTATAGTTCTTTTTTGGTCTTGAATTTAATGATTAGTACATTGATAATCTAATTTTTCTCTTAATCATTGTAATTAATTTTAATCACTTTCACTAATTTTTTTGTAAAAAAATTGACCTTATTATACATAATAAATTTTTATTATTAAAAATATGGAATCATTTTTTTCAAATTATTATCATAGATGTGGCAGAATTTAATTTTAATATAATCTTACTAACGACACTATGGGTTTTTAACCTAACCTCATTTTTTGTTTATATTTAAATATAAATGATATTTTGACATATTAAATATATAGAATATTCTAAAATTTGGATATAAAATGGGTTTACTTCAAAAAAGTGCTAAAACTACCGTTATAAATATATAAGGTTTCAAGCGTAAAATTTAGTTTCTTCTTATCTTATATTTTTCAAATACATAGGTTGATTATTAATTTTTTTTTAATTTATAACTTATTAATTTATTTAATATAATTCTCTATTAGTAATTAATTTAACTTATTAATATAAATTTTCTTTTTCTCATAAAAATAGACTTTCATAAAATCAGTCCCTTCATATTCAGTTTCTCTCTATATTGTTTTATAATTAATGGGTAACCAATTAATTCAACTATATATATTCATATGTTAGTTAATAATATAATCCACAATTTAATGGACATGTTATATGGTATTAAATAATAATATTTTGATAATGAATTATTTTTCTGAAACACTCATTCTTGTGTGTTATGCGAGCCATTGAGAAAAGATAGTCTTGCATGTTACATAATATATCGTCAGTGTTCCGTGTAGGAAAAGATAAAATTTATGTTGTTCTTAGTACATGATTACCTTTTTGTTGCATATAACCCAAGCGAGACATATTCCTTTAATATAAAATAATCAATATTCAGTGTTGTGGGAAATGAAAAATATAAAAGATATTTAATTAATTCGAATAAAATAAATCACAAAATTTCAGGGTGTTACATTCTACCCCCCCCACCACATAAAACTAATTTTATCCTTTAAATTCATCTGGGTTATCAATGGTATAATTCATGAAATTTACGTTCATTTTATCCCACAATGTCAAATATAATCCAAAAACAACCTTTTACAAAGTAATATTGGAAGCCTAATGCTTACCCAAAGTAACATATAACTAGGGTTCCACATAGAATAATATATATGGAAATTGAAAACATTGACTTAGAGGAAACTGTAAATATTCATAATGTGTGATTTAGGTCATCTATCAGAAAAAATAGAAAGATCAATGAAAATTTTGGGCCACAATTTGATTAATATGTGGTTATTTAAAAGTCCATCAGTTCTACAAAAATTAATGTATTAGGACGTCACATTTTTTTTTGTTATTCTATCTTTGGTTAATTCTTTCATTGTCCCATAATGTAATGAAGTATACCTAATTTTTACATTTATATAACCATTATTTCATTATTTATTTTGTGATTATATTTATTTATAATTCAGCAATCAATCATGGAATTGATGTCCATAATTTAACATTGATGTTGTAATCACTAAAATACACTTTTAGCAGATCTTATGAACTATAAAAGATTAAAAATTTCAACTATTTGTCTCTATAAATCCTGAAAAATAAATATGGTTAATTCATTAATCTCTGAAAATAAAAAGTAACACTACTATTTCATGATAAATAATTATTTAACAAAAAAATTATGTAATAACCAAGACATCGTATAGGACAATGATAATCATGAAACTGTAATTGTCCTTATGTCATTGGTTCAAGACCCATGGACATGTTATACATGATTGGGTGTCACCCAAAATATATGTTTTACATTTCTAAAACCACAAAATTATAATTTTTAAAATAAATTTGATGCAAAATCCTGAAATAAGTTGAATCACTATAAATATTTTTACCATGGTTTTCAATATTATCTCAGTACTTTACAACTCCTTCTAATGTTTAAATTCAATATTTCATGAATGGTTAACCATATAATCCTTATAAAGGATGAAAATAGAATATTTTGAATAAATGACCCAAAATAATATTAACATTTATCATGTATATATCACAAACAATCTATTGGTTTTCACATTTAAAACATGTGAATACCATCATCATAAATCCTCTTGAATCATGGAAATAACCTGAATTACCATATATCCTTTTGGGAAACATGCATTAATACTTATTATAATTATTTCGAGCTACATTATTTAAATAAAATAATTTCTAAACTTCATCCTTTATGACATAGACCACTTTTCAATAATGAGTTCCTAGTTAATACATACCATTCACTTTACTTATTCTTATCTAATATATCTTTATCACATGATCATTAACTCAATGTCATGCATTGATTTACTGTTATCTTATGTTAATAAAAATATCACATTCTTATGAAATAACCCTTCTGTATATCCTTTTTATTATTCACTAAAAACATTTTCTGAAAATAATTATATATTTTATTATCCAAGTAACATAATATTTTAATTCCCACACATAAATACTTTACTCATCCAAATTTATTCTTATTCCATTACTCTGGCATCATCAACTGATCCCTTAATATCTATTTCTCATAATATGAAAGTTGAATCATGTATTAAGATTCCACAAACTATATCTAATCAGACTTCAAATGATTAATGTAAAAAAACTATAAGAATATCACATACCTTTCACATGTCATTTTCATTCTCTTTATCATAAAAATTATAACTAATACCCATACCACCTTCATGATTCTTTTTATCATATTTTCACTTGGAAAATAAATTCTCATAATGCCCATACACTACATATCTAAAGTATTAAATTTTATCAAATATCTTTCATTTTATCTATATTGAATAAAATCATAAAGAAAAGGGTAAGAAGAACATTTCATATTAGAAAGCTATAAAATCATGAAAAATAATATTTAGGATGTCAAAATCCCGACTAATTATTTTGTATATAGAACCTTTGTTTTATCCGAGGTAGTTAATTTGAAACCTAAATTTAAATCCATCATGATGGTTCCTAAAGAGTTTGTGAATTTGAAAGAATATCCCCTATGAATGTCAATCTAGGGGTGTAGGACGGACCATTGTCCTCTACCCGATTACCCTGAGTCAGGACCATATCATCATGTCGGTGTTTTAAACCCAATGTACATCTATTCGAGAGCCACATACACTTTAAGTATCCATAAATAGAATTATTTTGAGGAAACCACTCAATCTACCTTTTCCAAAATTCCAATACATTTTCTTAAAAATTTTATTTATCATTAGACTAATAACTCGACATTTCCTTAGTGTTATCATTATGGTTTTTTCATCCTAGATTATAATTTTTAACTAAAAAATTTCACCAATAACATCTATAGTGAGCATCACATTTCATACATTAGCATTACATAAATTTTTATTGATACATAAAAAAATTTAAAAAAACACCTAAATATTATACTATTCTAGTGCCTTTGGAAACATGGAAACATAAACATTGGTACATAAATGCATTAAATCATCTACCATTATGTTCTTCATGACTAGAACCCCTCTTATACATATCAATAAAAATAAATATCTTCCCAAATTGGGGTAAGGAAACACAAAAGTGGTGAGATTAGATTCTCAGTAACGGTAAACAAGGGCGATACATAAGCACAATCATGTACATAGGGGTATGAGAATATGATCATGAAAATAGAACATCATACCCTATATATCAAATATCATAAAAATCAAACATGGAAAATAGAATGGTAGTTCAAAAGACATGAATCATATGCAAACAAAGAACATAATCTATAAAAGAATAACATAGGAATGAAATATGTTATTAAACCAGACATATAAGAATATAGTTTTATCTCTATATAATCCAAGGCATTGCTACCAATACCATCTTGGGAGTTTGGGTTCACCCAACCTACCATATTAAATGTTATGGTTCACTAAAATGGCCATATTAGTAGTTTCAGTTCACTCATCATACCAACTTGGTAGTCATGGTTCACTCACATGGCCATTTTCATAGTCAAGGATCATTCCAAACTCCATCATAGTTTGTCTCATATGATATAAATCAGTCAACAATGTATTATAGGGAGATATAGGTCCCACCCATCTCATAATGAAAAAATGCATATGTGTCCCATAAAATAATACACATTCATATCATAACACATAAAATGAAATGGCTGTCATAAACTTGTAATCATATTATAACCTATGAAAAAAATATAGGTTTCATAATAATTTCATGAAATCATAATCCATGAAAAGGATACATATTTCATAATCATAAAACTAGTTAGAGGGAAACATGATTCAAAATGTCCATGACATTAAGCATTACACATTCGGAGAAATAATATGAATAGAACATTAATAACGTTTCTTATAAAGGTGTGAGTAACATCATTGGATGCCATCATAGGTGGAAATAATATTTAAATATCGATTAAAAATATTTCTTATGAAAAATATCCATTCTTATTTGAAAAGTTATTTTTAATGCATAAAACCATTTGAAAACCATTTTCATTGAAAATACCTTAAAATTTGATAAATATGTTTTGAAATAATTTAGAAAACCATTTTCCTTGAAAATGGTTAAAATATGCTTAAAATCATTTTAAAAGAAATTATCAAAAACACGTTGAAAACATTAATATAAATATTAAAAATGTTTTGACAATCATTTCATTGAAAATACATTGAAAAAATGCAATTATATATTGAAAACAATTTGAAACCATTTAATTGAAAATAACATTGAAAATATTTCATGAAAGCTTAAAATATTTTTAAAACATTTTTACAAGAATAATTATTTATGAATCTTGAAATCATTTTGAAACACACTTTTTCCATTAAAAATTTAATAATAATTTTTAAAACATTCTAAATGTCATTTTATTGAAAACTAAATTAAAATAATTACATTTCACAATATTAGGAAAATAATTTATTTAAAAAAACGTTTTAACCCTTTAAATTAAGCATAAATGGAATGATTGTCACGATGATGGATAAATTCGTAAGTTTTAAACATTGCTTTTTATCTATTAAATGCTTAGAAAAGGGCCTCAACTGAAAAATGAAAAAAATATTCCCTTTTAAAAACCCTTTTGTTTTATAAAGGAATAATGTGGTTAAATATTCCATTTAAATATAATAATATAATATTAGAGTACTTTTGGAACCCATTTAGAATATATGGATTTGAAGGGATAGTGATTTCCAAACGAAGAGAGTGGTAAATTAGGAATTTCATAAACACACATTCTTAACTATTTATGTTACAAATAGTTGAAAAATGGTACCAATATAAGAAAATATAATGAATGTCCAATGAGAAGGAACATTTATGGGTGTTTAGGATATATGGATCATAATATTTCATCATTGGAAGCGTTATCATAGACAATCTCGATATATGATGTGACTCTTCTAATTAACCCCTACAACATTTTAACTTGGGATAATAATCTCCATGTAAGAATATTAAATTACATTAAGGTTAAAATATAATTAAAGTAATGATATTAAAGAAATAACATGTAAACTGTAAGTATAAATAGCCCATTAAATGAGTATAGTTGCATAATAAAACTTCTGTCTTAATAAAGGAATATTGAGAGAAAGTTGTATTAATGATTTGTTAACATTTGAAACATTAATCCAATTTCAATGATTATAGAATGGATATGTAAATTCCCATAAATTTAACTATATGAATAATTTAATACATCCATGTGATGTATGAGAAAAACATAAAAGTAATGCGTGGTGAATAAAGCATGAATCACATGGAAATAAAAAGTGAGATAAAATCCCCTTACCTTCTATATTTATTCTCATAATACTCATTCAAAACTCTTATATAATAAATATAAGTCTATTATAAATCTATCAAAAAACAATATTATAATGTCTAATACATTATATGGACTCATTATTACTTTATATTTCCCACATGTTAGCAAATCTTTGTTATGGTTTTACTTCGGTTAATATCCACTTTGTTTTTCGCATGAGTCTAAATTTTTTTTCTTTGATTCTAATACTTATATATCTATTTATAGAATGTAAAAAATGAATTAAATATAATTTTTTTTCATTATATATGTATTATAATAATATATTTAATATATAAGTATGAAATGTAAGACACCATTCACAGAGATTGTAGGCCATATGTACGAATGAACGCTATTTTTTTTTATTATCATATTGGAATAAATAGATTAAATGAAATATTAATATATAAATACATAAATAAATATTAAAATATAATTATTATATCACATATTTCATATATGTTCACTAAACACATCATTAATACATTCCATGTATTATGTGAATGAATCATATAGATTTGAGGGGCGGTAGTCCACACATCCTCAAACGAAATTATTGTATTAAAAAAATGGATTGTATACATATATTTTTTAAAACAAAAAATATATAAGATTAAATAAATAATAACTATAATATATATATATATATCACTATAATGTCCACCATGAGAGGCGGTAAATGAAAAATGAACCAAAATTTTTTAGTTAGGAGGTAGGTCATCATACACATAAACAGTAAGTTCATACCCATTAGATGGTAGTTAGTGAAAGTATAGGTTGAAAAAATAGTAAAATAACATACTAGTATATTAAGGATACATGAGTTGTTATAAAATTATATTATATTAATATTTAATGTAGTGGTGAAAGAAAATTAAATAAATGAGTTTCAGGGAGGGTGTTACATCTTAATCAGGTAACTCCTTTTGGGTTGCACCAAAAGGAATACATAAAAATATTTATTCCAAAATATAGGCTTAAATTATTATGGTAGGTATGTTTAGAATATACTTGGGTATGTTCTGTCTAAAAAAATTGGATTTATAGGTTTCAGAATGTGGGAGGATATTAGGCCTTTTATATTGGATGAAGAGTGGCACTATTGTAATATTTTGGAAAAGGGAAACAACACCAATGCTTTCTAAATAAAATTGGATTCAATGATGGTCCAAATTATATCCAAGGGTGGATAGGGTCTATATATGGTCCTATAATAGATTTTTTACTAGTGTATAGGTCATTTTTGTCTAAAATTTATGGTTGTGTACCTTGTTCACATAATTTTTCTCTTTATCGTTGCAATTACTTTTATTCACTTTCACTAATATTTTTGTTCAAAATAAATGTGACCTTATTACACTTGACAAATTATTATGATTCCAAATATTTAATCCATTTTTTCAAATTTAAATCATATAAGTGACAGAAATTAATTTAAAAATAATCCCATTGAGGACACTACATGTATTTAAAATCAAAACGTTCAAATGATTGTTGTGTTTTCATAACCAATTTATATGGGATATTGAATCCAATGACCGAAATTGGATTAAATATAAAAAATATTATATAATTTTAATTTTCAAATAATATACAATAAAATTTATCAATATAAATTAATTAGATGAAAAAATATTTTTAAATTAAAAATCATTATTTTTAACTCTTCTTTAAAAAATAAATCTTTTTAGAAAAGTGATAAAAAATTATGCAAACCTAATTTTTTTATAAATTTAAAATTTGAAGTTAATTTTGAAAAATATAATATATAAAAGGGTAAAAAGTTTATTTAAAATGGGATCTCTATTAAAATTTGTTATAAGTGTCTTTATAAAAATATAGGTTTTAATAATAAAATTGGGTTTGTCCATTTCATATATTTATCAAATATATTGGATGATTATAAAAAATATAGGTTTTAATATATAAAATATATTTTTAAGTAATATCATTCATTATTTTTAGTTAATTTACCTAATTAATATAAATTTTTTATTTTTGAAAATAATTATACTTTTATAAAATTCATCCCTTTATTTTCATTTGGTTTCAATATTATTTTCTAATAAATAGGGAAACAATGAATTTAACTATATATAATAATAATTTATCTAATTCTTGAATTTTTAATTTAATTTTTATGTTATATCTTATTAAATATTAATATTTTAAAATTAATTTATTTTTTAGTATCACTCGATCTTGAATGTTACACAAGCCATCCAGAACGTCAGTCATGCATGCAATGTACACTAACCTCAGTGTTCCATATAGAGAAAGCTAAAATTTAAGTGGCATGTAGTGCCGGATTAACTTGATGTTTCCGATACTAAAATCCACACATAATTATTTAATATAATATAAACATTTTTCAGTGTTGTATGAAATAAATAATATCAAAAATATTAATTTAGTTCAAAAAAATAATTCATAAATTCTTGGGATATTACAATATATATAAAATATTATCCACTAGGAAATCCTCTCTAATCACAAAAAAGTGACATTCCATTGTAATATGATCCATAACAACCTATATAGAATTGTTTCACTAAGATTTATTTAGACATATGGGGACAAATTCCGTGGTGATGTTTTCTCATTTCAATATTGGTATAGGTAATCGTTGTATCATCCACCTAGAATTATTTCTTTCAACCATCACTTACTGACATAAAATAAAATTTTATGTATATTCAGGGAACTCTTTTGACATATTATCTCACAAATAGTGTTGGTGAGGAGATTAATATAAATTTTTTCTTACTAGGTGAATGGATAATGTCAAACTGTGTGAATTATACAATATTTTCTTATTTAACTTAGGATTTGATAGTACACTTAGTGGTGGCCTAAATCTCACAACACATTCTTCTTTAACATTTAACTCCAAGGAATTCCCATTCCATATAGTCTCAATATTCTTCTAACTTAGGATATCTCTTTTTTTACATCCTTTAACCACTCTATAAGGGATGGTTGAGAAATAATTTCTAAATGGATTGATGATGTTCATCCCTTACTGATTCCCAAGTCCATCCTTTTCAAATATAAGAATACCATATCACTCTCAATTATCATCAATGAGATAATTTATGGATACTTTCTATATAGATCATCCTCTACATTAATAATTTTATTATGATAGTAGTAAATTGAGCATTTATAGTCCTTGACCATCTCTATCTATCTATGTTGGCACATATTCATCTATTTGTGTGTGAATAAATACATGAGGTTTATATGAACCAAATATATTTCATACTTATCTCCAAAGAGATAATAATTCCTTATTTTCAAAGAGACCATCATTGCATCCAACCTTAGATCATGCATTGGGTTGTTTTTTTTGTGAACATTCAACCGTCGTCTAAAATATTTTATGAACTTTTCATTCGGCATTAACATAGAAACCAAGCCCCTCATCAAGCATTGCATAATACCAAAAAAATAACCACTTATGGTTAGTGTTTTTATATGTGAAATGATAATCCACCTTTTCATATACATTAATATTTCTTCACATTAATATTCCAAGAGAACATGAATCCCTTATGATTTAACTTGGTATGAGGGTTTGACAATCGTAATAAATATCACAAAAATTGGTGATAATACCCAGATAATGTAGGAAAACTACAAATATATATCTTTTATGTTGGCCTCATGAATCCTTCAATTGATTATATCTTATAAGGGACCAAATATATCCCATTTCATGTGATGATTTTCCCAAATAAAGAGACTTCCTTCAACCAGAACCCACATTTTTTATATTTCACAAAGCTTCTCATTTCACAAAGTCTTTAGCATAGTACTCTGATGCTCAACATTCTCCTCCTATCTTATAGAGTATATTAGAATATCATATACCAATAAAACCAAAACATTCTCAAGTTAATATCAAATGACTCCTTTCATATAGTCCATCAAGATTTATGGATCCTTAGTGATCCATAAAGGCATCACTATAAACTTTTGGTTTTCATAACTTATTTGAAATGTAGTATAGAGGATATCCTCATTCATCACCCTGACTTGATAATATTTCAACTGTGGACCCACTTAAGAGATGTATTATGGTTCATATAGAAAATCTAACATGGAATCAATCTGGGGAAGATGGTACTTTTCTTATCATGATTTTTTTTGATATCACAATAATTAATTCAAAGGCGCATTGACCCATTCTTCTTGTTTATGAAGAGGATCAGGGCACCACATGGTCAAGACCTTAGTCCTATGTAACCTTTATCTATATTCTCCTATATTATTTTCATTAAATCCTAATGATCCAAAATATCCATTTTATATAGAGTATTGGATAATTTAAAATCTCTAGTATAAGATCAATTGAAAATTCAACCTCTAATCTTGGAGGGAGACCATGAAATTCCTCGGGAAACACCTACATGAATTATATCATGACAAGAATATATTAAAGTATGGTTATTTCCTAAGAATAAATCATTTTACCTATATATTATTCATCCAAGGGATGTAATAATCTTTCTTGGGATGTAGTTGGAAAGAAGATCCATCCTTCTCCATGAACTTTTACAAAATCAAGGTTCGAATTTCAGTACATATAGTTATTTTCATCTTTTAGAAATTTATATTTGATCTATATTCAGAAAACCAATCCATTAATATAATTTCATAAAATTATATTAAAGGGTGTATTATAATATTATTTGGAAGGTACAACCTACAAGTTGTTATAAGATATGAGTTATGTAATTATGATACAATTATTTCCCCCATTTCTTTTTTTCACCAACAACTCCACTTCTATGAGTTTTGGTGGTGTCTGAATAGTTCAACTGAACTTTTAGTATATAAATGAATGCATTGATAAAGAATAAAAAAGTAATATTGTTATCCTTAAATGAATTACTAGCGTGCATTCCACAACATCGTTGTTGGGATCCACTATAGTGGTTGTGATGGAAAAACTTCACCTTTACTGCCTGGGAGATTATTGGTTGTCTTGGAAAACCCTTTGTTTATGGAATTGATTTTTAATGTTTCTTGGATCAGTGCAATTTTAGAAATGAAAAATGGGTTGAGGGTTTATTTGATCCTTTCATTCCTCCATCACATTACCAGGTTTCTCTTATCCTTAATCATTAGTTAGGTTACCTTCCTTCTCGCGTCTAAAGCATTTATTTATCCCCTCCATGATATTTTTGTGCTTATTATTTCTACATCTTTGAAATGTGGGATGCTTAAATTTATTTTCCCCTTAGATTTCTCTAGCAAACCCATAGAATTAAAATATACTTTCCTCTTCTTATCCCTATGATACCCTTGAGATTCACCTACCACCATTTCAATTTTGAGGGAACATCGTAAAATTTCCTCATATGTATCAAATTCCTAGATCCCCATGGATATTAATATTATTGGTTTTATCCCCACATATAAGAATTCAATATTCTATTCAGGGTTAATGAAAAAATCATAGTTGTATCATGAAAGTGTATTGACTTTTTTCTCATACATATGGAAAGATTCTTTATATTTTTCCTCTAGGATATAGAAATACCATTCATTTTTAAGATAGAGTGTGTGAAGAAAATATTAATCAAAAAACATTTTTTTATAATTACATCCAAACCATTGCTTCATTATCTTTCGTAGGCTTATAATTTTTCATTAATGTATAGTATTGATCATTTAATCCCTCGATTCGATAAAAATTTAATAGAAATATATAATAAATAATAAAATCTTTGATGGATAATATCTTCTCAATGATGTCGATCCATTTTCCAATGATTAAGGGGTTTTATGATACATTTTATTATATAGGCCTTTATCACATAAAGGCCTACAACCAAGATTTTTCTCTTTTGGGGGGGTTTTGTTCTCCTCACAATCTAGGTTTCTATTCAAAACCTAAGAAAACTAAGAGAGTATCATCAGAATGTTCATGATTCATACTCCCAAGAGTTGGGGATCCCCTTGGATTAGTCATCACATTACCGATCTCATTGATTTTTTATGTGATTCCTCAAATTTTTTAAGATTTTCTTGAATAAAGGTAAAATTATAGATGAATATTAAATACTATTAAGAACATAATGGGGAATCCAATGAAAATAAATTGATAACTTATAAATTACATTTATTTCTTATATGATGAATTTCTCTTTTGTAATCTATGTTATCCTTGATCTTTTTCATAAGGAATATTATTATGGGAATATTTTTTCCCTTAATTATGGTTCATAACATGTTTATGAATTTACCAAATAATATTCATTGGGAGTTTCAATCCTGGTGTATAGAAATTCCCATTGTCATGTACTAGGTTGCACTATGTTAGGCATGGTACTCTTTTTCAGATTAGTTTCCCCTAAGTATGTTTTTTCCAGAACCACATCCATTAATAGTATCTAGAGATGGATTTATATTCATGATAAACCACTTACTATGTACTTTTTGATATCTAGGTTTCTTTTCTTATAATTTGTCTTATTCCTAATTAGTTCTCTATAGATTTTTAATGCTAATAAAAAAATAAGTAACCATTTCCTATGATACCAACTATAAAAATACATCCCTTTATTTCACATTAATACTTGATCTTTTAAATTGAATTTCCATAATAAAACATAAAAGATTGATTAGCCTAGTTTTTTATAAAATATTGTAGATAGAATAAACACTTTATCCTGGGATACAATGACATTTTTAAAAACTTCCATAACATGATTATAGAATTCCATGTATTTTAATGGTACTTGGGAGATTATGGGGAAATACATGAGAAAGGGGTGAGTTATAAATCATAGTATGGAAGTAAAATTTACATAACATGAATAATGTTATACATGTTAGGAAATTTTCATAACTAATGGGAATAAATGGAACATGAATAATAAGGGAATCAATAGCATTATAATCATCACATGTGAAATGTAGCAACAATATAAAACATTTTATCATAAATATATGTCATGGATAATACACTATGAAATCGTGGTGGCCAATTTCCCATAAAGGAATAATGTTCATTCCTTTTCAAAACATGGAATATCATTAAAATAAATAATACCCAATGCATTGGAGTGCTATATAATTTCAGTCTACCCTTCTCATTCATCTCATTGTCATGCTTCAGTGCGCCACATAAATCATATAACTTGGTTCCATTCTTCATTATAATTTATTACAAGATCAAGGAATTTGAAACAAATATTTTTAAATACACAATGAACGTGTATATCTGAATAAAGGTGAACACCCTTAATTGAAAATGGGTATGGTATACACTACACAATAGTTTTGTCTTGAAAAATTTTGGTGAAATTTCGATAGCATAATGATATCACATAAATATTCATAAAAATCGAGTAATTAGAGAGAAATGTGTCTCTCGTCACATATACATAAAATATTAACTAATAGATACATGGAAAACATATCCAAAAATCATAAATTTTTAAATAGAATGTATAAGTTAATGAACAAACCTGAATATAGAGAGGAATCATAACTATATTTCATTATGGTAATGGGTGAAAATAAAGGATAATGGAATAAAAAATTATCGTGAATGGGGGATACCATAATTTATAAATTAAGTATAAATATAGTGAAATATTGATGAACATATACAAATATAAAAAAATGTAATTTACAAGATGAAAATTAATAGAAGTGCTTGAATGGAAATGAGAAGACAGAAATCCCTTACATGAGTGTGTGTCTTCAAATTCATATTAAGGGATTCTGGAGAGATTGGGGGAGCCATTAGAGGATTTTAGAGAGTTTATATAATATTATGGATGTTCTAAAAAGAGTATTATTGAAGATAAATGGCATATTTTGGGTGTTTAAATTAGAAAAGAGGGGGACTTGATTATTATTTATATTTTGGACTCTATATTATAAAATAACCAAAACCACAGACCATCCCATTCTTATTCCCACAGTTTGTACAAACTGGAAGTGTTTTTCAATATTTTATATTGATAGGGGTCTAAATTAAAAAATAATTCCCTTTCTTAACTAGAGGTGAGTCATACTATTAAATATAAGATTTTTAAACATTAAAATATATTATTGGTCTTAAAAGATTTATAATGGAATTATAGAATTAAAAAAACTTGAACTAATATATCATTATTTTAAAGAGAAACAAATATGTTTTCTTGAATACCATTTATAGTACTTATTAAATCCCTTTAGGTTCATTGTGATTTCATAATACATTATGTATATTTATATGGTATTTAATTTTTAACTGAAAATTTGATTTCTCCGAATATTAGAAAAAATTCACCATCATATTATTTTAAAATTCTAATCCAAAAATTAATATTCATTTTATCTAAATAATTTTCTAAATATTTTTACATTTAATTTTAAAATAAAATTTACATTTATAAATAAATGATTGGTTTTTTAAGAATCACATTTTATGAACCCTTATAAAAATTACATCTGACTTAACAATAATTATATGATCATTGATATTTACTAAAATATATTTAATAATATTATAATATTAAAATATTATCATTTTCAAAATTCTGTTAATTCATTAAAATATTTCCCTTAATTGAATTTTATTATTACAAAAAAATATAATTTATCTTTTGTTGTATCAAAACAAATATCATTTATAATGTAAAAATAATAGGGAGAAATATTTTCATTATTCTATACATAATAATGTTCAAAATCATGTTTTTTCAGTCCCGATACAAATCACATTAATACACATGCAAAATATCGAAGATTAATGTGTGTTTTGGTGATAATTTAATGGGGTGGTTCAACGTACATGGTTTCGGTCGTGATCTCATGGAGCTTCATCTTATCCCTTAATAGTTTCCATCATACTTGAGTTATTTTTTCATTACATGGTCATGAACAAGGGAAAATACTTGAGATGCAATCTACCTTAGATGCTATGAATGTGGGATTCATAGGGTATGATCTTTTTGGTAGACATCATCATCACTAATTTTTCTATACCAATGGGAATTTTTAAGACCATATATTTATACTAATCATGTGATCAATGTTCAACAGTTGTGATATCCATGGTAAGGATTACTAATGTTCAATTAAATCGGATACTCTATAATAAAATTAAATAAGTGAAGGTTTTTTATGTATCCCTATTACATTATACGACATTTAAATTAATCAAAAGGGAAATTATATATATAATAATTTAGGTCTCTATAAAAGGATTGATGGATGTAATGAAATTATTTTCTAGAAAGATGGCTCAGTGTATTGATGAAAGTGAGATATATACCACTATGATAATATGGTGATATAGTTGTTGGATTGGGGATTATGGTACAATTGATATAAGGTTTTTCCTTGATAGAGGTTTTTTGGTTGAATGAATATGGCTCAGGAGGAGTTACTCATGTGTAATGATGAACCTATTTAGGTAGCTCTCTATAATAACTATAATAAAATCCATATGTTTGGGGAAAATCTATTGGCGCTGAGATGTTATAGACCTCAATATGGATATAATTTCATCCAGATCCAAGGACGTAGTTTCTCTAAACCAGGGACATCTGGTTACTAATATTTTTCATAGAGCTCATCTAACACCCCATGATTTTATAGTAAGACTCTTTTAAATTTAATAGCATCGATAGCATATGGTGTACTCCACATTGAGTTTAAAACCATGATATACTATTAAAAATGTTATCATTATTGCATATCTATCAAATTACTGGGAATGAGTATTATTAACCACTTTATGAAATTTATATTTTTAATTTCCTAAATAATAATTTTTATTAGGATAAGTTAAAAATAAATAAAATTTTACGCATAAAAGAATATAATTTTATAAAGGTACTCCTATCACATTTTAATGGATCACTTGTTATAAAATTTAAGATTAAAAATTTTATAAATTTCATTTTTCAAAATACACTTCATTTTTAAAATAGCAGTGTCGATTTTATCTTCAGAAACAATTTTGGTATTTTTCTAAAAATATTTATTTTCAAATGAATAGTTAAAATTTTTTATCTTTAAAAACTCTAAATTTAATTATATTAAAGTATATTTATTTTTTAAATTTTATATCACCAATTTATTTATAGATAAAATTTAGGTATATCAAAAAATTCAGATATGATATATTTATATTAGGGATAAGTAAATAAATCTATATAAAATTACAAACAAATTATTTGTATTTATATGAAAAATAAATGTTTTTTTCTATTTTATTATTAATATAATCATTTAAACTAAAATTTAACTTCAAATAGTTGATTTAAAAATTAATTTTTTGTCATATTAATATAATATGATTTTATGAGACTGTAATTAATTGTTCATAGTGTAATAAAATCAGTTATAATATTAAAAAATCTATTTCTTAAGTAAGTGATGATTTTATTTTAAATTATATTTCACATATAAAAACAATATTTTCATAGAATGGTGTCTATTTTTTAATTCTACACATCTAAAAACAGTGAGAGTTATTTATTGGGATTTTTCTAAACTTGTTGAATAATTGGTCAACAGTGAAATATTTTAATTTATGGTATTCAACAAATACATGAAATGTTTAGTCATAAATTATTTGTGGGTAATGTAAGACCCTAATGTTGAATAATTATTCATTATTTTAAAATATTTATAAACAAGGTTCATTATATTTATAGACATTATCCAAAATAATAATCTGATAAATAAAATAATCAAAAAACACCCATCTTATCCACTACAAATACCAGACCTTCCCCTCACTCATCAAAAGAAATTACTCTTGTTCAATTTAGACCAAAAAATCTATCATAAACCACTTGTAATGTCCCTATTCTGGGGGCCGCACAGAGGTTCCCAGTACCAAGATGGTCACATGACCACAAGCACATTTCCCCAAACATTAGAAGTTGTTGACTAGCAGTGACAGCCTTGGGAGTGATTGTGGGGAAACTATTCCTTCATTGGAATAGTAAATGAGTAGTGGTTAACAAATTAAAATAACAGAAGCAGTAATAACACCATACATTAGTAAACAATGGAAGACTGAATGTAAATAAACAACTAGTGCACATATATACATAATTCATGATACATATGCCTAGGAATGCATCCAAACAAGTCTCAATGCTTGAATACATTACTAAACCGAAGTATATGGAAAAAAGATAAACTCCAGCAGCATTGTAGGCCTCATCTTGGTCCCGTGCTCTCCAGCTCCACAGTAGTCAGGTACCTGAAGTAGAAGGGTGATTACCCTTATCTAGACCTATAGTAATATAATATGTTTGGGCCCAAAAGCATGACCCAAATAAGGATTGGGTAAAATCCTAGTAGTCATCCACCCAAATATTTGTGCCTAACAGTATGTTAATATATATGGAAGGGAATATGAAAAATGAAGCAATAAACAAGAATGTACTCAAAAGAAAACAATCCTACAGTTTCAATTACATCCATTTTCATTATCAATAAAGTAGCTAAACATTCACAAATAACACTATGGGAAGTAATCACCGCTTATCCCCTCTAGTTCAATAAACCAAAAATAAGAAACCAATTGAGAAGTAATCATATTCTAACCCCTCTGGATCCACTTTAGCAAAGATACTATGGTGAAGAAATCACTGTCAATTCCACCAGTGGTCTCATATCAGTAACTATAGACACTCTGTGGAATCACTCAATGTGAAATTCCCCATATGGTCCCATAATGAGGAACTACAAACACTCTGAGAGAGCACAAAGTTCATCTCCCATATGGTCTCGCAATGAAAAAGTAAACAGACACTCTAGAGAAGCCCTCAGCATCCATTCCACCAGTGGTCTAGTACACCCGGTTCCCACTACCTTTTGAAAGTAAATCATTCCAAAATGATATATGGTAACCAATGTAATCCTCAAGAACTACTTTGATAAATATTCTACATTATTTCACAAAATTTTAGATAAAAACTACACCATCCTAACAATATTTGGCTTAGAATAGAAAGCAGCCTAACATGAAAAGCTAGACCAAACAGTCAATATAAAGCAAACATGGGATACTCATCCATATCAATGTATATTACTCTATTTACAAACATAAATCATCTAGTCAGGCACACAAGGAATAATAGACAATAACAGGGCTAAAAACCATAAACACGCAATGCCTCGAACGAGGGTATTGGGCACTATTCCACATATAAGTCCAAGACTAACTACGTAAAGGAAAAAACCACCTACCTTGGCATTGTGCGATCGATATACTTGAACCTAATGCATTAAATCACCCTATAACACAATAGATCTACAAAAACATTAAAAATGTTCAAAAGTTTATATCTCATGAGAGAGAAGAAATCACGATATGATTCTCTAGAAGAAGGAAGTTCTTACCGTGGTGATTCCAACACAATCGATGGTGGTTGATTCAGAGAATGGGTTGTGAGTCGGGGTCTCAAAGAATAATCACATCTTATGATCGCTCCTAGATGAGACGAATAGAGAAGAAGGGTGTTCTATCAATTAGATGTGACCTTGTTCTGTTTAATGAAATAAAAAGAAAGTACATGGTGTTTTCCTCAAGGGTACATGGTGTGTACATGGTTTAACCGACCTCCACTTTAGGTGGTACCCAGGTCACCCCACATGGCCAGGTGCTCTTCCAATAATATCAATGTATTTATGATACATGAGTTTTTATTTTGTGAAGGGAGATAAATATTAAGATTAATTTAAATAATAAATAATGTTTAAAGGGTTAGAACAGATGATTACCAATTCATCGGTAGACTTCCTTTAGATTCCTTCTTAAGGACCCTTTTAATTGTCTTTTAATTTGGAAAACACATCAAAATAGTGTATAGGGAAGTTTTAAAAGAAAAATGGGTAGGGTTTTTTTGATATAGATGGATCAAAGTGTTGTAAATAATTAAACAAGCTGAGTTCCCTTTTATAAGGGAGGGAAATGACACTCATGGAATTTCTAATAAGTTAAAAATATAATAAAGTCATTCTCAACAAAAATGCCTTAAAATGGAAATATATTCAATTTAAAATATGAAAATGTCCAAATATCCTAATACCTTAATATTGAAATAGGTTTTTGTGTCTCTTTAACCCTTATATTTTGGTTTAACCATTTTTTACCAATTTTATTGTTAATCGTGGTAATCAAAATTTAAATCGTAAAGGGTTATAGTTTAACTTATAATGTGAAAATAGGATCATGATTGGGTAAGGGATGAAATTAAAGACCATATATTATCCCCTTTTTTGATTTAAATTTTTTAATTATTTATTAATAATTTTATAAAAATTATTTTCAAAAAATATCATTAATTTCAGTTTTCACCCAATTAATTTAATTTCATATAAAACAGAACAAGAAAAAGTTGTAATTAAAATATAATTTATAAAAAAATACATAATATGATATAAAAATCTATTAAATTTAGGGATAATAATTATTAATTAAAATTATATTACTTCTATTATTTTTAAAATAATTTATTTTAATTTTATATTAATTTATTAAATACTGTATTGGTGTTGCATAAGAATTTATGGTTATAATTAAATACCAAGAAATTAAAAATAAATTACCCTATTAAGAATAATTAATTAATCTTCTAAATACATATTTTAATATAAAAATAACCACTTAAAATCCTTAGGGAAAAATATTATATATATTAAGGCCAAGAGTTTGATATTTTTTTATTCTTTTTATAATGTAATATGATATCCAATATCAATGAAAAATGGAATCATGTAGAAATATTTTCAAAACATGGATTTAAATTGATAAACTAATTCATCTATCAATTTAAAGTCATGGTTTAGAGACATTTTAAAGCCTTATCTGATTATTTTAACATTATATTACCCATTTTACCCTTACTAGTGTGATAAATATTTACCAAAGTTACAATTCATAAATAAAGAAAATATAACAGACCAATTTTAAAATTTTAAACCATCTAATTTCATATATGAAATCCATTATCAAATTCAATTATAATTAGTTTCATAAATTAAATAAAAAATTAACCTACAAAATGCGATGAAAACGATTTTCCTAAAAATGGGGTTTAAGACTATAATTATCATATATATAATTCATGTGAAATGACAATCATAAGGAAATTAAATATATATTTTTTTGAATCAAATGGGTCATATATACCTTGATGATAATAACCATCATAGAGTGGGACATTTTGAATTTCTTCATTTAAGGAATAGAGATGATTGTATTTGAAAATCAGTATTTTCACTATTCAATTCAAAATAAATAATTACCTAAAAATCCTCAAATTTCACCCTATGTTTATTTTTATATACTGATAAAAAAATGATGTTTATTTTATAAAATATAATTTTTATAATTTAAATAAATTATTTGAAATTTCCACACAAAAAATGCAAACATAAAATCTCTTTTAAAGAAAAATATTTTTTAACCACAATATGTCCTCACTATAAAATGAATATTTATAAAAATTATCAATAAATTTTTATTAGGTAAGAAAATTATAATAATATTTCATTATTATTTTATTCATATTCATACATGAATCTTTATTCAGTATGATATAATTTTTACATTTAAATTATATTTTTTTACAAAACATCTCTATTCACATAAATATTAGTGTTGTATGTTATGAATGTTATCGAGATTATTATTATATTTCAGATAAAATATTCAAATTTTTACATTCTACCCCCCCCCCCAAATAAATAATTCCTAATTATTTTTATCTTGGTCATCAAATTTCAATATTTGAAAATTCTTTTATTGTAAAACCATATCTTATAGGGGATAATAAAACATATTTTTAAAAGGGGAACTAGGAAAGATAGATGTTACATGTTGTAATACATAATCAAGTTTTCATTTAAGGGTAACATTGGTGGATCGTTAAACTGTATAAATTAAAAAAGAAACTAAAGTTCAATGAATAATAGTATGTCATAGAGAACTCAAATATGGGAATGTTAATGACTAAAAAAATATAAATTAGTGAGGTGTAAAATAACTATAAATTCATTGGAAATAAAGGTAAAAGGTTAATTTTTTTTAATTTTAGGATCAATTTACTAAATTTAATGAATTAAATTACTATATAGAATATGAGAATAAAGAAATATACTTACATTAAATGATTAACTTCATCCCTTAATCTATCTACACTACAGTATTATCTTCATATCTAAAAGATAAGTTTTCAATATAAATATTTTCCTATATAAAGTAATAAAAAGAACTTCTAAGGGATCATGTAATCCCTAAAATACTTATAATATCCTCCTCATATATAATCTAGAAAAAAATTATTTGAACATTATATGATACTAGCCAAATTGAATAAACATTCATATCAAAAATATATACATTAATGTCAATCATTTAGTAATAAACCCAAAAATTTAACATTGATCATTCCATAAATAAATAACCACATATCCCAACTATCCAAAATAGCCTCAACACTAAATAATTTTTTAAACTCAAATAATATCACATTCCCAATATCTTACACCAATATAAATGTAATGTCATTATTTCAAACTAATCATTTATGTAATTCCTAACATTTATATATACCTCAAAAGAGAAAAGTACCACCCAAATTATCAATAATAATGACATCAACATCCAAAAAATTAAAACTATTGGATATTATAATATGCTTTGCAAAATCAATTTAATCATTATTCATCAATTTTTTATATAAAAATTTCTATACTAACCATTGTCATTGTGTAGGCCAGTTGTAGGAGTCACACCCTAGTCACACATTGGTTGTGGGTTTAAGCACTGTGAATAGCTAGATGTGATAGGTTTTCCTCATCCTATAAGTTTAAACCTTTCAAAAAATATATTATTATAATTCCTAAAATCTCTACCAATATATTTTTAATGTCCTCAATAATAAAATTAGTCAACAAATAACTTTTTAACCACCTAGGTTTTGAGCAACGCTTATTGTTTCCACAAAAAAAATAATTTTAATTGATATTATTACCTTAAACTCAATAGATCATATTGACAACAATAGTTATCAATAAATTTATACCTATCTCTAAAATATATAAAATAATTATTCAAAAAATAACCTTACAACTAAAATATATACTAAAAAAGGTTTTTATTTAATTAAATGTTTCATAAAATCTCCTTAATCAATCTAAAGACCCATCTCATTAAACATTAAAATGTGTATCCATGCCTTAAAAATTATGATCATACTTACCCATAACAACCCAATACATTTTTGGTTTATCACATATCAATATGTAATGTAATAGGTTTCTATAGGTTTAATTCTATCATTTATCAAAATAGTTTAAAATGAAAATTTAAATTAACCTAATAAATCCCCCAAGAGTGTAAAACCACTATCCAAGGAAGGGAACACTCACCATGTAATAGAATGATATGTGATGTATATTTTACCAAATCTTTTATTAGTAATTCCACAAAAATAAATATTTTCCAAACCCATGTCCCCTTTTATTATTAATAAGATAAATATTTATTGTTAGGAAAAATACATAATATCTATCATATAAAAATATTATGATAATACCATACAATTCTTAATATCCTCAAAGCCTGTTATGGGATTATATTCCTTATTATATGTCTTACTTAATATAGTAATAAATAAATACACTATGAATTATATGATAAATCAATAATAACCTGAACTCTAGTAACCAAGAATCATTAGTAACATTATTTCATTGATATAAGAAATAAAATATTTCATCCCAAAAGAACAAATAATTTAGTTGTATTGGTAATCTAGATATATATTTGAAACTCAATTTACAATTACTAACATAAAATACTATATAGGGAAAGTAAATATTCATAATCCTAGAACCCATTTAATTATTCCTTCTTTATATCCTAGGGAAATAAACAAGTAAATTGTGGCCTTAGATTCTCATAAATGGAAGAATAATAGGAAAAATATCATAGAATAAATAAGGAATAATCAATATGGGAAAGTTAATAGCTGAAAATACATTCCATTTAATCAATATATTGGGGGTGATGAATAATGTGTCTGGAATAATTGATGATAAAATAATTCCATATACTTAATATTAAGAGCATGAAACATATCCATGGATTTCATACCTATTCAAATTATCATTGGGTAATCAATAGTCAATTTCATAATTATGGAACACATAATTTTGGAAATCAAAAACAAGTAATTGATTACTCAGGCCATGAAATTATATATAAATGGATATGGACTTAAAAATTTTCCCAATCTAGATTGTCTCATGAGACCTAATTATGCATTGAGGGGATATAATAGGCCTTCTCGTCAATTACTAAGTCCAATGCGTTCCTCATATATTGAAGGATCAATTTAATTTGAAAATAATATATCATATAAATGAATTTATTTACGGAATAATGAATTAAAAAAATACAATATTTTACATTAAATCATGTTGTAAAACAATACATGTAGAAATATTTTACCATTTAGATAATAATTATAACCATGATGAAAATTATAAGGATATGAATGTTGAAAAACGATCACAAGAAGGTGTATATTTCATGAGAATGTTAACGAACACAAAAAAAAATCAGGAGATGAGATAAAACAATATTTTAATCTTTAAAAAATATATATTTAAATATATTCTTGATATAAAATATATTATAGATAGTATATGCACACCAAAAAAGAAAAAAAGTGCTGAATAAGGCATTTTTGTCTTAGAAATAAATGTGAGATGGGAACCCCATACCAAATGTATCAACTTTCTTCATAAATATTAAAATAAAATTTATAATTAATATATATTTAATAAACTTTTATTAACTTACACTATTATTTTATATAATAAAATATAGTATTTATCTATAACATCATATCAGTGGTTTATTAACAATTCTTTTTTAAAATCACTTTTCATGGTGAAAATTACAACATATGTTTTGGTTCAGTAGGATTTTCTTTGTATGTTGATCATGGTTCCATAATCAATATAATATTAATCATGACATGAATATATTATTTATTCATAATAAATATATATTTATAGTCATTTATAAAAGATATATATAGAAAAATGAATTATATCTTTCATAGAGATGATTAGTCATATGTATGCATGAAAACTTATTTCACTTTTAGATGGGTTGAACAAAAGAAAATTAAATAAATATTAAATATTATAGTATAATTTTTATATAAAATATATCTAATATATTCATTAAGTATATTATTTTTAACATCCATTTATTTCATAAATTAAAAATGATTCGCATCGCTTCGTGGAAGAGGTACTCTACTCGTTTGCACAAGCAACATTATCAATTTAAAATAGATGTAAAGGAATGAATGTAAATGATAAATTATATTTAATGAATAATATTAATTACATAAATATAATAAATAGTCATTACATCTATCATTATAATAATCAATGTAAAACAGTGATGAAATATGAATTAAACCACTATGTGGACACAATAATTCATATGTACCCGCGAGTGATGTTTTCCAATTTCATCGGATGAAAATGATATCAAAAGTGGTTATATAATAATTATAATAACACATAAATTTATTTATTACAATTTTTTATTTTAGTATTTTTAAAATATATTTATAGTGATTATAATAAGAATTAAACTTTAAAGAGTTATAAATGACTATAACATATTATTATTTAGTCTTCCTTTTGACTCCTTCTTAAGGAGCCTTAAAATGGATTTTGAAGAAGATATAGACCTCTAATAAGTGTACATGGAGTTTTATAAGATATATTTGAAGTGTTTTGTCAAGATATATGTCCGAAATTAGTGACATGATTTGAGATAAAGTGGTATCCTTTTATAAAGGAGAATATGGACACACTTTTAATTTCTAGATGATTAAAATATTATTAATTAGTTGTTATGAAATGATATCCAAAAGTCCATATATTATATTGAAAATACTATATGTTAAAAATATTCTCCTCATAAACAATTTAGACAGATTTTTGTGTCATTTTAATCCATGCCTTTTAGTTTAACATCTCGGTTAACCCATTGTAATAATAAAAGTGGTAAAAAATTCAATATTAATGGGTTATAATTTTAAATATAAAGTAATTATTGAATGACAAATGTAAATGGGATTACAGTTTAGACCATAACTAACACTTCTTCTCATATTTAATATTTTAAATTTTTATAAATAATTTAATTAAATATAAATTTTATATAATATAAATAATTACATTTTTTGAAACTATTTATTTAATTTGACATCAATAGCACCTTGAAAAAATTTAAATTTTAATATAATCCATCAAAAATGTCATATATTATATATTCAACAACTAAATTTTTATAACATAATAATTTTTAAAAATTATATTCTTTTTAATATTTAAAAATTCATTTATTTTATTAATATAAAAATTGAAAAAATTATTTTCCAGTCTTGCATAGGAATCTAATGAAATTATTCAATCACTAAAAAACTAAAATAAATTAATAAAATTTTAAAAAAATACTATTTCATCTAACTATTTAAAACAAAAAATATCCATATTTTATTCATGTTGAAATATATTAAATTTATTCATCTTTATAGTGTGAAATTTGTGTTTTATACTTTTTATAATGTTTGATAAATTTCAATATCTATGAAAAATGGCCCCATGTGGCCCTATTTTTTAGATTTGTATGTCTATGGAAAAAAATATATTCATCCAATAAAATAAAAAATGTGGTAGTTAAATTTTAAATTCCTACCAAAAAAATTTAATTTTTTTTCCTAATTTACACTTATCTATGAGAAAAATATATTTCCATTGTTACTATTAATAGTGAAAAAATAAAAGAAAAATATTTAAAAAATTGAACTTAGTGAATCCAAATATATAATATATTTTATCAAATTAAATTAGTATAATTTTTATTAATTAAACTAAAAGAAATCATATAAAATGCGATGAAAAATGGTTTTCCAGAGAAATATATTTTAAGACTAAAAATAAACATATATCAAAATCATGTAAATTTATTATCTCAATGAATTTGAAGAGATTAATATATATATATATATATATAATGGATCATAATTATCATTTTGAAAAAATCCTACATTAAATGGTCTATTTTAAATTACTTAACCTAATGAAAAGAATTTATAGATTTTGAAAAATATATATTTTTCACTACTCCCAAAAAAATCTATCATTATAGAAGCTGTCCATAATATTTATCCCCTTTTAATTTTTATATGATTATTTAAAAAAATGTGTTTGTTTTATAATAAATAATTCCTAAAATTTTTAGAAATCTATTATTATTTTCACACACAAAATGAAAAAGGCACTATTAAAGAAGATTAATTTTTTAGGCATAATGTGACTTCATTAGAAATTGATAATTTAATAAGAATTATTTACTAAATTTTTATTTAGTAGGACTATTATAAATATTTTTCAATGTTTGGTCACTCATATTCATAACCACTTATTCAACAGATATGTTAAAATGACTAGATTTAAATAATAATATTTTTATAATAACAATAAATTAACATGATGCTTGGTGTTGGGTTTTATGAAATAAATATTGATTATTAATCAATTTTAACTATTTTTTTTTGTTTTTACAAATAATATTGGGTCTTTAATCCTTATAGGACCACTCTTTGAAGGATTAATCCATGTATTAAAGGGTTTATTCCATGAAGTAAGGTAAAAATTCACATATCACTTTTAATATATATTTTTATGTATTGTTATTTTATATCAAATTATATGATATGATAATAAAATTAATATATATGTATCACTAGGATAAAAAAAATTATATTAATTGAAAAATCATTATATATCTTACTCCATTTTTCGTAGAAGAATGAATGTGTTGTATACATGTATGTGTCGACTACCGCCACAATGAAAGACTTATTTTATTTTTCATATCTACATTACAATGATAGTTATAAAAATTTATTTAAAAAATAAATATTATATCAGTAACATTTTTTAAATTATTCCAATATAAACCATTTTACCCCTCTATCCCATTTTATGGAAAATAAAAATGTTGTTTGTGTGTTTATGTGGACTACCTCCTCCATTGAATGACAATTTGTTTTCATAACCACCTTATATAGATAGTTCTAAAACTTATTTTGATGAATATTCATTTTATAAATAATTCATATATATGTCATGAATTTTTTAATTATTTTTTGAAACAAAAGTCAATGATTGTTATGATGTAATCTATTTTATAGTACAATACCTAAAATATGCTCGGCATGGATTTTATGATCTCAAAAAATGACTATAGATCCAATTAAATGAAAGTTTGGTTTTCCAAATAATTTAAAAAATGATTCAAATATATTTTATAATTTGTTAATTATAATATTACTATCAAATAATGGGGCTAGACATCATTATTTTGAAACATGTGGGAAACCATCATAATTATGACATTCGCTAAAGAAAATAAGTGAAAACTAAATAACAAATGTAAAATATTTGAATATAATAAAATAATTAAAAGGGTAATATATATTATTAACATTTTTAAATATTTTATTATGAATATTATGATTATTATACAGGATTTTAAATATCTATTATGTAGATTGGGAGTAAAAGGTAAGGGTTTCGTCTCAAATTGTCGTCAATTATGCATGCTTTCATATTGTGGAAATATTTTTATTTTATATAGTGTAATTATTTCTCAATTATTTATCTTATATTTTTGAATTACTATTTTAGTTATTTTAAAATCATTTTCATGATAATTCCTTTAAATTATTTTATTTCCATTAATACCAAAGTGGTATGGGTTTTTTATCTCAATTTTTCCTTATTGACACATGATTTATATTCAGATATATTTTTCATGTATAGTGTATATAATTCCAATTTAGTTATTTTGCATTAACCTACAATTATATTCAATGGATTAAATAATCCATATTATTTACTAACATTCATGGTTTTTTATATTTTAAAGGCATTAAAGTTATCATAGATTCTATCTCCATTTCGAATCATTGAGAAATGTTTTTTATTCATCTCTTTATATTTATATGGTTTTTGTACTCTTTACTTAAAATATTTTTATCATAGTTGTTTTTTATTATTCTTTATTATAGTTCTATTTCATTTTTTCTCTTTCATGTTTTTGTGATTCAATTTTTACAAATGATTTATGGTTTTCCATATCTCAATTTTACATTATTTAGATAGGCTACTTATTCACCTCTTATTTTATTTAATGGAGAATATAATTCCAAGTTACATGTTTTTAATATAATTATGAACTAATCCATGTTAAATTTTAATTTATATTCTTTTAAATCTTTAATTGGTTATCTAATTAAATGGTCGGGAATATGTAATCGTTTATTACTAATGAACTATTCAAATCCTGAATGTTAAGAATGAATTTCAATCATGGGAAAAACATGTAAAATTTATCTGTAAAACCCTAACAATTTTCTATTCCTTTAGATATTTTTATATTTTTACATGTGATCTCTAAATTTCTTTTATATTGTTAAATTATTTAACTAATGTGTTTTTTTGAGAGAAATTGACCCCACATCTTCTTTCCTATCATGAAATATCTACTTTTATATACATATTCATTGGAGGATTTAATGAATGTCCTTATATATGATTCCATAATTTATTAATTTAATTTTATAATATTTTTACTTTTTTATTGATGTCTAATAGAAATATTTTCACATTTTCAACAAGAGTTGTTTTTGTTAAATTTTTTAAATGAACCAATTTTAAAATTACCCTTGCGAAGATATTATTTTATGGACATTTTTATTTAAAATTCTTTTTTATAATGATTTAAAATTATTTTATAAATTATTTTTATATTCATGATTATTATAAGATTAAGATGAAAAAATTTATAATTTCGAAAAGTAAGAATTCTATTTTTAAATTAAATAATTGTTTAAAAATGGATTATAGAGGATTGATCTTTTATGAAATAAATATATATCGTTTCAATGTAAAATTTATTAATTTTTTTTAAAGAATAATTACTTCATAAAATAATTTCACTAAAAACACTTTTGGTTTTTAATGAAAAATATTTATAGTATTATATCAAGCTCAATTTATTTTATTTTAAAGTTAACATTTTAAATAAGGTTTAAATAATATTAAAAAGGGATATTTCATCTTATTTTTTAAAATTTCTTTTTCAAATATTAATAATATGGATTTTTATTTTTATTAATATACTTTGAAATTCCACATGATACACATGGTACATGTGTTTTTTGATAATATGCACATTTTTTCTCTGGATGGTTTATAATGCTAATTTGTTAAGTTCGTTTTCATAAAAAATGTTTCTTTACTATAGGTTAATTAAACTATGATGAAATGATAAAAATTTTGATGATCTTTTCCCTTTATTTTGGTTGATTTCAATTATGTTAATGGTTTTGTTCTTATATCCCTCTCCTATACATAGGTTAAATTTTTCCATCATTGTGAGATAATGAAAATTTTATTTCTTCCCTATATGTTATATGGTGGAACATTATAGGTTTACATCAAATGAGATGATTGTACATTATATTGTCATATATATAGGGGATAATAATAAATTATATTTTCCTTTTTAATTATTTCAGGACCCGACCCAATAGGGCTCGAGCCGCGACTCCCCAATCCCACCACCAATAGGCCAGGGGCTGGCGTCTAGCGCCGAGTAAGCTATCACACACATGGGAGGAATTACCCTAAGGTACCTGTACACATGCACTGACATACACCTATATGCAATAGTGCATAGATATATAAAACTGAAAAGAAAATGCATGCACACAATATATCCCAAATCAGAGTACAACAGCAAAAGTACAAAAGGGGAAAATAGGGCGCACTAAAAGAAAACTGCAAAAGTGTCCATCATGCTCAGAAGGAGGGAAAACACTGCCAAAACACCTATCGGTAATCTCCTCAGCACAGCTCCAGTAAACACCATGGTCAAACCCACTCACTAAGATCCGCCTGCTCCGGGTCCTCCCGGGGCTCCGTCGAAAGGCCTTTGGTCTGCACAAGTCAGAAACATGTGTGGGCAAAGGCCGTTGCAGGGGTGAGTATAACAATACTCATTAGGCACCCCAAAACCCCAAAACAAAAGAGAGCAACTGAAAGGCAACAATACTCTCATCCCAGCCAGAGGGAACTCAGACGAGAGAGAAACTCTATCTCGTGACCATCCTTGGCTAAACACTACTAGTCAGCTCAGCTCAAGAGTATGCCCATACAAACACCTTGAACAATACAGATACACTCAGCTCACGCACCAAGCCACATGAGGTACCGACCTCATCACCAATAACAGTTCACAACCAGGATAGCACACTCCACGATCACTGTCAACCCAGATGACACTCACCCGAGAGATACACTCCATCGGGTTTCTCACAAACCCCTCAGACACTCACCCGAGAGATCACACTCGTCGGATAGCATCACTAAGGAAACCTTGTTGAAACAACATAACCACCAAACTCCTCGGATAGGGGATCACTCTTAGGGTCTGCTAGGGGATACCAGAACCCACTATGGTATACGAAGCTCACAGATAGGGGATCACTCCCAAGGTTCACTAGGGGATACCACGACCCGATCTGGCACACGTAGTTCTTACAGATCAGGGATCACACCCAGGATCCGCTGGGGGATACCACAACCTGATCTAGTTCTTTACAGAAGCACTTCACTCAGATAGAGGATCATCGATCATATACAGGTGGTCACAACGATACTAGAACCCTATCTGGTATAACTCGCGATGTAGGTGATCGAACTGACGATACCACAACCCTACAGAAACCACGTGCTGAGTAGGGGATCGCATAATCAACAATACCTAAACCCTACTATAAACCTAATGCTGAGTAGTGAATCGTATACCTGACGATGCCACAACCCTACTGAGCATAGCCCACTGCGTAGGGGATCATATTCCTGACGATGCCACAAACCCTACGGGGTTAACTTGGTAGATAGGGGATCACCGCCCGTGGATAAGCGGTAACAACGATACCAAAAACCCAATCTAGAGAAACGATGCTAGAGGATCACGCTCCAGGCCCACCGGAGGGATGAAACAACTCTAACAGATTAAACATCCCATCGAGAGGATCACAATCTTATACAGGGGTTGTGATGTCGTGCGAACCCTCATATGAACGAACCAAGGGAGTACCCTAAACCCCTACTGGTACAAACATCGCTAGCCCGATTGACCCTCAACAACGCCACACTGTGCACCTCCAAGGCAGATATTGAGGCCACAATCGCGATCCACACGGAAAAACACGCAGGATAGGCTGCTTACTCGCCCGAAAGGGACTACTGGTGAAAAAGAACTATTCACCATAGCTAGCCCGTGCTGGGCCCACACAACGATCCCGAAAATCATCAAGTGGACCATACCATGACGATCCCCTTAGAAAAACACAGGAGATCCACTACTCGTTCGTCCGAAATGGACACCCGGTGGAAAAAGTACTATTCACCAAAGCCAGCTTGGGTGGGGCCCATGCCTCGATCCCAAAACTCATCGAACGGATCACACCATTGCGATCCTCTAGGAATATCACACAAGATCTACTATTCATCCGCCACAATCGGACTCCTAGTGCGAAAGATGCATTTCTCCGCAAATGCCAAAACCCAACCTCGTGGGTCCCGCACCCCATTCTCAGTCCCAACAACCGGAAACCATCTCAAAAAGTCCGTCATACCATCATGGGTCTCAACGCCACTGACGACACATCATTCAGATGCTCTCGGTAGAACTTATAATGGCCCGAAGTCATAAAATAATAAAATATTATTATTTTATTCGACTTTTCAAGCCCCGGGCCAAAATCCTGACTCTCAAAATTCTCAAAGTGTGTTCAAAAGTTCTGTCTCAATGCAAGGAATGCATCACCGAAATGGCTCGCAAATCGGAAATACGGTTTGCGAGTTACGAGGGTTTAAAGAACCCCCGGAAAAAATCTGGCCGGACGACCGCCCGCCTTGCCGGAAAACACTACGCCGCCGCCACTGGAAAACACTGCGCCGCTGCCGTGCCGCTGCTGAATTCATCCATGGCCACCACCGGAAAATCGGGATTTTTCCGGAAAACATCAGGGAGCAACCGGGAACACCCCGGTGCTCCAAATTCAGATCCAAAAAAGGTTTCGGAAACCGTGGGACCTCTACTACAAAACCCTTAGAAAAATTTAATGAAAAACAAAACAAAAATGGGATCTGGGATTTTAAAACTCAAACCACCTTCATCGCGGGCGAAACACCAATGATCCACGCTCCAAAGCTTCCGCTGCACGATCATGAAGCGTCCGTCGTCGAAATCCGAGCTCAACGGCACCTTGATTGTGTAATCCGGCCGCCGATTTTCCGTCGGAAGGGGAGGAGGTGGGGGAGGAGGAGGAGTTCTCCTTTGCTGCACCACATGTTCAAATGGGGGGGGGGGGGAGGAGAAGCATATACTTATTTTTGTTAAAATATCTCTGGCTCCCGACTCACCTCCACCAGACACCCGATGTAGACAAAGGTAAGTTCTTCCTTAGGGTAAACACATTGTTCTGAATGCAACGACAGACTCAGATTTGCGATCTGAGACTCCTTTCAGAAGTTATTTGATCCGACGCTCATAATTAAACATTTCCAGTTATTTATGAAAATAACCCTGGTGGCTCTTTCCACCGTAGGCCCGTTCCCACAATGCTTACACCCCTTAAAGGGTAAATGGCATGTTCTGGACGCAACTGTGTCCTTGGATTCCCATTCTGAGCTACCGTTTGAGAGATATCACACCCCCTCCATGTGCATAGTATAAAAATACTTAATGTTTTTATAAAATTAATTTTGGGCACACAGGGCCCCGGAATTACACGCCGTCTTCGTGCCTAGATTTGGATTTATTCAAAGAAATATTCCAAAGTCTGACAAGGAAAAAACCCGAGTCGCTACATCCTCCCCCCATAAAACATTTCATCCCAAAAAAATATGAAACACAAGGGAAGCGACTGGACTCTCAACTGGGTCTCCCACACATGCGAGTTCGCTAACAAACACTCATGCCCAAACACATAAGTCAAAAGGACTCATCCACCACACCTCAACACTATCCACTTTATGCAGCACTGTCTCACCTGTACATGTTTAATTGCATCACAAAAACGTGTCTCGGTGGGGGAAGAATCCCTCTTCTTCATGCATTCGAACCACACCAAACAACACCCACACACGGTCTTACCAATGCCCTGAACAAAACTTGAGAAAACAATGGAAAGAGAATAGTACTGCTAAACAGTGTTTATCAAACTAGTGTAGGTAGCAGAAAGGACACAAGGCGTACCCCTATCCAACCACGGAGCCTCTCGGTCAATAGCCTCCAGGGCATGCATTTTTCCTCGCCCTTGGCCACCCGCTCTGTTGCCACGTCGGCTGCCCTGCAGACCTCCTTGCTCGAGACGCTACCTCTACCAAGGTGTTCCATCGACCATCTCCCTCTCAGCAGCACTACGTGTCGGAAAATCTCTAGCAAGATGTTCACAATCATCGTAAGCATAACAATACCTCTCCTGCGGCTGACCAAAACTAGAATGCGAGCCCTGTGAGCCCTGAGACTCAGATCCTCCATCATGGGGTCGCCTCCTGAAACATCGGCCATGTCCAGACCCCTATGTCTATCGTCGGCTACCAGATGCTGACGTCTCAGCTCTCACGTTCCCTACACTAACAGAGGGAATCAGCACAGTGAGAAAGCTCTCCACCACTAATGCTCGCTCTAGCACTCCATCATAGGTGGACATGAACAAGGAAACCACACCATCTCAGATGTTCCTGCGTAATTCCAGCTCGAAGGTCCGAGCACTAAAGGATGGGTCTTGAACCATATCCATGGAGTTGGGTGACGGGACTGTAAACCTCGCTGAGTACTCCGACACGGTCATGCCCTCCAGCCGATGTTATAGAAGCTCCTGGATCCGCACTGACCTCAGCGTCACTGGAAAGAAATCCTCCCTGAAGAGCCGTTCAAACTCTGCCGATGTGAGCATCTCCTCATCGTGGGACTGCATCACCAAAATCCACCATCACCTGGTCAAACCATGCAGAAGGCTCGCCGCTAGGACCACCATCTGATCTGGAGGTTTCCTTACTAGGCAGAAAACTTGGGTGACTGCCTCAAGCCAGTCATCAGCTGCCTAGGGGTGAGGATCACCTCAGAACCGCAGAGGTCACTGCCTCTGGAACTCATGCAACACACTCAACCTGCGCGCAACCTCATCCTACACTACTGGGACAACCAGCTGCTCGACAGGTGGTGGCCCCAATGGCAGATCACCTAGAGGTCCAGCCTCAAAAAGTGTGCTCTGGTCCGCAGCATATACACGGGGTAGATCATCACCACAATCCCGCTACGGAACCCTAACTGGCTGTCGTCATGGAGGAATCCTGAAATACCTTCAAGACGCACCACAGTCAAAGATTATATCTGGAGAGATGACTCATGAAGGACATGGAAAAACTCAAAAACCCAGTCCTATATGATGCATGTACCGTTATTTCCCTACGACCTGTGTATGAATTCCCTATGTCGAAAGGCAGGTTATCAAAGTCCTGGTGTATGGATATGTCGGCCTTCGCACCAACGCTGGAGTCCCTGGCCTGAAAGCCGAACTCGAAACATCCTAACACTGCCGCTATACATCCCAAACCAAACTCACAGCTAGACCAGATACACTCTGAGTTCTCAAAGGTGGAACCTCCTCTGATACCACTCTATCACGACCCGACCCAACAGGGCTCGATCCACGACTCCCCAAGCCCACCTCCAATAGGCCAGGGGCTGGAGTCTAGCGCCGAGTAGCCTGTCACACACATGGGAGGGATTAGCCTAAGGTACCTACACACACGCACCCACATACACCTCCATGAAACAGTGCAGAGATATATAAAACTGAAAATAAAATGCATGCACACAATCTATCCCAAAACAGAGTGCAACAACAAAATTACAAAAGGGAAAAACAGGGCCCACCAAAATAAAACTGCAAAAGTGTCCATCCTGCTCAGAAGGAGGGAAAACACTTCCAAAACAACTGTCGGTATGTTCCTCGGCACAGCTCCAAGAAACACCCCGGTCAAACCCGCTAACTAAGCTCTTCCTGCTCTAAGTCCTCCTGGGACTCCGTCGAAAGGCATGTGTTCTACACAAGACCCAAACATGTGCGGGCAAAGCCTGTGGAGGGGTGAGTATAACAATACTCAGTAGGCACCCCAAAATCCCAAAACAAAAGAGAGAAACTGAAAGGTAACAGTCCTCTCATCCCAGTTAGAGGGAACCCAGACGAGAGAGAAAGTCTATCTCATGACCATCCTCGGCTAAACACGACTAGTCAGCTCAGCTCAGGAGTATTCCCATACATACACCTTGAACAATACAGATATACTCATCTCACGCAACAAGCCACATGTGGTACCGACCTCATCACCAAAAATGGTTCACAACCAGGATAGCACACTCCACAATCACTATCAACCTAGATGAAACTCATCTGAGAGATACACTCCATCATATTTCTCACAATCCTCTCAGACGCTCACCCGAGAGATCACGCTCTTCGGATAGCTTCACTGAGGAAACCTCACTGAAACAACATAACCACCAAACTCCTAAGATAGGGGATCTCTTCTAGGGTCAACTAGGGGATACCCGAACCAACTATGGTATACGAAGCTCACATATAGGGGATCACTCCCAGGGTCCAATAGGGGATACCACGACCCGATCTCGCACACGTATTTCTCATAGATAGGGGGTCACACTCAGGATCCATTGGGGGATACCACAAACCGAACTGTCACTCGACAGAAGCACGTCACTCAAATAGAGGTTAGTCACCCATATAAAGGTGGTCACAACAATACCGGAAACCCATCTGGAATAAATCGTGATGTAAGGGGTCGAACTGACGATACCGCTACCCTATAGAAACCACGCGTTGAGTAGTGGATCGCATAACCAACGATACTGCAACCCTACTATAAACCTGATTCTGAGCAGGGGAACGTATACCAGACAATCCCACAACCGTACTGAACACGGCCCACTATGTAGGGGATCATAATCTTGATGATGCCACAAACCCTACGGGGTTAACCTGCTAGATAGGGGATCACTGCCCGTGGATAAGTGGTCACATCGATACCAAGAACCCAATCTCGAGAAACGATGCTAGACGATCCCCCTCCGAGACCACCGAAGGGATGCCACAACTCTAACAGATTAAACATCCCATTGAGAGGATCACAAGCCTATACAAGGGTTGTGATGTCGTGCGAACCCTCGTAGGAATGAACCATGGGAGTAACCTCAACCACTACTGGTACAAACATCGCTAACCTGATCGACCCACAACAACGCCACACTACGCACCTCCAAGGCCGATACTGAGGCCACCATCGCGATCCACGCGAAAAAACACGCAGGATAGGCTGCTTACTCGCCTGAAACGGACTACCGGTGAAAATGATGTAACGACCCAAAGTTTCACTAATGGAAAATCCCTCTTGATCCAGTTAAATGATTCTTTATGAAAAATGTTTTTATAAGATGTCAACTTCTTTAAGTTTTATGTTAAGATTTGTGACCGTTACTTTTATAGCCGTTGAACAGTGATCATCTGGGTAGTTTAAATATAAGGCTTTAACGAACCAATTTTCTACTCAGACAAAGGAAGCGATGGCCTCATCCAGTAGAATTGCCCTTACGAAGCCCATTTGTCGGAGCTCGGTAAAGAGGTGGCGTCTTTGGGCTTTGCCCTTGACCAAGCCCAAGCTGAGCTTCATCAAGTCAAGCTCGAACGTGATCGTCTACGGGAAAAATGGAAGTTGATAGAGATTACCACTCGAGCGATGTTATCCGAGCAGCCCCAAGAGTCTGTCACCATCGCGCACCCTACCCTTAGGTCTTATGCGGCTATTTTAAGGGGTTATGTAACAAATAAGTAGAACCATGTTCATGTACATTATTTTTTTTATATATAATAATGAATATAATTTCTAGTCATTTTTGATACATTGTAATTAGTTTTTAAAGTACAAATGGTGTTTTTAGTTATTATTTAATTAAGAATTATATTTTATTAAATTAAAGGATTTTTGAATTAAATAATATTTTAATAAAATATTATTATTAATATTAAATTAATTGTCATTAATTATAAATGATCTTATAATTTTATGAATGCAATTAAAATGTTTATTAAGGTTTGAAAGCCATTTCTGTCAAAACCCGTGAATTTTTTTATAAATGTCGGTTTTTATTTTAAAAGTGAAAATTCACATATTTAGAAAATTATTTAGATAAAATAAATATTATTTTTGGAATCAGGACGTCGAAATTATCCAATGGTGAATTTTTTCATAATTTTCTGAGACAGTCCAATTTTTGGGTAAAAATTAAATACCATTTAAATATATAATGTGTTTTATGACATCATAATGACCCAATGGTGATGTAATAAAATACCATAATCCTTAGGTTCGGCCAATATATGTTTTATCATTAAAATAATGAAGTTTTGGGTTTGTTTGACTCACTTTTCAAAGCATTAATGGAGCCCTCAAGACTTATTCAACACTTTGCCTTTTTAAATTAATTTCCATGGGGGTGTGACTCACCTCCACATAAGCAACCCTAATTTTTTAATAAGTTCGGACCTTGGACTTGAAAAATATTGTTTTCCTCTTTCCTTTTCCAAAAACCATGGGCTAATACCATGGGATGGTTTGTGGTTTGGATTATTTTAATATAAGGGGTCCCAAACCTAAATAATAAAGAATTCTCTCACCTTTCCTATATAAACCCACCCAAGCTCCCACTTACTCCTCACCCAAAGCCCTTGAAGTTCGTCAAACCTCTGCCCTACTCTCCCTAGAATCCTCTCAAGGTGCCCCAAGCTCCCAAGAAGCCTCTCACAAGCCTCTCTCTAGCCTTTGGAAGCACACTTCCAAGTAAGGGTTTTTCTTCCTTTCTCATTTTTGTCAATTTTCTTTAAGTTGTATTGCCCTTTTAATTTCATTTATGAATGTTGGGGTATGGTTTCGCACCTCTCCCATACTGCCCTTTTATTGTTTGAATGATGGGAGACCCCTTTCTCTCTCATTAAATTCCTCCCATGTACGCCCGTTACTATGCCGAAATTCCGAAAGGAACCTTTTTCTCCTCTTTTATATTTAAGAAATACTTTTGTATCATGAATCTAAATTCCATTTATATTGTTGGGACATGTATATATATGATCTCCTTACTGTCCATTACATGTAAATATGATGAGGAACCCCTTTCTCTCTCATCAACCTTTTTTATGAATTCTTATGTCACGCCATTACGCTGCCGAAATCACACCAATTTTCTAAGCCAATGTCTTTGTGTAGTGAATACCATGCCCATTTCTCCATCAAGGGTATTAAACTTTATGCACATATACGTATTGATTGCAAATTTTCATGTATGAATTACACATTCCTTTATCGTGGAAGAAATGATTATGTTTTATGAATCCATGTTTTATGATCCATGTGGCACACTTATGCATGAAATGAAATGTTTAAGAAGGGTGCGCCCTTTATAGCGCTCCAATGCATTGGGTAAAGTATAGTATCATGATACGTCATGTGCAATGAGTGTTTACTCATGCTAATTCAAGTGCAACGAGGGTTTACTCGTGCTTCAAGTGCAATGAGGGTTTACTCATGCTCCATGTGCAATGAGCCTTGGCTCATGCTAATTCAATGTTAAGTGTTGTTGCCACATTTCCATGTTATGATTACCATGCTTTATCATGCCTTTATGTTCATGTCTCTCTTATGCTCTATTGATATGACTATTGCCTAACATGTATTTTACTCCTCATGTTATTCATTGTGCACTCCCTTACTGGGATTTATAGCTCACCCTTTTCTTATGCATGTCCTCAGGTTATCCCATGCAATGCTAAGTACGAAGGAATGTATTGGTCATGTAAAGGAAGTTTTCAATAAGGATGTTGTATTTCAAGTTTAAAGTTTTTATGTAATGATCATAAGCCCCAAAGACACTAAACCTCTCGATCTCCTTTGTTGTATCAAGTGAAGTTTTATGTAATAAAGCATGTTTAAGTTGTGATAAAAAGCAGGGTTGTCATAGTTGGTATCAGAGGATAGGTTTAGTTATTTTTGGGATTAGGAAACCCTAGTAAAACCTTAGATACAAGACTAAGCATAATAAAAACTCCCCTAAGTTTTGGTAAATACTATGTAAGTGGTTTATCAAACAAATACATCCCTGTCTGGATACGAGCAGGTAGAGGCGGCTCTGGCACAGATGTATCCTAGGGGTAAAACCCGAAAACACCGCTTTGAGCTAGACTCGAACGGGAACTGGTGCACGACAACGGGCCTTGCTTCACTCTTGGTTACGACACTCCCGGGGGATATGTTTTGATAAATTCACAATCTTAGTATGAACCCTTATTAAGGGAAAAATGCCCCTAAGAATATATGTTAGAAGGAAGATCATGAAAAGCCTGGATTGAATCCTATAGACTCATGAGTTAAAGAGATTAAAGTTTATTTATAAGTCATCAACTTTTGTCTTTGGATTACCCTTTATGTGTTACCCCTAACTTTCCTTTTATTCCAGCCAATGGCCGGTAATAGGAGAACTCGGGCTAACAACCGTTGTGAAGATCAGTGTGATGATTGTACTTATGAGATGCCCAATCCAATGGGAGCGGGAATCGCGAACTTTGTCACGCTTCTCTCTCAGCTAACTCAAGTTTTGAATAGAAACACTGGTCAAGAGGAACGTTCAACCCCCCCTAAGAAAGAACAAGTCGCTATTGAAAGCTTCATGAGACAAAGGCCTCCTACGTTTAGTGGATCATACGATCCCACGATTGCTGAACAATGGATCAACTCCATTGAAAAGATATTCTCCATCCTCCAATGCTCTGAAAAAGAGAAAGTCCTCCTGGCGGCTTATCGTATGGAGGGTGAAGCTGATAAATGGTGGACATTGATCAAAAAATACGAAGCCTGAGGAGGAGATCGAGGCTTTGGAATGGAAGGTATTCCGGAAGATGTTTTTCGATAAATATTTTCCACGCACCCTCCGTCTTAATATGGAAAGGGACTTCCTTTCCCTCAAGCAGAAAGATGAGGAATCTGTGGGAGCATACGAGGCAAACTTCACAAGGCTTGCACGATACGCTTCCGGCTTTGTCGTTACCCCCGAATGCAAGGTTGAACGCTTATTTGGTGGGTTGAAGCCTAGCTTGCGGAAAGCATTAGTGATCCGTGACTTCGACAGCTATGAAGAAATTGTCCGATGTGCCCTCAAGGTTGAAATGGAGATTGGAGAATCACAGGGGTATCATGGGGACAAGAAGCGGAAGGTGGACTTCAATGCTGGTGGTCCGATGGATAAATCCAACGGCACTAAGAAATTCCAGCACCCCACTTGCCAAAAGTGTGGAAAAAAGCACCCTGGAAATTGCCTTAGGGGGACAAGAAAATGCTTCAAGTGTGGAAGAGAAGGGCACCTAGCTGTTAACTGTCAGCAAGAAGGACCCGCAGCTGCGACGGAGGGGAGGAACGCTCCGTTCGAACCTCAACGCGTTGTTCAATGCTTCAAATGCAAAGAACCGGGTCATTTTGCGAATCAGTGCCCTAATCCAAGGGTTATCGGAGGCAATCAACAACCTCCAAGACAGCAAGGAAGAGCTTTTGCCATCACTTCTGCCGAAGTGAACCCCGACAACGAAGTGGTGACAGGTACGCTAGTTATTCATTCAAGAATAGCGAACGTACTTTTTGATTCAGGTTCTACGCATTCTTTTATATCTCAAAAGTTTAGTAGAATAATCCATGCACCACCACAAATCATGGAAGTAAAGATGTCGGTGAGTACGGAAAATGGGGCAATCATTGCATCCCATGAGTATAAGTCCTCCCCTGTTATAATCTGTGGATTGAATTTCCCGGCGAACCTCGTCATACTCCCTTTGGTGGAATTTGATGCAATTCTTGGCATGGATTGGCTTTCCTTATATAGAGCCAACATAAATTGTCGGGAGAGGGAAATCACACTCTATATGGAGAATCGACCCCCGATTCTTTACAAGTGTCAGGAGGAAGATGAATCTCCTTTAGCTCAATCATCTCAAGCATGGATATTACTGCCTTATGAGCACGCATATCTGGCTCAGATGATTGAGTCCAAGGAAGAAACCACCCTTGAAGAAATGCCTATTGTGAGGGAATTCGCTGAAGTATTTCCCGCGGAACTTCCTGGTCTTCCTCCAAGAAGATATGTTGAGTTCACAATTGAACTTATACCTGGGGCGCTACCAATATCCAAGACTCCATATAGAATGGCTGTGGTTGAGCTTGAAGAACTGAAGAAACAACTACAGGAGAATCTGTATAAAGGGTTTATACGCCCAAGTGCATCACCATGGGGTGCACCAGTCCTCTTCGTCAAGAAGAAGGATGGGTCAATGCGGCTTTGCATCGATTATCGTGAACTTAACAAAATCACGATAAAGAACAAGTATCCTCTCCCAAGAATCGATGACTTGTTTGATCAGCTACGTGGAGCACAATACTTCTCCAAGGTCGATTTGCGGTCGAGATATTATCAAGTAAGGGTGAAGAAGGAAGATATCCCCAAGACTGCTTTTCGTACAAGGTACGGGCACTATGAATTCATAGTAATGCCTTTCGGACTCACCAATGCTCCAGCAATATTCATGGACTTGATGAATAGAGTCTTTAGAGATTACCTAGATAAATTTGTGGTAGTCTTTATAGATGATATTCTAATATACTCCAAAACCAAGGAGGACCATGAGAAGCATTTAAGAACTGTACTGGAGACTTTGCGCAAGGAGAAGCTCTATGCCAAGTACAGCAAGTGTGAGTTCTGGTTGAAGGAGGTCTCATTCTTGGGCCATATCATCACAAGCAATGGGATATCTGTGGACCCCTCCAAAACAGATGCAATTGAGGGATGGCCGAGGCCAACATCGGTAACTGATATCCGTAGCTTCTTGGGGTTAGCTGGATATTATCGACGATTTGTGAGAAACTTCTCACTATTTTCCAACCCTCTTACCAAGCTAACTCGAAAGGGAGTAAAGTTTGCTTGGAGTGATGAATGCGAAGAAAGCTTCAAGGAGTTGAAAAGGAGGCTTATCACTGCACCTGTGCTCACTTTACCCACAAGTGGGGAGCTTTTTGTGGTATTCAGTGATGCTTCGAAGAAGGGCTTAGGATGTGTGCTGATGCAGAATGATAAAGTGATATCCTATGCCTCAAGGCAGTTGAAAATCCATGAGCGAAACTATCCAACGCATGATCTGGAGTTGGCGGCGGTGATCTTTGCCTTGAAAATCTGGCGGCATTATCTCTATGGGGAGAAATGTGAGATATATACTGACCACAAGAGTCTTAAATATATATTCACACAGAAAGAGCTTAATATGCGCCAGAGAAGATGGATAGAGCTCATCAAGGATTATGACTGTTCAATACATTACCACCCTGGGAAGGCGAACAAGGTGGCGGATGCCCTAAGTAGAAAGGATCCAGCAATTCTATCAATGATGAGAATTGAGAAGGATCCAATCTTCTTCGACTTGATGAAGATGGACGTGGGAATCATAAAGAAGGGAACATCATCAATCCTTTCACAAATGATTGCTCAACCATCTCTTTTGGAAAGGTTAAAGGATGCTCAAAAGGATGATGCGAGAATCCATGAAAAAGTGGAAGCTATCAAAAAGGGAAAATCCTCATAGTTTAATGTTAATGAAGAAGGAATTGTGCGGTTTGGGAAAAGACTATGTGTCCCATCAAGTTCGGAGCTGAAGAAGGAACTTTTGGATGATGCACATAGTTCAAATTTCTCTATTCACCCAGGGAGCACAAAGATGTATCGAGATCTCCGAGAAAACTTTTGGTGGGATAATATGAAGAAGGAGATCGCCGAATATACATCAAAGTGCCTGGTGTGTCAGCAAGTGAAGGCAGAGAGGCAGAAGTCTAAGGGGATGATGCAACCATTGCCCATACCTGAATGGAAATGGGAGAACATCACCATGGACTTCGTCACTGGACTTCCAAGGACATCCAAAGGCAAAAATGCAATCTGGGTTGTTGTGGATCGTCTTACAAAGACTGCACACTTCATTGCTATTCGAGAGGATTTCTCTTTGGATCAACTGGCACGGATATACATCAGGGAAGTGGTACGGTTGCATGGAGTACCACTATCTATTGTGTCTGACCGAGATCCAAGATTTACCTCTAAGTTTTGGAAGAGTCTTCAACATGCTCTGAATACTGAACTGAACTTCAGTACGGCCTATCATCCTCAAACTGATGGCCAATCCGAGCGGACTATCCAAACACTTGAGGATATGTTGAGAGCATGCTCAATGGACTTTAAAGGAGGATGGGATCAACATGTTCCTCTAGTTGAGTTCTCTTATAATAATAGTTTCCACTCGAGCATCCAAATGGCACCATATGAAGCCCTGTATGGGAAAAGGTGTAGAACACCGGCATGTTGGGATGAGGTCGGTGAATGTAAGCTGCTTGGACCAGAAATGGTCGAAGAAATGGTGGAGAAGGTGAAAACCATTCAGCAACATATCAAGGCAGCCCAAAGTCGACAGAAGAGTTATGCAGATAATCGTCGACGAGACCTCGAGTTTAAAGTCGGAGACATGGTGTTTTTACGCATATCTCCGTGGAAGAAGGTCATGAGGTTTGGAAAGAAAGGGAAGTTAAGTCCAAGGTACATCGGCCCCTTCGAGATTCTTGATCGTGTTGGGGCTGTGGCCTATCGACTAGCACTTCCACCTACTATGGCCAAGGTGCATGATGTCTTCCATGTATCCCTCTTAAGGAAGTACATACCAGACCCTTCACATGTACTCTCTTATGAGGTGGTACAATTAGAAGACGATCTTTCTTATGAGGAGAAACCAGTGAAGATCTTGGATCGTAGAGAAAAAGTTCTACGAAATAAGACAATGCCCCTCGTCAAGGTGTTGTGGAGAAACCACAAGTTTGAAGAAGCAACTTGGGAGTCGGAGGATATGATGAAGCTAAGTTACCCACATTTGTTTTAGTGTGGGAAAAGGAAAATTTAGAGGGCGAAATTTCTTAAGGGGGGAATGTTGTAACGACCCAAAGTTTCATTAATGGAAAATCCCTCTTGATCCAGTTAAATGTTTCTTTATGAAAAATGTTTTTATAAGATGTCAGCTTCTTTAAGTTTTATGTTAAGATTTGTGACCGTTACTTTTATAGCCGTTGAACAGTGATCATCTGGGTAGTTTAAATATAAGGCTTTAACGAACAAATTTTCTACTCAGACAAAGGAAGCGATGGCCTCATCCAGTAGAATTTCCCCTTACGAAGCCCATTTGTCGGAGCTCAGTAAAGAGGTGGCGTCTTTGGGCTTTGCCCTTGACCAAGCCCAAGATGAGCTTCATCAAGTCAAGCTCGAACGTGAACGTCTACGGGAAAAATGGAAGTTGATAGAGATTACCACTCGAGCAATGTTATCCGAGCAGCCCCAAGAGTCTGTCACCATCGCGCACCTTACCCTTAGGTCTTATGCGGCTATTTTAAGGGGTTATGTAACAAATAAGTAGAACCATGTTCATGTACATTATTTTTTATATATATAATAATGAATATAATTTCTAGTCATTTTTGATACATTGTAATTAGTTTTTAAAGTACAAATGGTGTTTTTAGTTATTATTTAATTAAGAATTATATTTTATTAAATTAAAGGATTTTTGAATTAAATAATATTTTAATAAAATATTATTATTAATATTAAATTAATTGTCATTAATTATAAATGATCTTATAATTTTATGAATGCAATTAAAATGTTTATTAAGGTTTGAAAGCCATTTCTGTCAAAACCCGTGAATTTTTTTATAAATGTCGGTTTTTATTTTAAAAGTGAAAATTCACATATTTAGAAAATTATTTAGATAAAATAAATATTATTTTTGGAATCAGGACGTCGAAATTATCCAATGGTGAATTTTTTCATAATTTTCTGAGACAGTCCAATTTTTGGGTGAAAATTAAATACCATTTAAATATATAATGTGTTTTATGACATCATAATGACCCAATGGTGATGTAATAAAATACCATAATCCTTAGGTTCGGCCAATATATGTTTTATCATTAAAATAATGAGGTTTTGGGTTTGTTTGACTCACTTTTCAAAGCATTAATGGAGCCCTCAAGACTTATTCAACACTTTGCCTTTTTAAATTAATTTCCATGGGGGTGTGACTCACCTCCACATAAGCAACCCTAATTTTTTAATAGGTTCGGACCTTGGAAATGAAAAATATTGGTTTCCTCTTTCCTTTTCCAAAAACCATGGGCTAATACCATGGGATGGTTTGTGGTTTGGATTATTTTAATATAAGGGGTCCCAAACCTAAATAATAAAGAATTCTCTCACCTTTCCTATATAAACCCACCCAAGCTCCCACTTACTCCTCACCCAAAGCCCTTGAAGTTCGTCAAACCTCTGCCCTACTCTCCCTAGAATCCTCTCAAGGTGCCCCAAGCTCCCAAGAAGCCTCTCACAAGCCTCTCTCTAGCCTTTGGAAGCACACTTCCAAGTAAGGGTTTTTCTTCCTTTCTCATTTTTGTCAATTTTCTTTAAGTTGTATTGCCCTTTTAATTTCATTTATGAATGTTGGGGTATGGTTTCTCACCTCTCCCATACTGCCCTCTTATTGTTTGAATGATGGGAGACCCCTTTCTCTGTCATTAAATGCCTCCCATGTACACCCGTTACTATGCCGAAATTCCGAAAGGAACCTTTTTCTCCTCTTTTATATTTAAGCAATACTTTTGTATCATGAATCTAAATTCCATTTCAATTGTTGGGACATGTATATATATGATCTCCTTACTGTCCATTACATGTAAATATGATGAGGAACCCCTTTCTCTCTCATCAACCTTTTTTATGAATTCTTATGTCACGCCGTTACGCTGCCGAAATCGCACCAATTTTCTAAGCCAATGTCTTTGTGTAGTGAATACCATGCCCATTTCTCCATCAAGGGTATTCAACTTTATGCACATATACGTATTGATTGTAAAGTTTCATGTATGAATTCCACATTCCTTTATCGTGGAAGAAATGATTATGTTTTATGAATCCATGTTTTATGATCCATGTGGCACACTTATGCATGAAATGAAATGTTTAAGAAGGGTGCACCCTTTATAGCGCTCCAATGCATTGGGTAAAGTATAGTATCATGATACGTCATGTTCAATGAGTGTTTACTCATGCTAATTCAAGTGCAACGAGGGTTTACTCGTGCTTCAAGTGCAATGAGGGTTTACTCATGCTCTATGTGCAATGAGCCTTGGATCATGCTAATTCAATGTTAAGTGTTGTTGCCACATTTCCATGTTATGATTACCATGCTTTATCATGCCTTTATGTTCATGTCTCTCTTATGCTCTATTGATATGACTATTGCCTAACATGTATTGTACTCCTCATGTTATTCATTGTGCACTCCCTTACTAGGCTTTATAGCTCACCCTTTTCTTATGCATGTCCTCAGGTTATCCCATGCAATGCTAAGTACGAAGGAATGTAGTGGTCATGTAAAGGAAATTTTCAATAAGGATGTTGTATTTCAAGTTTAAAGTTTTTATGTAATGATCCTAAGCCCCAAAGACACTAAACCACTCGATCTCCTTTGTTGTATCAAGTGAAGTTTTATGTAATAAAGCATGTTTAAGTTGTGATAAAAAGCAGGGTTGTCATAAATGAACTATTCACTGTAGCTAGCATGTGCAGGGCCCACACAACGATACCGAAACTCATCAAGTGGACCATACCACAGCGATCCCCTCAGAAAAACACACGTGATCCAGTACTCGTTTTTCCAAAACAGGCACCCGGTGGAAAAAGTACTATTTAACGAAGCTAGCTCAGGAGGGGCACATGCCTCGATCCCGAAACTCATCGAATGGATCACACCATTGCGATCCTCTTGGAATATTACACATGATCGACTATTCATCTGCCACAATCAGACTCCTCGTACGAAAGCTGCGTTTCTCCGTAAACGCCAAAACCCAGCCTCATGCGGCCCGCACCCCATTCTCAGTACCAACACTTAAAAACCATCTCAATGAGTTCACCGTACCATCAGGGTGTCAATTCCACTGACAACACGTCATTCAGACGCTCTGGGTAGAAGTTTCAACGTCCTGAAGTCGTAAAATAATAAAATATTTTTTTTTGGAGTTTCAATCCCCCTGGCCAAAATCCAAACTCTCAAAATTCTCAAAGTGAGTTCAAATGTTTCTTCTTGAGTCAAGGAACGGATCGCCTCAAACAGCTCGCAAATCAGAATTATGGTTTGCGAGTTACGGGGGTTTAAAGAACCCCCAGAAAAAATCTGGCCGGACAACCGCCTGCCTCGCCGGAAAACATTGCGCCGCCACTGGATTCCACCGCCGCCGCTGGAAAACACCACGCCGCTGCCGCGCCACTACCAGATTCGGCCATGGCCACCACCAGAAAACTGGGATTTCGCCGGAAAACTTCCGAGAGCCATCGGGAGCACCCCGGTGCTCCAAATTTAGATCCGAAAAAGGTTTCAGAAACCTCGGGACCCGAACTACACAACCCTTATGAAAATTTAAATAAAAACAACACAAAAACGGGATCCAGGATTTTAAAACTCAAACTTCCTACCTCGAGGAAGAAACGTCGACGATCCGTGCTCCAATGCTTCCGTTGCACGATCATGAAGCGTCCGCCGTCGAAATCCGAGCTCGACGACACCTTGATCGTGCGATTCGGCCACTGATTCGCCATCGGAAGGGGAGGAGGAGGAGGAAGGAGGAGGAGATCTCTTCTGCTGCATTTCATGTTAAAATGTGGGGGGGGGGGGAAGTAGATATTTATTTTTGTTAAAATATCTCTGGCTCCCGACTCACCTCCGCCTGATGCCGGATGCCGACAATGGTAAGGTATTCTATATGGTAAACGTGCTATTCTGAACGCAACAGCGGACTTAGATTTGTGATCTGAGACTCCTTTCAGAAGTTATTTGAGCCTACGCTTGTAATTAAACTTTTCCACTTATTTACAAAAATTCCCCTGGTGGCGCTTTCTACTGCAGGCCTGCGTCCGCAATGCTTACACCCCACCTAGGGTAAACGGCATGTTCCGGACTCAACCGTGTCCTCAGATTCCAATTATTATCTACCATTTGAGAGATATCACACCCCTCCACGTGCATAGTATAAAATTACTTAATATTTTTATAAAATTAATTCTGGGCACACCGGGCCCCAGAATCGCATTCCGTCTTTGCGCCTAGATTTGGAATTATTCATTGAAATATTACAAAGTCTGACAAGGACAAAACCAGTGTTGCTACAAATTGACATGAAGACACATTAAATTTTCTATCTAAGTGAGATGATTGTGCACTAAATTTTCCATCCCATTGACATGAAAATGAGATTATTTTTTTCATATGATTGATGTGTTGGAACATAGACATGGATGGGTTTTTTAAAATGTGTTTATTTTTATGATTTTGTTTATGCTGTAATGAAATGTTTATTTATATTATCATGAAATGATTACTCATGTATCATGTTATTATTGGATAATTATGACTAGATTTATAATTGATGATCGTTTATTATTTGGGTATGATTTTATAATATTATGTTCGTAGATCTTGAATATTATATCATATCCATAAACTTACTTATTTTCACTTAGGATAATAAATTTTTAATTCTGATGTTTACCCCTTCTATGATTCTGAGCTGTACACAATCTTATTGATTCATTACATAATTCATGAAGATGAGCATCTACAAGGACATGTATTAAAGAGGATATAGTATTTTCTCATTATAGAGAAATTATTACAATAATATTTTTATATTTACAATCTTCAAATATAAAACTTTTAATTCTTTGGGTTGTGATATTATTTCATAGATGTATTGTATAAATTTTGAAAACAATGTCAAATATATGAATGTTTCACTTGTATTATAATTTTTTTTATTAAATTATATGAAGATAAAATTCAATACAAATTTATTTAATAATTATAAGGAATTAAAAACACAATTTTTAGAAATAAATCATTTTATTCTTTAAAAATATTTATTCTTCAAAAAATGGTTTTTAATTGTTTATACAAACATATATTATAATCAATTTATGAAAAATGTTGAAATTATATTTTAAAAAATTATATCATATTTGGAATCATTGTATCAAAATTATCTAAGGGTGAAATTTAGAGACACTTTGAAAGGATTGATTTCTCAATGATTAGTGATATTAATGATTTTTTTGAAAAAAAATATTTCATTTTAAAATATATATAATATTATGTTATTTCATGTATTATTTTTAAAATTTAATTATTTTATTTTCATAAAAAATGATCTAATTATATTATTTTTTATGAATTTTAACTTGAATGCCGCTTAAAAACATTCTTATAAATAAAAAGACATTTTTCTAAAAAACTTTTTTTATTACAATTTTCAGGTTTAATTTTAAATTACATTATTCTAATTATATGTTATGAATTCTAAATAAGGGAATAAATACATTTTATAATAATTTAAATACTTTTTAAATATCCCCCTTTTTTTACTCAATTTGAATAAAAATCATAATGAATGATGTTATCATGCAAAAATAAAAATCGGTTAACTACGGGTAATAATAATGTCATAAAATCAATAAAGTAACCATGACACTTTATAAAAATTTATTTAAGGAGTATATTTCTTTAATAATTATCTATAATTATATTATATTAGCTTATATTTTCATATAGCAATGATTTTTAACTTTATATTAATTTCTTTAAAGAAAAGTTAAAAAATGGAATTCTCATTATTTGATTATCGTTATATTTTTAAAATAAATATAAAAAGAATTTATTTTTGGTTATAAATATTAATTTTGAAGATATGTTAATTTTTTATCATATATTTATATTTATAATTTTATTTATGAAATAATTTCTTAAATTCCTATGAAACCCTCATATAATATTTATTGAATTGATAGAAAAATAAAATGAATGATTTTAAGAAATTTAGAAGAAATATTATTTGAAATAATTATTTCCCTAACAGATTTTTCTCAAAATAGTAACTTATTATAGAGGTATTAGTGCCTTATATTCAAATTTTATTCTTTTTTAGTAGTTTTTAATGGCAAATCAAATGATTAGATCCAAAATTGACATTAAAATTATGTAATAATAAGGTATATTTTTTAAAAAGACATTAAACTCCAAAAAATTATTATTTCATACCATCTGATTGGGATATGGTTGAAAATATCAACCATAGTACATTTATGGACTTGTATTATTTACAGTAAATTTATTGAAACCAAAAGAGTGAAATATTTACTATAATTATAATCTTTAAAAAGGTTAAATATATTAAAACAAAAATAAAAGTGTAAAATATAATATAAACTTCTAAAAAAATTATTTTCTGATATTGTTTAGACTTATTCTCATTTTAAAAAAATAATATTATTAGTATTTTCCATACTAATGTGATAATTTTTATATTAATTTAATACTGTAAGAAATTCCAATAGTGCCCCCTCATATATAAAAGGAAATATTTTCTTCCATTTATTCACACATAATGAATAATTTTATATGTCCAAGAAATTACAAAAAATATCCTTTCATCCCACACACATCCTCTAGGAATTAAATTTATCATAAAACCATGATAGGAAATCATTGGTTTTAAACGATAAGGGGTTTTTAGAAGAAATGGAATAGTTCATAACAACGAATATTCGTCTTGTTTAATTTTATAACATTTTTAAATATTTATACACAGTTATTATTCAGTAAACCCATTACATTAAATATAATGAGATGTTAATATATTTATTTAATAACCAATATACCTATAAACATCCATAAAATTGGAAAAAAAATCCATCATTTGTGTGTTTGGTGGACTACCGCCTTGTGAACCGATGTAATTTACATTTCATAACCTACTCCTTCAGCTAGTAAAAATGATTAATATAATTTATAAATATTATATTCATGAAATATTTACCATTTTCATAATAGAATTTATCATTTAATTTAGTTAATTTAATTTTAATGAAAAATGGTAACGTTGTTTGTGTGTATGTGTGGATTACCACCTCTACGAAGAGATGTTAATCTTTTTTCAACACTATATCACATGGATGATATATATAAGTGTATTCAAAGGAATAATATTTTATTTATCATATATGGATAATTATTTTACCATAATATTATACTAACCTCCATTCCATAATTTTTTTTATAAATACAAATGTTACTTGTGTGAATGTATGACCTGTTGTCTCCATGATGGTAACATAGTTCTTATTTCATAAAATTAATCTAGAGTTGGTATGAAAATAATAATTTATGTTTATAAATTATAATTATATCCTTAATATTATTCAATTTATAGTGTAATAAATACCTAATTGACCATAGTAAACCTACAGAAGTTAGTTTAATCATATGAGTCAAATATCATCAAAAAATAGAACGTGAATTCATATGATTAAGTAATTGAATATAATATGGTATTAAATAAATTAAAATGAATAATTACTGTTAAAAACATTAGTAATAAAATAACCTTTTAAAAAAAAAATTATTCAAGATGATAAATAACATATATGATGAGTGAGACTTAAGGTAATTGACATTCTTAAAAAACCTCTCTTAATGTATCCCATAAAACTCTTCATTCTTCCATTTCTATAATTTTTTATAATTATTAGGAGTATGTATTTATATAGCTATAAATTAATTATAGGGGAAATTTTATGGATCTTTTTACATTATTTCAATGGCTATCGAATAAGTTATATTTTCATATATATTTTATGGAATATTTTGTCAATTGTTATAAAAGAAAAAAGAAACATTCTTTTTTACCTATACAATGAAAACTAAATTTCACACCATTGAATATATTATTTTATATTTTAATTACATTATAATAATACATTTTTAATTCAAATGAAAATCATATTCCCATTTTTCTAGTATTTTAGTTTTCAAAATTGGGTTTAAACTAAAATGGATATAGTAGATGTTTCCTTATGGGTGTAAAGAATATTTTGAAAAATATAAGTTCTTATGTATTCTAATTATGTTATGATTCTTTGAAATTGATTATCATGATGATTTTTTCCAATATAAAACATGGTCATGTGGATCATTGGAATCTCTATAATTATTTCTATATGATTTATTTTTGAAAGTTAATTGTGAGCATTATTCCAATTGTAACGATGTTGATTAAAGCATGTGTTTCCATTGTAGTTATTATATGTTTAACCACAGATTTTATTCTATGTGAAACCATGAGTTATATTTTATTTTTAAATGTGAATGTCACACCATATATAGGAGTGATATGTAAATGATTCCTCAATCTACCTATATGTTTTATTTTTTATTTTTATGGTCTAAATAGAAATATTACAATTTTATAGTGTAACATTAGGAGATATGATTAATGAAATGTAATTATTTCTCATTATGTCGGAAATTATAACATTATGATGAAAATTCATGACTTTTACATGATTTCTAAGAATCCATTAAGCGTTTTTTTTCATCAATATTTCATATGAAATGTTTTATGAAAATATTTGTGTAGGGATGTTTATTTATTTTGTAAGAAATTATTATTTCGAGCACAATGATTATTTTGGAAAACACATATTTTTAAGAGTTTCCATGGGATACCATTTTTCATTATTTATTTTCATGTCGCATATTGATATTTGTTTCTCATTCAATGTTTTTAAAACATTATTCACGGGTCTTAAGGATATGTTATAAAAGTTAATAAATATAGAATTATAGATATAGAAGTTAGCATAAATGAATCTTGAATGTCCTTATAATAAATTTTACTATATAAAAAAATGGAAACTAACAAAAAGTTTACAATATGTATTTCATGTCTTTTATTTGTTCATGTTTTTTGTTCCTTTTATAAATAACTAGTGATAATGATGATGTGAAGGGAAATATGATGATTGTATTAATGAGAAAATAAAGGGAATGGGATCTATAGTAAAAATTATATGGTTATTTATAAAATAGATATCAAGAGTTATAACTAACAACATGAACATTAATGATATTTCTAAGCCAAAAATAAGAGATAATTTAATATTCATGGTATTCTTGTTTATAATGCTCATAAAGGTAAAAATATCCAATGATGTTAATGTAGAGAATATGGAAATAAGAACAAATTAAAATGATTTCAAACTATTTGAATATGTTCTAAATTATTTATAGGAGGTCATAAAGAGATAATAAACCATATAAAAGGGAATAATTCAAATAACTCCATAAAGAGGGAAAATTATTCCTATTGAATCAATTTTTTGTGTTTAAATTGGGGAGAATAGGCATGCTGAAAATCTATTTCCCAGAGGAATGCTCAAGAATGGTGTATAAATGATCATACATATGAATTATTTGCAATACATAATTCCATTATTATTGAAGATAAGGTAACTATAGGTGACATATAAATTTAACGGATTACATATTATCTTATGTTTTGATTTTGTTGAATCATTGGACAAGATTAATATTTTTTTAATAGAAGAAATAATAAATAACATAGAAAATCATGGTTAATAGATTATAAATAATTTTGAATTGTTAAGGTGTCTACATATAGTGATTCTGGAGTTATGATATAGTGGCAGATCTAAGTATTACCATAATATTAAAAGAAATAATTTTTTTATAATGATTTATGTGATGTAAGTACTTTTAGAGATGCTTATTGAGAGTTGGTAGATTTTTGATGTATTTTTAACCCTTATGTTCATTTTGGATTATTATTTTAGGAATAATCCTCTATTCAAATATTTGATGTTATTTATTACCTTTACGGTTTACAAAATCATATATGATTAATGTTATTTTTAAGGATGTGATAATTTTTTCCATGTTGTTTTAATAATTACGTTAATATGGTTTTAGTAAAAAGGATAATGTGTCACATATGACAAGGCCATTAGACCTTACCCACAACTGAAGGGAAATAAGGGAGCAACAATAATAATGGGACAATACAATGTCCTCTTTAGTATGAAATTTTTTTCTATAAAATATTTATTTGATAGAAATAGATTAATTTCATTTTCCAGAAATATTTTTTTTCAAAGAGATAACCGTGGGATTGAAAAGTTATTTAGTTGTTAATGTTATTTCAAAATAAGTATACATTTTCCAGAAGCATATATTATTAAGGTAAAAAAATGAAAGGAAATTATTTTATGAATAGAGGTTGAGTTATATTTTGGAATTATATATGGTGATTCATTATATATAAGAAAATATTATGTGTATCCTTGATATCATATGGTTGATGAAGATAATTTTTTGAGAAATTAAGAGTTATTGTTGTTATAATGAGATAAATGTTTACTTTATCATCGATGATTATGTGACCAAATCATTAAAATTTGTATGTTTCGGTCTCAGTCTAAATTTTTTTAATTATTTATAGGGTATTTATTTTTAGAATGATATATGATAAAATATGGTTATTAAGTTATAATTTTAGAGATGAAGGAATTATTTCATTAAATGAAGGTTTATTAACTTTGGTAATTATAATACCTTACAAAAACCAATTAAATTTTGTTTAATATCTAAATATTTGAGGAAATGATATTGATAATTTTTAGGAATTATTTGATATGTTTTAATTTTATTTTAGTGCTTGAGGCATTAAAAATTATCTTCAATACTCATATATTGGATAAAAGATGTTATTATGATGGAAATTAAATAAAGAATAAAATTATCCTTTTGAAGTATATTTATTTATGTATTTACTCTATATATTAATTTAATTTGCCTAATATAATAAAAGGATCTTGAATATGAAATTTAATAGTATTCACTTCATTTATGATAAATCAGTGGTTTACTCACACCTCATCCAGTTATGGTTTTTTGGTGGTTATCATTATCATCATCAATTAATTTCTTGGGATCAATGATCATTATTAGTCTCCATCATTATTTAGTAAATATTATTTTATTCTATCTCTATATTTTCATTTCCCACTAATTGTTTCTTACATATAAACCTAGTTATGTGTTATTTTATATAACAATCAAAATTACCTTTCACTCTTATCAAGATGTTATTTTTATTAAATAATTTTATGATATGGGATTTCAATAATTAAATTTTATGATAGGAAACCATTGATTATCCAGTTAATGTTTATATTGTGATGATAAAATATATTAATGTTGCGAAGAAAGTAACACAATATGTTTTTTAAAAAATAAACCTATATTCAATAGAATATATGACACATAACACTGAGTGTAAATGAAAAATTAAATATTATAATTTCAAAATGATAATTATAACCTATAAATTTAATTGGAAAGTGTTGGATGTAATAAAACAATTATTTTATAAATAATAATGTCCTAATAAATACAAATTTACTTATTAATTATTTTTAAATAAGGACACAATTTTTAAAAATACATATTATTCTTCAAAACAATTTCATAAAAATAACATTAATTTCTTTTTATGAGAGACTATTCTAACTAATTTATAGAATTTATTAAATTAAATTTGATAAAAAGTATATCATTTTTTAAGTCATTGTATTAATATTATATTATATTAGAATATTAATATTTTTTTTAGATTTTTAGATTTTTTATTGAATAGTGAAAATCACTACTTGAATATGACCTTATACTTATGGTTTTGAACCCTATATATAGTCCATGAAACTGTGGGTATAAGATGTCCCAAAAATTTAGAGAACTATGAGAGTTTACATCATCATTAATGGTCTATTCTATATCCACAATTTAAAAATGATATTAACACTATTATGAATAGTAGGAATATGTGTAAGTCACCATGTCAATAACCCTCTACCCATGGATTTGAAATAGTGGCAATAAAATTTAAAAAAAGTTATTCCATCAATTTCGAACACTAGACTGTCTCTACCCATTCCACATGCCGAACTAGTACACCACACATGTCTATTGATATATAAATTTATATTACAATATATATATACATATATATTTATAAATTGTTGATATATATAGAAAACTATTGAAATAGGCTTTCCTGTAAAAAAATGTTTTGTTCCCGCAAAATTTTCTCCGTTGTGCTAACTTAGGAAAGTTATACCCATGGTTTTTTAGAGAACCATGGCAATAGTGTTTGTATAAAATCCTATACCCAAGGTTTATAAAAACCATTATTTTAGGTGTGATCTATACCCACATATTTTCAAAAAAACATGGGTATATATAGTAAATTTCCCCTTATATCCATGTTTTCCCAAATCATGGCTATATAGTCATTTTCCAATAGTAAATACTGATTTTTATCGAGAAACTATATATTAATTTAATGTATTTATATTTTAAAATTGTACATTTTGATTACCTATAAAATATAAGAAATTAATTTTTTATTAAACATATTTTAATTATACTCTATGAAAATAATTTTATTCGTGAATTTAGTATAAAAGTTTTTTAGACTTATAAAAATTTTTCTAAAAAGATAATTTTCATCATGCTTTTCATGTTTAATTTCATATTAAATTCTAGAAAATGTATATTCTGAATCATGAAAAATGGATTACATATTATTAATCATGATTTCCATAATTTATATATATATATCTTTTATTTTTAGTGATTATAAAATTTAATCACAATAATTTTTTTCATCATGGTATTGGTAAAATTGGTTAAATAAGTGTCAAAATAATGTGATAAGATCAATAAATAACCATAAAACATCACATAATTTTATTTTATGATTATAATTCATCAATAACTATCCTTAATTTGAATATATGACATTTTTTCACTTGAAAATGAATTTTTTATAATATTTTATGAAAATAAAAATAAAAAATGACATTATATTTGTTTTATTATCTTTTGATTTTTTTATTTAAAGAATTAAAGAAGGTATATTCAATAATTATTATTATTTTTAAAGATAATTGTTTTTAATTTTATATTATAATTAATTTTTATTTATTAAATAATTACATCAAATTTTTATGCAATTCCGAAAAAATATTTATTCACTTAAACAAATTAAATGATTTTTAAAAATGCTAAATGTAATATGATATGAATTAATTATTATGTTCTGATTTTTTTGAAAAGGTGAAATCATATAGATTCTTTAATGATTAATCTTCTAATTCCTTTTTAATGGTAGTTTTTAATTATATGTTAGATAAATCATTCTAAAATTTATAGTAATTTTATTCTTTGAAAAATAGTATTTAATTAAATGATATTAGGTTAAAAAACTTTTGGATATTCCATGTTATTTTTATATTGATAAAAATATCAACAGTTTTAAATTCACTATCCAATTAACCATTTATAGCATCATCATCATCCCCTGGTGAGTAAAATAGTTAATACCATGATAATTGTCAGAAACAGTTAAAAAAGATTAAAAAATTGGTAAGGGTAATAATATAATCTAAACATGTAAAAATTTTATTATATTAATGTATTTTAACTAATCCTCATTATTTAATGGAATATAATATATTTTTACCCATTTTAATAAGGATTTTAGTTTATATTAATTTTATACTTTATGATATTACAAGAGTGTCTCTCCCCTATCTTATAAAATGTATTCTCTTAGTCAATTTTATTTTTATATAAAGAACCAATTATTTTGGCAAACAAATTCCCCAAAAACCATCAATATAACCATCATAATGACTTAGAGGAATTTTTTCAACATAAAAATTAAAAATTAATGGTCTTGGTGTATCTTATTAAAGGTTTTTCATAAATGGTGTATAATTCATAACTAAGTGTTTTTGTTTTGTTAATTATTTTAATATTTTCAAACAATATTATTAAAAGTTGAAAAAATATCAACATCCACATTAATAAAATATAATTTCAATATGTTAATTTTATTATGTTAATTTCATAACCTATAACCATCTCCACTTCCATCAAATGGGATGAAAAACCAACGTTTTTTGGTATGGAGGACTACCTTCTCACGAATAGATGTTTCATTTTTTTAATCACCTCATATTATGGGTTTTTTTAATGATATATTAAGTTTATATATATGATATTCAATAAATATTTTTCAACTTTAATATATATATATATATGTATTTTACTTTTTTACCATTCCATTCATTGATAAAATATATAACGCCTTTTTTGTATATGAGTGTACTACCACCTCCACTAAGAAATCTATTTTTTCATCACCATATCACATTTATAATATATAAAATTAAATTTGAAACTATAATTTTTTATCTATTATGTATTTATTATTATAAAAATATAATATAATACATTCCTTTTATCCATAAATATCGTTGGAAAAAGTAAATGTTACTCATGTGTATATACGACCTTCAGCCACTGTGATTATAACATAGTTCATTTTTCATAAGAATATTTCATGATAACATTATTTAAATTTGATATATATAAATGATACTTATTTTATCATTATTATTTTAAATATTTTGGAATAATTTCCTCTTTAACCATTGTAAATCTGCTAAAGTCTGTTTTCACATATGAGCCAAATATCATCAAAACATCTCACATGAAACAAATTAATTAAGTAATTGTAAATAATGTGGTATTCAATAAAATAAATGGAATAATATAAAATAAATATCATGACAATATTTCCTAATAATTTAAATAATTAACATATGTTTTTAAATTAATAATATAATGAATGTACATGATGATTCATACTTTGGGTAAGAGAGTTTCTTCAAAAAACACATTTAAATGTTTCTATTAAAATAATTTTTTCTTCCATTAATAAACTTATTTTAAATTTATTATAATTATTTAAAAGAAAATAAATTAATTAATAATTAATATTTACATCACTTTTTTATTTCTTTCAAATTTTTTGAAAAGGTATATCTTGATGTCTTCAATAAGAAATATTTTCACTTTCTTTTCAAAAGTCAGAAGAAAAGTTTAAAAAAAAAATACAGTGATAATGACATATCCCAAAACCAGAAAAATTATTTTATATTTAAATTATTTTATAATATTCTATGGTTTCATAAAATAAAAACCCTCTTTATATTGTTCAATGAATTTTAGTTTTGAATATTTCGTTTAAATAGTAAGGGATATATCAAAATTTTCATATGGTTTCAAAAAATATTTTTAAAAATACAAACATTTATGTATAATGACTATTTTATGGTTCTATAGAATTGATTATAATGATTATTAGATCTATTATAATCTATGTAACAGTGGTTCTATGGTATTCCTCCAATAGTTTGTTTGAGGTTTATAATGGGAATTTTACTGTGGGGGTTATTCCGAGTGTAACAGTGGTTGATATTGTAAGTATATCAATTATAGTTACTCTGTGTGTAGATGTGATAGTTATTAATTTTTTTATGAGGGTTATTCCATTTGTAACCATTAAGGTTACTCAATATGTTGGAGTGATAAGAAAATTATGAGTCAAGTTCCCTATAATATTTTTTTAGTATTACTATGTTTTATACAGAAATATTTCAATTTTACATTATAATCCAAGGAGTGTATTTTCAAGGAAAAGTATTTTATACTTCATATGGTGAAAATTATAAATTTATGAAGAATGTTTCATGAATTCTTAATTATTTAAAGAAATCATTTATGTGATTTTTTTCTTCATGATTTCTTATTATATTTTTAAGAAAACATTTGCACATAAAATATGTTTTCCTTGGTAAGAATATGATTACCTTGAGAATAAAGTTTATTCATAAAAACATAGTTATTATAATTATCAATATATAAATAGTTTATTACATATTTTATATACATTAATGATATTTATTTTCTCATCTAATGTTTTAAAGTTGTTTTCGGAAGTCATACAATTGAGTAGAAAATTTAATAAACCGAATGATCCAGAAATAGATGATACCTTAAACAAAGATACAATGTCTTTATAAAGAATTATATTATATGAATATTGTATTTTAATAGTGTGTGTATGAAATTTATTATATGTTTTTGTCATTTAACTATTATGACTACCTTCTCTAAAAATCTACTCATGAAAAATTGTCAAAATTATGGAAAGTACATTATTGTCTAAAAATTGAATATTAAGTAATTTTTAAGGCCAAGTCATTATAGTTGGTATTAAATACTGGTTTTGATTATATTAGATTATATGATTTTATTTGAAAATAATTTGAAATACCTCATTGATCAAAATGGTGGGTATTATATGGGGAATTATAAATCTTTTGGATAAATCCAAATATTTGAGGACAACATAGTTTATGATATCTTAATTCTTATACTCCTATTATGATGGTTTATTATGATTTTATTGATATAGTCTCACTAGAATTTTTGGTTTTATTAAATGGATGGATATAGTAGGATTAAAAGTAGAAATGTATGAGAAATATGTTTATCTGAATGAAAATCTAAACAAAAAGTGATTTTTAGTGAAAACTCTTGGGGTTATTCTTAAACAGATATCCAAAATTATGATAGACAACTAGATCCTGGTTGATTTTTCAAATTCATAAAATAATGAAGAATTGATTATTCATGGATGTTTTGGTGAGGAAGGTCCTAAAAGTATAAAAATTAAATGACCTATGTCACAATAATGTGGGATGAAAAAATCATAGAAGATGTATTAATAGAGAGGGAAGATGTTTGATATGTTTTAAAGGAGTGAATATGAAACAATTTACCAAAGAAAAAAAGGATATCTCCATTTAACACTATAAATAGGAATGATGTTCTTACCATGTCATTAATTGAATGTTTTAAATGTATAAATATGGGAATTATGAGGATAAATGTCCCCATGGTAAAATCTCTATAAAGGGATCGTAAACCATATTCATATGAATTTCTAACAATTCCTAATATAATTAATTTTGATGATGAGGAAACTAAAAATGACATATGAAGGGTATTTATTATATCTTATCATATATTTTGATATCTTTATATCATAGGACATGATTCCAATAATTTATATATTGAAATAAGTAAATAATAATATGAAAAATTATGGTTAGTAAATTATGAAGTACATTTAATGATAAGGTTCTACATATTACGATTCAAGACTTATGATATATAGGTATATCTCAGGATATTCATATGATTAAAAGTAGTAATGACCATTTGATGTTCTATTTAATATAAGTACACAAGGAAACATTTTCAATGTTTTGATAGATTTATGATCACATAAAACCATTGTATTCCATATAAATTATTATTTGAGGATGAATGACCATTTAATACGTTTAATGTTATTGATATCCTTCTAGGTTATTATTCTCTTTGATGATTATTGTTATTTTTTGAGGATTATAATCTTAATTTTTATTGATGTTATATGAATCAAATTAATATGTTTTTAGTAAAAAAATAAATAATGTAACATCAAGAAAGGCCATGGGGATTTAACCTACAACCAAAGGGAGAAAATGGATCATCACAAACAAAGGGACTATATGATTTTTGTACATTTTTCGAATTTTTTTTTATACTTTAACTATATGATAGGTAAATATTAATTTAATTTTTTGAACACATGATTTATTTTAGAGATGACCTTGAGAATGAAATGTGATTTAGAGATTATTATTATTTTTCGAAGAAGATCACTATTTTGGAACCTTATCGGATTAAGGTAAAAAGAGTATTATAGGATTTTTGTTGAGGAAAAAACTTTGATTTATATTTTTGATGTATATATGTTAAATCTGGTCATTTATGTAAATAATCTTAATATCATATAGAATATATGATTAGGGAATATATTTTTTTGGAACGAGATATTATGATTGATTTGTTTTATTTGAAGTTGAATGTTAAATTTATCTTGGATGAATATTTGACCAAATCATTCTAATATTTTGGTTTAAATATTGGTCTGTAATACAATGAATAATTTTATGGGTAGTTATTTTTTAAATTGTTTAATTTTTATGATATGGTATTATTGTTGAATTTTTTATATTAATGGGTCATTTTTTCATATGATGTTTTATTAAATTAGGGAATTATCATACCTTATTCTAAAAAATTAAATGTTGGTTAATATCAAAAGATATGATATATATCCTTTAATACTTAGGTGTATTTATATAATATATTATAATTTTATTTTAGTTATTTTGTAATAAAAAATAATGAATACTCATATTTGGGATAAAAAAGGTAATGTTTTGGATAGATATTTAACAAGAATGAAATTATAATTTCTGATTAAGAATATTTCAATATAACCTCAGTTTATATGATAAGGAATTATTCGAAACATGGAAATAGATATTAAATTGAAAATTTTATCCTCTTATATTAATTTCCAAAGAATCGATGGTCCTTTTCATGCCTCATTGGTAAATAGTTTTGTTGTTGTTAACTATCTGATAATCATTCAATTTATTGTTATTAATGATCTATATCACTCCCCATCATTATTAAAGAATTGAAATATTATTCCATGTTGATATTTTCACATTCTAGGAATTTCTTCCAACATTTAATCCTAGTTATGTTTAATTCTAAATGAACTTCATATTTATCATTCACTATTGTCAAGATGATGTTTTATCAACTCCTTTAAATATTGTGATTTCAAAAAAAATGTATATTAATATAGAAAACATTTAATTACAGAGAAAATTTATAAATTTTATGGGTGAAATTTATTAATGTGAGATAATATAACACCAAGATATTTTATAAACATAGAACTATGTTGGATATTACATACGACACACAACACCGAGCATAAAAAAATAGAAAATATTATTATTTAAATATCACTGTTAGAACCAAGATGCTGAAATAAATTGTACGAATTGGATTAAACACAATAAAAAATATATAGTTTTTATAATCAATAAAATTTTATTAATTAATTCCTAGAAAATAAGGAATCATTTATTATAAAAAATGTTTTAATCTTCGAGGAAATGTTTTCATAAAAAATGTATTAATTTCATTCGGTGATAGAATGTTATAATTAATTTTTTATTCTTTAGGAAATTTAATTTGATAAAAATAAAATAATTTTTTATTTTATCAAATCAAAATTATCTTATAGTGAAAATTTTATATTTTTAGGTAACATTTTATTTTTCAATGAACAAGTAAACTTATTAATTTTTGTTGAAAATTATATTTCTTCTTAACCTACTTATATATCCAAATTATATTTTGTATTAGTTTTAAAATTTCATTATTTCATCATTTTTAAAAATATTGAAATTATGATTTTTTAAATATATTAATTCTTAAATATAGTATAAGGCATTTTTATAAATAAAAACGCATTTCTCAGAAAAAATGATCATTCATCACGTTTTGGGGGTATAACTTTAAATTAAATTCAAAGAGTTATATTATCTGAAACTAAAAAAGGGACTCTATATTTAGAATCAAGTCTTCAAATTTGATAAATATTTGTATTTTATTTTTAGTCATTGTGAATAGTAATTATAGTCAATTTTGTTACCATGGTAAAGGATAAATGGGTTAATTAAGGGTTAAACTAATGTGATAAGGACTAGAAAGTAACCCTAATACTTTAATTTATCTATTCGATGAGTATATTTTACCCATAATCAACCAAAATTATTATATATGACCTTTTTAAACGTAAAATTAAACGAATTGTTCCAAAATTGTCATTAATGTAATTTTATAATAAATTATATTTATAAAATGATTTCATACTCAAAAAAATTATATACTATGAAATGTGATTGCGATATGGTTTGAAATATCATACATGGTCAATTTATTGTCCGATTATCATTTTATATAAACGTTATTTTCCCCAAAAGACTAAAATATTTAATAATGAAACAAATGTGAAAATGGGTTAAAAATACTTACAATATATAAGGTTCAGAATATATTATTTGGTTTTTCAAATTTTGTTTTGTGAGATTATTTTGATTCATTATCATATTATATATAAATAAAATAAATTTAAATCCATTTGTATGTGAAAATAAATTTTTATTAATTAAATACATTCAAAAATTCCAAGTGTGTCCCTCCCCTATCTTATAAAATAATCCACCTTCTTATCTTTTATTAAAACACATAGAACCATTTTTTTAGTAAATTCCATCCAAAATACCATACATATAACCCTACCCAGGTACTATATGTCTTTTTATTATTAATTCATCCTAGGAAATATTTTTATGCGGTCTTTAAGAAGTTGTCCCCAGAAAAGGTATATTTCCTAAATAACATTTTTTATTTTGTTTTATTTTATCATATTTTCTAATAAAATTCAATAGTTTCAAAATAATAACAAATTAATCTTCCAAATATTTATATATTATTATTTTAATGTAATAAATATATCCATATCTTCATCTATGAAATGTAAAACGAAACTATCTTTCGTTTGTACGACATACTACTGCCTCACAAAAAGAAGTTATTAATTTTCAATAACATCCACTAAAAAATTGTATAGTTGTTTAATTTAATGTATATATATGATATTCATAACATATTAATCATTTTTATAATATAATTTATCATTTTATTTCTTATATTAAAATTAAATGTAAAATGATAATGTCATTCGTGTGTTTATGTGGACTACCACCACTATGAAGTGATCTGAGTCATTTTTTCCCACTATATATCATGAATGATATATATAAGTATATTTAATTAAATAATGTTATTTTTATGATATAATTATTAATATATAAATATAATGTAATACTTACGTTATTTTTATTATTATTGTAAAAAATATATACATTAATCATGCGTACATACAACCTATCCTCTCCATGATTCTAATGTAATTTATTTTTCATAACAATGTTTCATGAATGGTTTTAAAAGTATAATTTATGTATAAATAATATAATTATTTCATTTTACTTATTTTTTATATGGTGGAATATTAACCTCTTCAACCATAGTCAACCCAATGAATTCATTTTGAATGAGTGACCTGAATATCATCAAAACATCTGACCTGAACTTAATTGTCTAAGTAATTATATATAACATAGTAATAAATAAAATAAAATTAATAATGAACATGAAAATATTTATATATAATGTAATTAATTAACATGTATTTTTTATTATGGTAGATTATGTACGTATGTGATGATTCTGATAAGAGGTATGAGACTTAAAAAAGTACTCCATTAATGTTTCCATTAAAATAGATTTTTCTTCAATTTCTATTTTTTTAATGATGTTTTATAAATGTATTTATATTAAAATAAATTAATTTTTATTGAATTTTTACTAAACTTTTTAATTAATTTTTGATGTTGTAAAAAATAATATTTTTACTTATTTTATTGGGAATGTTTTGACTTTCTGTATAAAAGAAAAAATGAATGTTCTGTTTTAAAATATATAGAGATAATTATTTTTCACATGGTTATAAATGTTTTATTATATTTGAATTACATTAAAACATTTCATGTTGTATCTATATAGAACCCCACTTTTCATTGGTCTCCTAATCTTAGTTTTAAAAATTATTTTTTAATGGAAAGGGATATATCATATGTTTTATTATGGGTGAAAATAATACCCTAAAAACTACAATATTCTATGTGTAATAACTATGTTATATCTATATTGAATTATTTATGATGTTGGTTTCTTCTATTATAACCCAAGGATAGGTGGGCCCATAATATCCCTCTAATTAATTGGGAAATATTTATTTCTGGAAGTTGACCATTTGGGCTATTTCAAGTGTACCCATAATGGTTATTCAAATTGTAACTGTAATGGTTCATCCCTGTGTAACCACGAGGGTTATTCCATTTTAGACCTGTAAGTTTACTCAATATATAAGAGTGATAGAAAAATGACTCCTCGATTGGCCATCATTATTAAATAATTAGTTCTATGGTTCATATCGAAATATTATGATTGTTCAAGGTAAATGAATGATTATATGATTAAAGAAAAGTATTTTTAACTTCATTTGTGGAAAACTATGACCTTGATAAGAAAAAATTCAGTGATTTTTTATGATTCATATGAATCTATTATTAGCTTTATTTTTCCTTCACTATTTATTATTTAATGTTTCATAAATTCTATTGGGTTGAGAATTTAAATTTATAGGTAAAAAAATATTTATTCCAAACCTAATTATTTTGGAAAAGTAATATTTTCATGAGTATTAATAGAGTATCAATTTTCTCTCCTTATTCTTATATCCCATACTAATATTTTTTCCGTCATCTTATTTTTTAAAATATTTTTCAGAGGTCTTAATTATAAGAATAAAAGTTAATAAATCTAGAGTTCTAGATATTGAAGTTACCCTTAATGAAGATAAATATCCTTATAAATAATTTTATTAAGTAGGATAAACAATTAATAATATGAATATTCTAACATATAATTTATGGTTTTTTATGTAGGAGTCATGCCCAAAATATATAAAACTTTTTACCAGAAAAGACTTTTGAAAAGAAAGAATGTGAATTATTGTGTAAAAACGTAATATTATGTAATGATTAAGGAAAAGTACATATAATTAGTATGAGAGGAATTTTTTAGATAGCATTATATTATATGATTTTATTTTACTATATCTTAAAATCCATTACGGTTATAATGGTTTCTAAGTAAAGTATAATTCTAGTTACATTGGATAAATTAAAAGAGTTTATGATAATGTGGGTGTGGATGTAAAATTGATTATCTTCCCCATAAGGTGGTTTATTATGATTTTATTGACATAAAAAAATTAATCTATTTTTTTAGTAAATGTATGGATCTAGTAAGAACCAATGTAATATGGGATTTGAAGGAAAATGAGGTGTTACTCTAAAAAAGAAACTGAATGAAATGAGAGTTGTAGTGAAAACTATTATGGTCATTCTTAACAATCTATCACGAGTTATTATTAAAAAATTGAACCTAGGTGAGTTTGATAATGAAAAAAAGAGATAAATAATGATAAATGGATCTCCAACTGATAAAGGTCACAAAGTTATAATTATTCAAAAACCCATCTGTCAATAATGTTGGATAAATCACATAGTAAATTGTTTTAATATAGTGGGAAGATGTTTTTATGGTAAAGTGAGGGAATAAAGAAATAATCATCCAATAAAAGAAGGAACCGTCATTTGACAGTATAGCGAGGTATAAAGTTTTTCCCAAGGAATCAATTTAACGTTTTAAATTCAGGGAGCATAAGAATTATTTAAATCAATGTCCTAAGGTGGAATCTAAAGAAAGTGGTCATTGAGACCATATATATGAATGTTTCAAAATTCTGAATTCCATTATTATGGAATATAAGAAAATAACAATGAAATATCAAAGTCTATGATTACATATTGTATTAGGTTTTTATGATCCTTTTTGATGTTACTTTTTTAAAAAAAATTGAATTTATAGACAACTATTGAATTCGTAAAAGGTTGATTTTTTACTACAGCTAAAATGTGTGTAACTTAAAAATGTATGATTTTTTTAGGAGAAGTTGTTAGAATTTGTGATGAAGATGTTTTTACCCAATATTGTTATCAGACACATAGGATCAAACCCAATTCATCATATTGTGATTTCATAAGAATGTCATAAATTGTTAAAATGAATAAATTCATATGTTTCTCCAAATCTATTTGAGAATTTTTATTAATTCATTATGTATGGTTGTAAGAAAAGTTATTTTGAAAGGTATTTATGTATTGTTAGAGAACATTTAGAAAAATTATAGTGATTCTTATATTTTATTTTGATTCATTGATATATCAAAAAAATCATGATACAATCACATGTTTGTAGAATTAGTTGAAGAAGTTGATATATTGTAAGGATGATGACACCTTCACATCAGATTCAATTTTAATGAAAAAATTCAATCAGAATTACGTGATGAAGAAATTCAAAACCGCTTTAGATATGGATAAAATAGAATTATATTTATGTTAGGAATCAATTAAAAGAGGAATAAGATAGGGAATATTGAAAATCATACAGAGATGGAAAGGAAATTCAAATCATACTGAAGTGATGAATAAATTCAATCATACTGATATGAATTAGAAAGTATAATCATATGGTGAAGAGGATAAAATTAAGTTAGATGGAGATAATAAATAAATTCAAATTTCAATGATTTGACAAAGAAAGTAAATATAACAGAGCTGATAAAAAATTATTTCAGACTGCGCTAAGGAAGAAGGTTAATTAGACTGATCTCAAGAATAATGTCATATTTGACTGATTTAATAAAGAAATTCAGTTCAAGTTAAACTGAGGAAGAAATTCAACAACACTAATATTTTTGAGAAATTTAATGACATGGATCTAAGGAAGAAATTCAAAACTGAAAGAGATAATGTAGAAAGTAAAATATGACTGAGAAGTTCAAAAAGCCTCAAGATTTCAATCATACTGAGAATTTCTAATGATATGAGTTTTCTATACTATAGTATCTCATAATTGATTGAGAATTCCATAATATTTTCTATGTATTTGAAGATGTTTCTAAAAGAAACTAGAAGAAATTATAATGTTTTATGTGTTCAATGATTACGTTCAAATGAACATATATTTATTTTCATTATATTGGTGACTGGGGAAAATGATTTTGTTTACCACCATTAAAAATTATGGAGAACCTATAAGTAGATAAGAATTTTCATAATACATAAATACTATTTAACTATTAAAAAGGTAGGATGTGTTTTTCAGTTCAATTTAGAAATGTTTTTCGGATAGAGATCTCCTCATAAAATTAACCAACTAAAATGCTAGTTTACCAGACAAATAAAAATTATAATGAAGAAATCGGGTTAATAATGAGAAGATTATTTATAATATTTTCTTTATTAATTTTTAGTACATAATGGTTAGTATGCATAAATATTTTTTTAAATTATCATCAGACTGATTTTGTAATATTCAGTCCACCAAAAAAGGACATTAGATAGTGGTAATTTAACTCAGAGTCATTGGACCTAGAGGCTTTTTTTGATCTAATGGAACAAATTTATTATAATATTTTTGTGGAACATTTTTGTAAGAAAATATTTGTAAACTGATGTGATTCAGTACAATCATTCCTAATGGGATATTGAAGTTGCCTAATGGGATATGGTCTATGTTTTATTCATTTCTTCCTCATAGTGAATTTTCAAAGATCCATGGGGGTGGCTATGGGAAGGATTTAGATTCTCAAACTAAGGTCTCACCCTGGTATATAATGTGTTATTTTTTTTATGATCCTATACTTTCCAATATTTAATTTTATTAATAGTTTATAAGGAAAAATATATAACAATATTGAGGGTAATAGTTTCATAATGTTTTAAATTTGTGAAAATATAACAACTGGTTTACCCACTAATTGTTATTTGATCGTTTGAACTATAATTTTTATCATTGTTGGGGTTCTATTATTGAATCCTTGTCATTGTTAAAAGCAGTTATCTCAATAGTAATTTAATTTCTATATTATATAGATAATATATTAATGGATTTAAAAATTTTATTATTATATATCTCCAATATCTTAGCGTGTATATTTTTTAGGCTGAAAATTTTGGTTTTCCACCTATTGAGAAACATTCTCTTATGCTTTTAAAGAAGTGATAAATTTTGAATTTAATGGAATGACTATAAATTCAATCATTATATCTCTATCAAAAAAATTAAATGAAGTTGATGGGTATCAAAACTTCACGGAAAATGCGGGACAAACATAAATGTATTTTTGATTGGAATATCAAATATATTGAAGAAAATCTATATATATGGAATGATAATTTTTAAAACATAATATTTAGAGATAAAGAAACTATTGATGAATAATTCTCCTGAGTAAATAATGTTGTATGAATCATCATTGGTTTCAAAAATTTCCAAGAAGATTTTATTATTTTCAATAAAATCATGATAAATTTTCTAGATATGTTATTTTATAAAATTTATTCTTTAGAAGATATAGATGATTTATCTCCGGATGAGTTGTAAAACATTATTATTTCTTAGAAATTAAAAAATCATCATTATTAAATTATAATTTCAAAGATTAAATGGATTTTTAAGCTATGAGAAAGATGAAAATTTAAGATGTTTAAGAAGTTGATCCTTGTGACTCCAAAGATATTGAAGATGATGAGTTGAATAAAAAACCATGTATCTTTTCTTAAGGATTTATGGAAGATAAAGTGGAATGTATTAAGAAGATTTCAATTAATTTACCTAAGAAGAAATTTTGATAATATCAACATGATATATATTAAACCCTATGATGCATAAAGTGGAAAATAATTTTTATAGAAAAAATTAACCCAACTACTGTTAGAAGAAGATCAGAGGAAACAAAATATGTATAGTGAGTATGTGAGTTGTTTCAGACTCAACTGACAATAATTTTTTAATGGGTGAATATTTATAATAGGTAAGAACATTAATTTAAAATGTTACAAAAATATATGACTCCTCAAATAGTAAAGGTAGACATGATGAATCCTACACATATCATGATATCATAATAGAACTAGTCGCATGTCTTGAAAAATATAGATCTCTCAGGAATGATATCATTATAATATAGATAAATGGTTGATATATTGTTTAAGGTTAAAACGTTTTTATCTAAAATATGATGATTACATCTAGAGATCTTAGATTACAGACATAAAATTTATGACTATGAAAATATGGTTTATGATCTTGATAAGAAGTTGTCAACAATGGAGAAGGTGTATTAAATTCTCAATCAAATCAACTTGATTCCAAATTTAATTTATTAAATATGAATTAAAATATCAATAGTGTTTCAAATGTAAAATACGAGACACAAGAAATTTATAAAAAAGATATAATCATGAATCATGTGATATACTCTCCCACAAAATATAATATTTCATCTTATATTATTATAATTTCAAATGAAAAGAAATGTATTTATTAAAATGGGGTAGAGAAGGGATTTTGTGAACCAATCACATTTATAGAATTTGAATATTTTCTTAATGTGAATGATGATATATGCCAAAAAATATAATAGTAAAAATAAGTTATCAATATCTAAAAAGTTTCTATATAGAATGATTTTACTTCAACTAAAAATATAGATTTTTTTCTCTAGTGATGTGGAATCTATGGGAATAGAGAATATTATTTTGGGAATTACATAAGAGTTCCAATAATAAGGGATTAACTGAGTGGAAGCAACGGTGGAATAAGAATGAGTAATTTTCCAAAAACATAAAATGTTGGAAAAGTAAAAAAGTCAAGATGGTGGAAAACATCCATTGCAATAAACATGACTAAATTGATGAAATATGTGGATGTTGTGACCAGGATGGTAATAAGTCCTTAAAGTTTATGACAACCCTTTTGGAATGTGTTTCTTATAGTATAAAACTAAAGAATTCTGGTAAGATGAATGTTTAGGAATGGGTTATTAATTTTTAGACTACATAGAATAAAAGTAAAAAATAACAAACCGTGGATACATGATAGTGGTTATTAATCACATGTTATAAGTAATTTGAAAATCCTTAATTATTTTGAAATTCATTTTGGAAGATATAATACATACAGGGATGAAAGTTCTATAAAAATTTGTGGAATTGGAATGGCTAAGATTGAAGAAAAATGTGGAAATCTAAGAAGGTTCTATTTTTTGAAGCGATAAAACATAAAATACATAGTGTATGTAAACATTGTGATGATGGTAAAAAAAATTTGTTTATAAAATGATCTACATTTATCAGATTTGCGGATTATTGAAAAGTTTTTACAATATTAGGAAAAACTAGTGGAAATATATTTTAAATTGGAGAACATTACAATTGTAATTGATGAAGATGAAAACAAGTTGTCGCACTATTTTCTTGGCCATCTTGGATAGAAAAATATAAACAAAAATTCTAAATTCAATTCTATAAAAAATATAATTCAATAGAAAAGAAGAAGTTATCATCATATATTTTCATAAATGAAAAATCACAGATATATTTCATAAGAATGTTCATCTTTAGTCTACCAGAAATCATGAATTTATTCGTTCTGGTTTATGTGGTCTGATAAGACATCAATAAAAAAATTATTTATTCACATTATCTCTTTCAATGATTATTTCACATGGATGACCAAAATCATTTTTATGAATCACATGTCAGAATTTTTATATATGTTAAGAGTTTTCAGAAGATAAGTTAAGAGATAAATGAAGGTATATAAAATGAATATGAGAATAGATAATGTAATATAATTCATAAGAAATGATTTTGAATCTTATCCAAGAAATCATGGAATGAAACATCCTTATATAAACTCATACACCCCACATACAAATGTATTAGCAGAAAGGAAGAATATAAGTTTGGTGTAAATGCGAAGAAGTATATTTGTAGAATACCAACATTAAAATTTATATAAGATATAATATATTCATAATTATTTAAATGGTCAAAACTAATGTTTGTAGATTCCAAAATCTAAAATTATCTCTGATAAAATTTGTTATAACAATAAACCATCATTGAAGAACTTAATTTTTTTTTCAAGTCAATGTTTACTAAAAATGAAAAAACCAGTACTTTTAAAATTTGATGAGAAAGATAATGAAGTATTATTATTGGGATATTAACCCAATATAATATGTTACAAATGTTGAAACAAACAATACAAATATTTTGAAGAATCATATGGTGCAAAAGTTTTTGAAAATCCAATCTATTGAAAAAAATTTGTTGTCAGTTTTGATAAAGGAAAACTGATGATTTTTCATTGAAATGGAAGTGATTAAAAATAATCTTATTGTGATTAACAATAATTGGGTGATGGGGAAAGTGAATATAGTAAATAAAATTATGAAATTTCCTACTTTTCAAAAATATTTTGATATTGGAAATTTTCAAAGGAATTAGAATACTCTAGTTTAAACAAGAATAAGTTAGAGAATACAAAATCAGACCTCACTCATTTCACAAAATGAACAAGAATTTAAGATAGAAGAAGAGAAATACAAATAATTTATTGATACATTTAATTAAGAAATATATAATATTGATAAAAAAATACATTGGAAGTTGTTCCAAGACCAAAAAATGATATTTGTAAATAATGGGAGTATATATATAATATGAATTAATATTGAGATGTTTCAAGAAATAAAGAATGATTTTTTTGAAAAGTCTATTAATAGGTTGAAGGAATTTATTATGATGAAAAAATTCTCCCAGTATCAATATTATAAATTATTATAATATTTCTAGCAGGGGATTCACAATAGAATTATAAATTTTATTAGATTAATGTGAAGTCAAAATTTATAAATTTTGAAATTGAAGTATAATTTATCATTGGAAACATTTTGGGTTTCTACTTAATGAAGGTGAAAGGAAGGATTGCAAACTTGTGAAATCAATGTTGAGGTTGAATCATTCTCTTTTCAAATTATTTTCCAAACAAGATTTTTTTTAAAATGGATAATTTTTCTAATGGAAATCTTTTGAAGTAACTTGTATGTGAATGAAGTTAACCTCATCACCGTAATTATAAATTTTTATGTGTATTATATAATTTTTTGTGTATAATGTGAAATAGTTTTCAGATAATTTTATATGAAAATGAAGAATAATTTTGAGATGTAAATTTTTTGAGAATTAACATTCTTCCTTAGCATAAAAGTTTAGTAAAAAGAAAAATATATTTTTCTATCTCAAGAAAATAATTAGAGGGAATTGTTAAGAAGTTTGGTTTGTTATAAATATATGATGTTCTAACACCATTTTAAAATATAGGAATGTTGAGTATCGATGAAACAGGAAATAATGTGAATAAAAAAAATTTGGATGCTTGTAGGAATTTTTCTCTATCTCATAGCCTCAACACCTAATATAGCTTGTGTTATGACAATGTGAGCCAAATATTATTGTAATATGAATGAATGTCATATTTTGGTAGAAAATAGAATTATAAGATATGTTAAAAGAACAAATTCAAATATGATAATATTCAAAAAGTATTTTTGATTGGAACATTCATGGTTATACTGATGTCAATGGGGATGGATATTTCCATGACATAAAATAGACATTGGGGGAACATTTTTCTAGGGAGAATTTTTTTATCTGGAATAGTAAGAAATGTATTTAATTAAGTTTGAGCATCTATGAATCAAAATATATTTAATCTACCCAATCGTGTTCTCAAATGTTTTGGTTGAAGGTACAGTTGGAATATTTTAAGGTCAAAGTTTTCAATCCACCAAACATACATTATGACAATTTGAGTGAAATTTATGTTTCTAAAAATCAAATCCAACATTCAAGATCAAATAAAATTGATATCATGTATATCTTTATAAAGGAAAAGTTATCTTGTTAAGATATTATGTTAGAATTTGTTTTAACAAAGTATCAAATTATTGATATCTTCAAAAAAAGAAATATTGAATGAGAGATTTGTTGAATTGAGGATTAAAAATCCTGTTAAAACTCTAATAAATTCTTATCAAACAAACTAAGAAATATAAGAACACGTTAATCTAGAATATGTTGAAAAATGGGGTAATCTTGTCCAACTTTAGCCCATAAGGGAGCTAGATTTCATTTTCTTCTTAAATGAATATAAATATGTGTTTATCATAAAATAGGAGAGGGGAAATTAATTGTGATAAGATAATAAAAAATTGATGAGGAGGTAAAAGGGAGTGGTATTTTATATTAATGTACCTATAAAATATACATTTCATTAAGGGATGTAATTACATCAAAAAATATAGTTTGAGTAGTAGATTGGTGTTAGATAACTCTTTTTTGAGAAAGGATGTGTTTTGGTAAATATTTAAAACATGATTTTCAAAAAATTATATGTTTTTGAAAAATAGTGAGTTGAAGAAGATGATAAAAAATGTTTTCAACAAATCAAAAGTGGTTGATTGAAGATCAATTTTTATTTTTTTCAATGTTTTTTTATTTTTTGACAACTAATATTCTTTTAGAATAATGTTTTTTTATATCAGGTGAAAGATGGGTAACTGAATGTTTAAATTTTTATTTCTTATAAGTTGATAGAATTTCAAATTAAGATTTTATTAAAAAAAAGATAATGACAAGACATATAGTTTTGAACCTAGTTTATCAAAGTGCTTTTGTGTATAAAAATTATAATTTGTTAAATTGAAGATTGTGAGAAGTTGTTGAAGTTCAGATTTAGAATGTTTGTAGTATTTATGTGCTCGGGTGGTAGAAAATATTTTTTCAATGTTGTTGATGGGATGTTGGAGGATGTTTAAAAACATAATCATATGATTCAATTTTTGGTTTAAATCATATAAAATATAATTAAGTAGTCATGGTACATGAAAAATTTAGAAAAATGGGTTGAAGAAAACTATACATTGGAAGGATGCTGAATCATGTACATCCGATTTAGTTTACAAGGAAGAATGTCAATCTATATGAGTTAAAAAATAATCTCAAAATGGATAAAGATAATGAAAAAATTCAATCATAATGATATAAATACTATAGTTAAATCATTATATGATGAGGAAGAAATTCAATCAGTCTATGATTTGGAGTAAAATTGACTTATATTTAACTATGAAATAAAGTTAATTGACTTGTTCTAAGGATTGATGTAAAAAAGGATTGAGATGTGGAAGATTGTAATTCAAAATCAGTAGAGGAATAAACCTAAATTGTATAGATATAAGTAATAAATCTAGTATGACTTACATGATCAATTTAGTTAATTAGACTAAGTAGAGGATGAAAGTATATCAAACATAGCTGATGAAAAATGTCAAATCAGACTGATATAATGAAAAAAGTAATATTATATATGTTAAAACAATGAAAATTAATTGAATTGAAATGGTGAATAATTTCAATCTAGGTAAGTGGAGTAATAAAGTAAAACCAGACTGAGATGAGGAAGAAATTCAAATTCAAATAAGTTGTTCTAACAAACCTAGTACTTCTAATAGACTCAAAATTTCCATCATTCGAAGAATTTCTAACGAATTTGGTTTTCCAGAATATAGTTTTTGATATTTTTTTCATAATTTGATAAGGTTTTTTATATAATTCAAGAATATTCGAAAAGATAACATATGATATGGGAATTCGTGATGAATTTAATGAAGAATTTCAAATGAACATTAATGTTGATATATTGTAATTTTGGTGAGTGGGAAAGGTATTTTAGTTTCTTACCTTTTCCAATTTGAGAGAACCTATATATATATAGATAAAATTGCATCAGAAATTAAAAATTATCAAGAGTTTGAATATTAGAAATTTCTGTAATGTCTGTTTCTAAATGGTTTTGTAGATAAATATTTCTTCATAATATCAGACAACAAAAATGTTATTTTATAATACAAAGAAAAGTCATAATGAATAAGTTGATATTGAACTAGATAATATGTTTGAGAATAGATTATTTTAAAATGAATGAACATAAATTTTTTAAATCACGAACAATTTCATAATTTATCATTAGATTGAGTTAATAGAAATCAGTCCATTAAACAGTTTCCATTGAATAGTGAGAGTTAGACTCAAAGTCCTCAGACTTTTGTAGAGACGTTCGAATAATTTTTTAATTTTTTGGATCATTTTTAAAAATAAATATTTTTATACTAATTTTAGTCATTATATTAATTCTTAGAAGAAGATAGAAGGTGTCAAAAAAGTGTTGGCACATGTTTTATTCACTATTTAATCATTGTGAGTTTTTATAGACCTGCAAGTGTGGCTATGTCAAAGATATAGGTCCTCACACCGAGGATGAACATTTTTAATCTTGTGTTTTCATAGTTTTCTATAATTTTATAAATATGAGTTTACTAAATGTCAATAATGAAAAAATATAACAATTTATAGAGGTTATGTTTCCTAATGTTTAAAATTTCTAAAAGGGAAATAACAAATTCAACCCCACCCATCCCCCAAATAGTTGTTCTTCCTTCCAATAGCCCGGTGGCCCTCATTTTTTATTTGATTTTTGATAATACTCCTTTCAATTGGTGAAGTGGAACCCTTAAAAGGAATATAGGTATAAGTATTACATGGATTATAGGCTGTAGAATAATTCCTTGGTTGTAGGTTTCAAACATTACAAACAACCCAAACTAACTACATGGAAGAGCTCCTCCCCAACATCTTCATCGTGAAATCAGCTCTCCACATTCGCATAGCAGTTTGGTTAGGCATTCCTATGCATGCACAGGCTTGTCCCGATGGCAGGTGAAATTTCGTATCATTCATTCAATCTGTTTAGCTTCGGCTATGGTGAAATTTCTTTGCTCATCATCTTTCTAAATCTTGTTCCTAGTAGTTTTTCGGGTTTACATCTACACTATAGGTGAACCGAATGCCTTTTGGTGGCCTAAAGGCCTTACGGACCTGAAGTCCTGGGTTTCCCAATGGCCTTAAAGGACTCAGGGACTAAGTCTGTGTCCTGAAGCCCCAAACATGGGAATATTCTCAGCTACTATAGTGCCAAACAGTTCCTGCTACAGTTATGCTACAATATATAGAAAATAGCCTCTGACTACATTTGATCCTGGGTTACCTAGATGCACTTATGGAGTCCTCACCAACTGGGCTGAGTCTCATGCTACCTTTAGTTGTTCTTCAATACTTTAGAACATCATTTTTGTTATTTTGAAACTTTTTACTTGATTGATATTTTTTTGGAAAAAATTATTAAATAATAAAATAGAAAATCATGGTTAATGAATTATTAATAATAATGAATGATTATTGTGTAAACATATATAGAATAAATATATATATTGTTATAGTATATTTTAGGATGATCATTAGTTTAAAATTAATAATTCTATTTTGATGTTTTTTATGAGGGAAATTCCTTATGGGAAATTTATTGAGTTTTGATAGATTTTTTTGGTGTGTGTAACACTTAGGTTGAACATGAAGTATTATTTGATTAAGAATGATCCTTTTAAAAGATTAAATGTATTTATAACATTCCAGTTTTATATGATCATTTATGATTATGGTTATTTTTAAGTGTTATAATCATCTTTTTGGTGTTTTTATTTGAATTATTTTAATATAGTGTCAATAAAAAGGACAACATGTCACATTTAAGAAGGCCATGCGGCTTGAACACACAAACAAATGGTTAAAAGTGTGTAATTACTACCACTATCTTATATAATGAAATATTTAATATGTTATTTCTTTTTATATTTAAAAAAATTTAAAGGCAAATATTTAGTGGATTTTGGGAACAAATGCACCATCAAAGAGATAACCATTGGATTAAAAATATATTTTGTAATTAATGTTATTTTTGAAGAAGTTCACTGTTATATATGATTAATATTAATATAATATTATGTAATTTGATTTTATGAATCAATTTTGAATACTATTTTGGAAGTACATATGTTGAATCTAGTTATTGATAAAAATTATAAGAATATATAGGGGAATATATTATTAGTGTATATACATTTTTGATTTGGCATATTGAGAGTGATTGATTTTATTTTGAGATAAATATTAAATATATCATGGAAAAATATGTGAAAAAATCATTATAAACTATAGGTTTCATTCATAGTGTGGAATATTTTGAATAATTTTATGGTTTTTTTATCTGTAGAATGATTTAGTAAAATATTTGTGTATTACTCGTGAATTTTAGTGTTTTATGTGTTATTTCTTCATGAAAGGGATTTTTAATTTTGGGGATTATATAACATTATACTGACTAATTTAGTTTTGGTTAATATTTAAAGATTAAAGGAATAACTTATGATCTTTTTATGGAAATATATGATCCATTAAAAGTTTATTTATGTATTTGAGCACAAAAATGTACTTGAATATTAATCATTTGGAGAAAAATGTGATTGTGGTGGAAATTTAATAGAGGATGTTGTTCTATTGGTAAAGTAAGTTTATTTACATATTTTTATAGTCTAGATGGTATGTAAATATTTAAAACTATTAAGAGGACCGTGAAACAAAAATTTCATCACATTACCTTCATTTCCAATGAATCGATGGACCTTTTAACACCTAATTCGTTTATGGTTTTTTGGTCGTTAACATTTTCATAATCATTCAACTTATTATTATCAAAGCCCTATATCACTATCTATCATTATTTAGGCATTAATTTCTTTCTTCCATTTCCATGTTTTCACTTCCTACAAATTTCATCCAACATGGTATCTTATTTATATGTTATTCCATTTTTTTGTCATATTTCACTTTCTCTCTTTTCATGATAAAATTTTTCTAACCATTTTTGCAACATGGGATTTAAAAAACTTGTTTTATAATAAAAAAACATTTTATTACTTGTATCATTGTCCAAATTGTTAGGAATTTGTTTTTTTAATTGGGTGTGCAAAGTGAAATCTTGGTTTTTTTAAATAGAAATATTTTGTATAGTGTGTATGACAAGAAATATCGAGCCTAATCAAATAATGAAATATCACTATATAATATGATTTTTATAACATTATAGTTGATTTTAATGGTTTGAATAGTATTAACCAAATTAATAAATATATATATTTATATATAACTCCAAATAAATATATATTTATTGATTAAAATATAGGAAATAAACACATAATTTTTCGAAAATGCAATTTATTATTCAAATAATAATTTTCTTCACAAAATGGTATTTATTTATTTTTTATATGGTAATATAATAATTAAATTTTTTGAAACATTTATAAATTTATGTTATAAAATTGATATAATTATTTATATATTTATATAAAAATAATTTTATGTGGAATTTTAATTTTTTTTAAATTGATTGATTTTCCAAAAATTGGGGTAATTTTTTTATATTTTGAAAAATTCTATTACTATTATCACATTTATAATGTAAATATATATTTTGTATTTTTATTGAAATTTCATTAGTTCATTATTATTTAAAAACTCCCAATATTTTGATATTAATGAATTTTATAGTTGAATTTAGTGTAATATCATTTTAATCACAAAATGACATTTTTATGAATAATTATTTTTCATCAGGTTTTATGGTTTTTTTATTTTAAATTAAATTATTGGACTTATTTGTTTTAAAATATTTAAAATGGTATTCAATATTTTTAATCTGTAGGTCTATATATTATAAATATGCCTATTTAATTTTTATTCATTGTTAATAATAATAATAGTAAATTTTTTTACTGTGATAATTATACAATTGGTTAATTAAGGGCAAACATAAAGTGATAAGGATAAAAATTTAACCCTAAAATTTGAATTAATATTATTCAATGAGTTATTTTATACATATTCATCCAAAATTTTAATACACATCCTTCTTTCTAATTTTTTCTAATTTGACATGTATAATATTTTATGTAAAAAAAGGGAAAATGTCATTCCATTTGTTTTATAATCATTATATATTTTATATAATGATAAAAATAATGTAAATCTATTTTTATGTATTCATTATAAATATAGATACTTTTCCTTCTCATGATATTTTATTTTTATTTTTAAGTGATGAAATAATTACCTTGAATTCCTACGCAATGTTGATACAATATTTGTTAATTAATAAAAATAAATAAATAATTGATTATAAAAATGTTAAACTTAATAGGATTGATTGAATTATTATGTTCCGGGATATATCATATAAAAATATAAATTAAATAATTTTTAATTCCATATATTTTAATTCCTTTATTTTCTAGTTGTTTTAATAGTCATATTAAATGAATAGTTCTAAAATTGACATTAATGTTATTTTAAAATAAATAATATCTTATTAATAGATAGATGTCCAAGAAAATTTTTATTTTTTCAATTTTTTAGAAAATGGTTGTAAATATTATCTTTATTTCACTTATTTTTCAATTTTCCTTAAATAATAACTTTTTTTACCCCTAAAAATTAAAATCATCAATATCGCTATAATTGTCAAAAAGGGTTAAAATTTATTAAAATATATTAATATAGATAAAAACATAATCTAAACATGGGAATTTTTTTATATGATATTATTTAGACACATAATAATTTTATATTCAAATATAATAAATTTTGTTCAATTTTAATTTTAAAACTCATTTTTTTAAATTGAATACATTAAGGAGTTATAAGAGTGACCATCAATTCAATTATAAAAGGGAACATAATTTTATCAATTTTTCATAAATAAAATCTCAATTTTTACATCTAATACAAACAAAAAACCATTCCATACAACCCTCTACATGTCCTAGAGGTTATGTTCTGACTAGAAAACTAACCTATTAATGATTTGGGTGCAAATATTAAGAGGTTGTCTGAAGAAGAGTTATGGTTTAACACTAAGTGTTCTTATTTTTGTCATTCCTAAATTTCTAAAAATTTATTAAACCATTATAAAAAATTAAAACCATTTTCCTCCATATACAAATATTGTTTATCTTAATGGAATAACTTTTACCTATCTCATCTTCCATAAAATGAGAAATAAAATTATCTTTCATGTGTGTGGAGAAAAACCGCCTCATAAATAGATATAATTTTTTTTCATCACCTCCTCTTAATACATGTTGTATTTACACATTTTATATATATATATATTATATTTATGAAATCATTATCTTTTTTAAAATATACTATATATAATATTATTTTATATTTTCGTTCATTAAAAAATGAATATATTATTTGTGTGTTGGTGTGGACTACCACCTCCATGAAGTGATGTGATTTATTTTTAATAACCACAACACATGGATGATATATATATATATATATTTAAAGAAAAAATATGGTATTTATTATATATATATATCATTTTTAAATATAATATAATTTATATTGTCCTTCATTAATGATTATTAGTAAATGGAAATGTTACAGAAGAGTACGTACGACCTACAATTTCTATTATTGCATCATAGTTACTTTTTCATAAAAATGATTCATTATTTTTTAAAAATATAAATTAATGAATTAAATTTATGATAATTTCGTGATTAGTATTTTGTATATATTTGAATAATGACCTATTTTACCATCGTCAACATACCAATGTCAGTTTTGACATATCATCCGAATATCATCAAAACATTTGATGTAATATTAATTAATTAAGTAATATTATATAAAATGATATCAAATAAAATGAAAGGATAAATTTACTAAAAAAGGTTATTAATAAAATAAAATAATAACAAGTGTTTTTTCAGTAAGGTAATGAACATACATGACAATTCAAACTTGAGGTACAACTATCTTTAAAAACCCTTATTTAACATTTTCCTTAAAACTATTTTTTATTCCATATCTGTATTTTTTAATTTCTTTTTAAGTAATAATTTATTTGGAAATAAATGGAATTTAATGGAACATTTATTTCTATTTTTACATTATTTCAAAGTATTTCAAAATTAATCTTTTAAAATATTTAATATGAAAAGTTTTGATATTATTTACAAAATACTAAATGATTGTTCATTTTTAATGTATATAATGATAATTAATTTTACCTCCACTATAACTTATATGTGATATTTTATTTCTTTTATATGCTTCCATGTTTTCTTCAAATAAAAATCATCTTCCTTTTGTGCTAGGAATTTTACTATATAAATTTTGTTTCAAGTAGAATGGGATATATCAAATGTTTTCTTATCGATGAAACTAATATTTTTAAATCTAAAAGAATTTATTTTTTATAATTATGTTATGGTATTTGGAAATTATTAATGATGAAGGTCAGTTTTTTCATAGACAAAGTACGAGTAGTTATTTGATATCCCACTAATTAGTCAGGTATGATTTGTTATAATATATTTAATATTGAGGTTATTAAAAGTATAATTATGTGGGTAATTCCAAGGGCATCCATGATAGTTATTCCAACTGTCTCTATAAAGGTTATTCAATGTGTATCTGTAATGTTTTTTCCATTTTTAACCATGAAAGTTATTCTATATGTAATAACGGTTTCTAAATATTCCCTAAGTTTCATATATGATTTATTTCTTCTTCTAATGGTTTATAGTAAAATATAATTATTTGTAAATATAATATAAGGAGCTTATGTTAAAATATAATTGTCTACTTCTTATGGAGAAAATTATAATTCTGTGAGAAACAAGTCATCAAGTTTTCCAGATTGAAAAGTGGACATTATGAGTTTTATTTTTCATTCGTATTTTTTTTAAATTTATTATAAAAATATTTGGGAAGATAAGTTTAATTCTTATGGTAAGAAAATGTTTCTTTTGATCCTAATGATTAATTTTAAAATAAATATTTTTATGATAATTCCTGGAATTATTAAATTATTTCATTATTTTTATGTGAATCATTGAGCTAGGTGAACACATATTACATTTTTAAAATGTGATATCCCAAGGCTTAAGGTTTAGATGAAAATTTAATAAATTAAAATATCCATATATTGAATTTAATTTTAATGAAACAAGGATATATTTATAAGTATTTTTATTATATGGGGAAATGGATACAAAGTGGAAGTTCCCAAAATGTATTGTATAGGTTTTTTATGTAAATGTTATGATCAAATTATCTACAACTATAAACATGAAAATATCTTATAAATAAAATAAATTGAATCCATGTTTAAAAAAATAATTATTATGTAATTTTTAACAAAAATTTATTATTGAATGTATCAGAGGAAAGGTTTAGGGAATTTAGCGGATTGGATTTCATTTGAGTTAAATTTAAATGTCATTTACAATCATAATGGTTATTAAATTAGGGTTAACTATAGTTATTTTGGAACTATTTAATGAGTTTAAGTTAACTTGGTTAATGATATCTTAGGGTTTATCCTTCTAATAAGATAGTTTATTATTATTTTATTAATATACTTTCACTAACCATTTTTATTTTTGTAAATGGGTGCATATAGTATGCACTAAAGTAACAATGGATGTGAAGGGAAATGTGGTGTTTTTTTGAAAGACTATCTTATTGAAATTGAAGCTGTATTTTAAACTCTTGTGGTTATTCTTATCCAAGTGTCATGATTTATGATTAAAAAATTCAACCTAGGTGAATTTTGTAATGCATAAAATAAGAAAGAAATTAAAATTTGTGGAATTCTTGGAGATAAATATCATAAAGGTAAAGATATTAAATGAATTATGTTTCCAAAAATTTTGAATAAGCACCAAGTAAAATGTAAAAAAAGATAGGGAAGATGATTTTTATGTGGTAACGGAGTTAATAAAGTGTTAATATTCCCAGAAAAAAGAATCATTAAATTAACTCCATGATGTGGAATAATGTTAATCTGAAGTAATTAATTGAATGGGTTTAATGTGTTGAACTAGGGAGTTATGAAAATCAATGTACTATAGGGAACACTCAAGTACATGTTCATAAAGTCCATACTGATTATTTTATAGAATTCCTAATTCAATTATTATTGAAGATGTGGAAAATGAAAATGGAAAATAAATGGTATAAATAATATATTGGCATATTTTTTTATTTTTTTAATCATCTGAAATGATTCATATTTAAATATAGGAAGTATTAAAGAATAATGTGGAAAATAATGTCTAATTTATTATGAAGAAAAATCAATTAATAAGAAGTCTAAATATATGGATTCTTAAATTATGAGTAAACAGATGATCTATGGGTGGTCATAATTTTAATATACTTATTAATATATTTTTTGATTTGGGTCATGTAAGTGGTTTGGGAGAAATTTATTTAGTTTTTTATATTTTTGAGGTATATACAACCTTTAGGATCAACATGACATATTATTTGAAGAATATTTATCTTTTCATTAGTTTAATAGTAATGATAACCATCAAGCATTATATGATCTTTAATGATTAAGGTTATTTTTATGGACACACATCAAATTTTTTGTTAAGTCGTAAGAATTTTATTAATATGGTTTATGTGAAAAAAAACTATCACATCTAGATATGATATATAGATTTAACACATAACTGAAGGGAGATAAGAGTGAAACTCCTATAACTAGCCAATGCAACTTCCTTTTTAATAGGAAATTGTTTTTCAAACAAAAAATATTTGACATATAAATATTATATTAATTTTTGGAAAAATATTTTTTATCATAGAGTATATTTTGGGAATGAAATTTGATTTTCTGATTACTTTTATTTAAGAAGATTTTCAATATTATGTGAACATTTTATGTCTAAGGTAAACAATATAATATGGGATTTTATTTGAGGAATAAATGATGAAGTAACATTAGGAAACGTATATTGTGACTGAAAATATTTATGGAAATGATTAGAATATATTTAAAATTATATGATTTGGGGATTTAAATTGTTTATGAGATATTAACATTTTTTGTTATTTCTAGATAATGTTTAAAATTTTATTATAAGAATATATGAAAAAATAATTCTTATATTTGGAATTGAATCACAGTATGGAATAATTTAAACAATTATAATGGAAGTTATTTATACAATTATTTTGATTAAATATAGGGTATTAGTATTGATTTTTGGATGTAATGTATTACTTATTCGTATAATGGTTTACTAATTCTAGGAATTATCTTAACTTATGATAAATAAATATGTATTGGTTAATATCTATGAGCAAAAGCAATAAATTTTGATCCTTTTATTAAATTATGTGATCCATGTTATGTTGATTTTATTTATTAGGTCATAACAATTTCATTTTGCAAAATATTTTTTTTGGAGAAAAATATGAGATTCTTGTAAAAATTTAATAATAGATGAAATTATACATTTCAAGTAAGTATATTTAATCATTTCATTATTAAATATGTTATGGAATTAATCTACTCTTGGAAAATGATCTTGAAATGAAAATTTTACCATATTACCATCATATTCAATGAATATAGGAATCTTTTCACACAACATTGGTTTATGTATTTTTTCACTAACTTTCTAATCATTAAAATTCTTTTGATCAATAATCTTTGTTACACTACATCATTATTTAGGACATAAAATTTTCTTACATTTTTATATTTTTACTTCCAACTGTTATCTCCATTATTGGAAACTTAATTGTGTCTTATTTCAGATGAACATTTCATTTCCCTTTCTATCATATCAAGAGGATGTGTTATTGATACTTTTTACAATGATGGATTTCAATAAAATATTTATCAATTGAAAAACATTTATTACAAAGATCGTGTTAAAATTATAACAAAATAATTTAATTGTAGGGGGAGAATGTGAAAACCCAAATTTTTTTAAAAATAAAATAATGTTTGATAGCGTATATGACTTGTAACACCGAGATTAAATAAAAATTGAAGCTTTATTACTTCAATATAATCATTATAATTGAGCCAGTGTATTGGTGTTTATAAATAGGATTTAAAAATTATATATATATATATATTTCGTAATCAATAAAAATGTACTAATTAATTCATAATAAATTATCATCCAATTATTAGATGTTATTCTTTTCTATAAATAAAAGTTTTCCCCAACAATAATATTTATTTCTTCTTGTGACTGAAGATAATGACTACTTTTTAAACTATTATAAATTTAATCTATAAATAAATATATAATTTTTTAAATAATCATACCAAAGTTATCTTGTGGTGAAGTGTTCAGATATTTCTAAAAAGTTGATTTTTTCAGTGCAGAGTGAAAATACATATTATTATTCAAATAATATAATTTATTTTAATGTATTTATAAATTAAAATTGTATTTTATATTGGTTTAAAAAAATTCAATTCAATTTTTATTTAAAATAATTTAATTTTTTTCCTTTCTAATGAATTTTATATTTTATTTTTTTTAAACAGGTTTATACTTAAAAGAGTTTTTTTAAAAAATGTATCATTTTTTATTTTTTAAATATAAATTTAATTCCAATAATTCAATGTTTTGAATATTTTAAAATTTCTTGTATTCTTAGATTCAAATTTTCTAAATTTGGTATGTATATCCATTTTATTTTTAGTAAATATAAACAGTAATCAATGTAAATTTTATTACAATGAATAACTGAAAATATGTTAATTAAAGGTCAAACTATTCTGATAAGGTCAAGAAATGAAACCTAAAATAGAAATTTATTTTATTGGATGATTATATTTCCATCATAGTCTTCCAAAATTAGAATATATGGCTTTATTTATTTATATGGCTCAAATTATTACATTTATAATATCTTATGTAAAGAAACCTGAAAAAATGGAATTCTATATGTTTTATTATCTTTAAACATTAGATGTAACATAAAAAAGAAGATATGTTTTTTTATAAATATTAATTTTAAATATAAATTATATTTATTGGTCATTGTATATTATTTTTTATTTTTAGTGAAAATATAATTACATTAAATGCCTACTTAACGTTGATATAGTACACATTCAATTAAAAAAATTAATAAATGATATTAAAAATTAAACAGAAATATTATTTTATTGAATTTTATGTTCCATCATTTTTAGATTAAAATCTCATTTTTTAGAGTTTGTAATCCATTATATTCAAATTCCATTATTTTCTTGTACTTTTACTAGTGGATTAAAATGAATAGTTCCCCAACTTTCATTAACATTATTTTATAAAAAAAATATTTTATTAAATTATTTAAACGAGAAAAAAAAAATATTTTAGATATGTTTTTAGGATATCGTTAAATATATTAACAAGGACCATTTATTTTCTAATTTTTCTTTTTAGTAACATTCATAACATATAAATAGAAAAATATTTAATACCATGATAATTGTCAAAAGGGGTTATATTAATTAAAAAAACTATATGGGTAAAATTATTTTAAAAACATCTTATAATTTTATTGTATTAGAGTATTTAGACCCATAAACATTTTAGATTTGAATTGTATCAATTTGGATTCATTTTAAGGGGAAAATAAATATATATTAATTTCATAAGTTAAGAAATTACAAGATTGTCCCTCCCCTCACTTATAAAGGGTAACCTCTTATTCTATTTTATTAACACTTCAAGAAAAATTTGGTTATAAAATTACCCAAATAACTAAATTTAATCCCTTACCACTTATTAGTGGCTTTATTTTGATTATAAAGTCAACTTATGAAAGAGTATTTCATAAACCATTAACTGTTGTCCGAAGAATATGTACAATTCATAACTAATTATTTTCATTTTGTTTCTTTTTATAACATTTTCAAATATTATTAAAACATTTTTAAATAATTACACCATTATATTCTACATAATGAAATTTCATTATGTATATGTAATAACCATTATCTATCTCCTCATTCATCAAATATGAAATAAAACTATCATACTAATGTACAGAGGACTACCGCCTTGCAAACCAATGTAATTTTTTCATCAACTCCTCTTATAATCAATTCTCATAATGTTTTACATTTTTTTATATAATAATCATGATATAGTTATCATATTTAAAATGTAATATATCATTTACTTTCATACATTTACACTCACTGAAAAATAATAAAATCATTTATACATATGTGTGGAATACCACCTCCGTGACGCAATTTGATTCATTTTTCATCAGTATATCACATTGATTATATATATAACCGTATTTAAATAGATAAATTTTAATTTATGCTATAATGATAATTATGAAAATATAATATAATACATACCCTAGTTCCATAATGATTGTTGGAAAATGAAAATGTCACTCATGAAAATATATAACATACCGTCTCTAGGATTGTAACATGGTTCATTTTTCATGACAATATTTCATGATTTCATTTAAAATAATAAATGATTTATGAAAAATATAATTATCTCTTGATTATTATTTATGTATTTGTTGAATAATTCCCTCATGGACTATAGGAATCCTACAAATTCCTATTTGGAAATATTTGCGAAATATCATCAAAATAGCAGATGCGAACATAATTAATTATGTAATTATATATAAATTTGTTTTAAATTAAATAAAATTATTAATTAAAATGAAAACGTTTCTGTGGAATTCAAATAAGATAAAATATTTTGTTATAGTTGATGTAAATAATGAATCTGACGAGTCAAACTCGAGGAAAGAGACATTATTTGAAAAAAAATATCATCATTTAATGGTTCCCCTAAATATTATTTGTTCTTCAATATAAATATTTAAAAAAATATATTTTATGGATATATTTATAAGAACACAAATAAATTATAAAGGAATCTTATTGCCTCTTTGTAATTTATTTCAAGGTATTCATAGGGAATATTTTTTCATTTTTAATACAGAATGTTTTGACTTTCTTTTAAAATGTAAAAATGAGTTTTCTGTTATAATTTATACAGAGATAATGTATTTTACCACCACCAAAATATATTTTTTAAATTTTAATTAAATTAAAATATTCCATGTTTTTTAACAAAAAAACATATCACCTTTGATAAAGGAATTTTAGTTTTGAAAATTAGTTTCATATATAATGGGATTTATCAAAGAAAACATATGGACTAAAGGAATGTTTTGAAGACCGTAATTTTTTATATTTTATGATTATATTATAGATATGGGGAATTTATTATTATAAATAGCTTTTTCGATATAATCCAATGAAGGATGGGTCAGTGATATCCTTCAAATTCAATGGGTATGATTTAGGTTTGGATGTTAACCATGAGGGTTATTACAAGTGTAACCCTGATGGTTCTTCCAAGTGTTACCATGATGGTTATTACATATGTAACAGTACGGTTTATTCCATTTGTTACCATGATGGTTACTCTATGTTCAATATTGATATGAAAATGATTCCCTAAGTTACCTTCATAATTTATTTATATGTTTTTTGGTTTATACCGAAATATTTTGATTTCTATAGGTAATATATGGTGTTTAGGATTAAAGATAACTAATTTCCACTTCTTATGGTGAAATATATATCTTTGTGAAAAAAATCATAAAATATTCATGATTTCAAAGATTCCATTATAAATTTTATATTTCCTTAAATATTTATTTTGAAATGATTTATAAAATGTTTTGGAAAGAGAATTTGATTTATTGGCTGTGTAATTTTTTATTTTTATCCCGATTTTTATTTTAAAAAAATTATATTATTATATGTATCCATAAACTAAATGATTTATCAATTTATTTTTAAATCCCTTAGATTTCTATTTGTTCTTATCCTATATTTTTATAATTTTTTCAATGGTCATAAAGTTGAGTGAAAAAGTTAATAAATAGAGAGTTCCAAATATTGATTTTACCTTAAATGAATCATTCAGGTCCTTAAAAATAAATTTATTATATGGGGATACTAATAGGATGTATCCAAAAAGTATTTTACGGGTTGGTTTTGTATGATTTGTGATCATATTCACTTATACTATAATAAAATCAAAGATGCTCAAAAAGAAAGAATGTGAATTTGTGTAAAAAACTCAAGAAAATGTAATGTTTAAAGATAAGTCTTTAATATATGTATTATAGGACGAGTTTTTATAAATTTAAGGGTTGGTATGTTATTCAAGTATAAGTTAAAATCCCATTATGATCCCAATGGTTAGTATTTTAGGGATAATTAGAGTTATTTTTTATTAATAGAATGAATTTAAGATAACTTTTTTTAGGAAATCATAGTGTTTATCCTCCTTGTAAGATGCTTATTTGGATTTTATTAATATAATAAAACTAAAAAAATTTATTTTTTAAATGTATGGATCTAGTAAACATCAATGTAACAATGTATTTGAAGGAAAATTTGATGTTTATATGAAATAAAAACTGAATAAAATGGGATATGTAATAAATATTATTATGGTTATTCTTAACTAGATACCATTAGTTATGATTTATAACTTCAACCTTGGCCAGGTTCTCAATGCATAAAATATTATATTAATTAATATCTACATAAGTCTATGTGATAATGGTTCTAAAGGTAAAAATATTCAATGACTAATGTGTCAGTAATGTGAGATGAAACACTTAGTTAAGTAACATAAAAGTGTGTGAAGATCTTTTCTATGTGTTAAAGGAGGACATAAATAAATATTATTCTTAGGGAAAATGGATGAATTTAGTTAACACGATAAAGATGAATAATGCTCATACCAAAGAATTAATTTATTTTTTTAAATGTTGGGATTATGTTAATTATGAAAATCAATTTTCTAAGGGTAAATATCAATATTGATAATAGAAAGACTGTATAGATGAATTTTTGGGAATGTATAATTCAAATATTATTAAAGAAGAAGGAACACTAAAAAATCAATGAAAGGTCTAGATTATATTTTTGGAATATGAATAGATATTTTTAAATCTTTTTAAAAGATTTATATTTTCTTTCTGGAAATAAGTATTAGTGAATAATATCCAAAATAAGGGTTAATGGGTTATGAATAGTTTTTTTAATTAATGTGGTTGAATGTAGGAATTCATGATAAATGATGTTGTGGTACATATGAGTATAAAGCTATGTTTAAAATCAATAATTCTCATTTGATGTTCTATGTGATGGAATTACATTGGGATAATGTTTTCGAGTTGTTATTGGTTTTTTATGTATATAAAACCCTTCAGTTCAACATCATGTAATATTTGAGGATGAATTCTCTTTTGATAAGTTTTATGGAATCAATAAATTCCAAGTATTTAATAAGTATTATATTAATATGGGTTTAGAAATAAGGAAAAACTTTTACTTCCAATAAGGCGACTTTGCTAGAACTAAACACTGAAGGGTGAAAATGGTGAAACGCCTACCATGAGCTTACCCATTATGCCATTTAGTAGGAAATTATTTTTTTCTTCTAAAATAACTTTAAATATAATGATTAAGTTTATTTTGGGTGAATCGGTTTTATCATAAAGATAACCATCAGATTAAAATGTCACATTGTGGTTAATTTTATTTAATAATAATATCACAATTTTGGTAACATTATATGATTAAGGAAAAGATATCATTATGGGATTATATTTGATTAATAAAGGAAGAATTATAATTTTTAACTTATTTAGTGATTTAGTTTATCTATCAAGGATTATTATAAATTGCAGATTATCTAGTTATGTCATATACATTTTATGCATATTAATTTACGTCTAATTGATGTTAGTTGGAGATAAAAGTAAAATGTATGTTGGAAGAATATGAGATGATATAATTATAACCTTTGGGTATAAATATTAATTTATAATATTTTTAATAATATTTATGATATTCGTTTGTATAACGATTTATTTTGAACATTCTGCACTTTTGTTGAATTTTGGAGATTAAAATATTCATTCATGATATGTAAATTACTAATTTTAGGAATTATGTAAACATATATTAACCAATTAGGTTTCCATAAAATCTAATATTGAAGGAATTAATTTTCATACATTTGTTTTTATGTGTTCTGTTAATGAACATATTATTTCTTATAGCCTTAAAGGAATAAAAATATTACTTTTGGTAGAAATTGGAAAAAATGAAATTATACTTATAAATTATGTATAGTTCATTATGTATTTAGTCTATATGGTAATGAATTATTAAAATCTATCAAAAGGATCTTTAAATGGTAATTTTATCCTATTAATTTCATTCCTAAGGAACCGATGGTCCCTTTTACACCACTTAGGTTTATAGATTTTGTGCTAATAATTTCTCTTGATCACACACATTCTTGTGATCAATGATCTCTATCACTATCCATAATTTTTTTGTCATTATTATTTAATTCCAGGTCTTTATTTAATATTATACTTAATTTTTTCCATCATGTAAACCTTTTTATTATCATTCCATTTAACATTCATATTTCCCTTTTAATCATATTATGAGGGAGTTTTATTATCCTATTTTACATTATGGTATTTCAACAATGAAATTTTCAATTTCAAAACCATTGATTACTAAGATAAATTTTAAATTACAGGGACACAATTTAATATAAAGGGTTATATTATAACTCCATTGGATTTTTTAAAAAGAGATCAATGTTCGATAGCATATATGACATTCAACATTGAGTTTAAAAAACCATACAATATTATTATTCAAATATGTCAATTATAAATTATCCATTGAATTGGAAGGTATTACCAGGATTTAACATAATATGAAATATATATAAATGTCAAAATAAATACCAATTTAATGATTAATTCTAAAAAAATAATCACTCAATTTTTATAAAATACATTTTATTCTTTAAAAATGTGTTTTTATAAAAAGTAAATTTAATAATTTTTGTGATGATATATATAAATCTATATATGAAAATAGTTGAAATTTTATTTCATATATATATTATAATTTGTAAAATTAGAATATCATAAATATCATATAGTGAAATTGTGATATTTTTTTAAAATTTTGTTTTCTCATTGTAAAGTGAAGAATTCTATGTCTTATTGAAAAAATATATTTTATATGAAGTATTTATAATGTAAAATTGTATTTTGTATTATTTTTAAAATATCATATATCCCTTCTTATTAAATAGGATTTACTTATAGTCTTTATAATTGATTTTAAAAATGAATTTATTAAAAAATTGTACATAAAATAAATTTTTTGAAAAATTGTTTATCATCTCATTTTGGAGGAATAATTTTAAATTATACTTTAATAGTTATATTTATATAATTATAGAAAAATGGATTTTATATTTTAAATCAATTTGATAAAATTTAGTATATATTTCTGTTTTAATTTAATTCATTTTTAACTGTATTTATAGTAGACTGTTTTATATGGTAAATGTAAAATGGGTTAATTAAGGGTAAGAATAATGTGAGAATGATTAAAAAGTAATCCTAACACATTAATTAATTTTATTTTACGATTATATTTCAACCATAATCATTGAAAATTGTAATATATGGTGTTTTTTATATGTCCATGATTTTTTCCTTTTTAATATTTTCTGCAAGGAGAAGTCAAAAAGGGAATTCTCATTGTATTATTATCATTAAAAATTTTCAAATATGTTTAGAAATATGATTTTTCAGCAATAAAATCAATATTAAATATTAAATATTTTCATTTACAATGGTATTTTACTTATAGTTTTTATTAATGTAATAATTATATTATATTCATATGCAATGATGACACAATATTTATTTTATTAATAAAAAAATTAAATAAATTTTTTCAAAACTGTTAAATGTAATATGATTTAAATGAATTATTATGTTCAATTATTTTTTAAGATAAATACGAAATATTATAAATTCTAAAATTCCTTATATTAAAATTTCGTTATTGTCTTTTAGTTATAAAATCCAAATTAAATGAATAGTTCCAAAATAGACATTAACATTATTTTATAAAGATGCTTTTTTTAGAAAAATTTTCATCTAAAAAATTATTACATTCATCCAAGATATTCATATATGGTTTAAAATATCATCAATAAATCATCCAATTTTTCTTTTCAAGTAACTTTCTTGACCAATAATGAGTAAAATATATAATATTTAGGTAATTATTAATAAAATATATAATAGATTAAAGTAAAAGAAAATGGAATAAAATAATTTAATCTATTAACCATCTGATTTTTTAAATTATTTTGACTCACACCCATCTTATATTCAATTATTATTAATTTATTTACATTTTAACTTGAAAATGAATTTGTATTAATTTAATACGTTTATAATATCCTTGAGTGCCCATATTCTCTCCTATAAAAGGGAAACACTTCATCTATTTTATTCACTCTTGAAGAGATATTTTGTCTTCATAATTCCTATTCAATACATTCCATACATTCATACCCATGTACTAGAGTCCATTTTCTGAACAGGAAAACCAATCTCAAAAAACACATTGTGAAAGCCTTAAGTGGTTGTTCAAAAAGAAGATATAGTACTTAACTATGTACTTTTATTTCGCTTATTTTTATAAATTATTAATATCATCATAAACCGTTGAATAATAATAAAACCAGTATCCTAAATAAACTTATGTTTTACATCCATTAATAGATTATCCTATATCTATATCGTATTATTTCAAATGGGAAGTAGAACCAACATTCATGTGTACAACACACAATCGCATCACAAACCAATGTACTTTGTTTTCAATAACCTCCTACAATTGATAGTTTTAATTATGGTATAATGTATATATGGGATATTAATGACATATTTATCATTTCAAAATATAATATATCATTTAATTTATTACCTTTACCTTCACATAGAAATGATAATAATATCCGTGCGCATGTGTGGATTACAACCTCTATGGATTTATTTCATTCGTTTTTCATCACCATATCACATGGATGATATATATAAATATATTTAAACAAATAATATGGTATTCATTATATAATGTTCTTTTTAATATATAATATAATTATTACATTATTTCTATGATTATCATTGAAAATTTTAAAAGTTACTCATGCATACGTACGACACATCTTCCCCATAGTTGTATCATAGTTTATTTTGTATAACCTTCATTCATGAATATAATTAAAATTATAATTGATGTATAATAATTATAATTATTTTGTGATTAATATTATATATACTATGGAATAATGACCTAATTGACTATATTAAACCCAATACATTCAATTTTCACATATTAGATGATGATTTTTCAATTATAAAATGTGAATTTATTGATTATGTTACTATATATAATGGTATTAAATAAAAAATTTAATAATGAATTTGGAAAAGGTTCTTAAAAATTTAAATAGTTAACATTTTTTTATTCATGGAGATAAATAACATATGTGATGCGTCATACTCAATGTAAGATTCATTCTTTAGAAAAATACTCTTTTAATGTTTCCCTTTATAAATTCTATCCATGTCCATAGTTTTTTTGTTTTTATATTATGGATGTATTTATATAGACGTATATAAATTATTAAGTAAAATTTATATCTCTTTTTACATTATTTTATATTTTTTCAAAATGATCCTTCTTATGTTTTTATACTAAATTTTTTGAACTTCTTTACCAAATAAAAAAGGAATGTAATATTTTATCATATATGGTGAAAAAATTCCCCAACCATAACTATTATTTAAAATTTTACATCCTTTGTTTGATTATATTTTTTTTCAAAGAAACCCCCACTTCCATTTGTTCTAGAAAATCTTTATAAAAATTATGTTTAAACGCGAAGGAATATATCAAATGTTATCTTATGTGTAAATGGAATATTTTGAAAACTACAATATTTTAATTTGTTATAGGTATTTAATGGTTATTGGGAATTATTTATAATGATTGGTTGGACCATTAAAACGTATGTATTGGTGGTTCAATTATATCATTCCATATAATTGGGTAAGATTTATGTTTGGTAGTTGACTATGAGGGAAATTCCATGTCAAACCATGATGGTTTTTCTAAGTAAAATTGTGAGGGTTATTCCAAGTATAATATTAAGGGTTATTCTATATGTCACCATTTTGTTTATTCCTTATGTAACAGTGAATGATGTTCCATTGCTGAGCATGAATGTTACTACATATATAAGAGTAAATTTAAATTGATGCCTCAAGTTTCTTTTATTATTTATTTATTCCTAAAATCGATAATATGAAAATATTAAGTTTTCAAAAGGTCAGATACATATTTTATGTTTAAATAAAATTATTTTCAACCTCTATGGAGAATATTTAACTCTATGAAAATGTTTTTTAGAATTTCTCATTAATTCAATGAAACCATAATGAGTTTTATTTTTTCATTGAAGATTTATTATGAAATGTTTCATATAAATATCTAGAAAATTAAATTTATTAATTGGGTCTAAAAATTATTATTTTCAGCCCAGATCTTATTTAGAAAAATGAATAATTGTATGAGTACCCTAGAATAATGTTGTTTTATTTATTTTTATGTCCCTTGCAGATAATTTTGTGCTCGTACTGTCTTCATAAAATGATATTCATTGCTCTTAAGGATGATTATAAAATTTAATAAGTCAAAAGTTTATGATATGGATGTTACCTTAAGCGAAGATAGTATGTATTTATAAATAATTCCATTATATGGAAAATGGATAGTAATTAGAAGTGTCCAACATGTATTGAATGCGTTTTTATACAAGATTTGTAATCAAATGATCTAACACTATAAACCTAAAAAAATTATTGAAATACAACAGATTGAATTATTTTCTAAAAACCCAATATTATGTAATAATTATGTTTTAGTACTTATATATTTGGTCCCTCTTTAATATCATAACTTTATAACCTTAATTTCTGATTTGAGCCTAACAAGAATGTGGTGGAAATAAGAGTTCATGTAGTTTTGTGGAAAATCCTTATTGTGTAAGAATAGTATAAGTGGATTGAAAGCTAGTTTATGGCTATAAAAGATGTTTCTATGTGGGAAGTATTGAACACTATGTCATTTTTAATGAGAAACTATGGGAGGTACACACTTCCCTTGAGCTTACAAATTATATTCCTTAAAGATATCTTGTGATATTGTGTTTACACATTATACGTCATAGATTTATTTTATTTTTTCTAGAAATTATATTTTTATTATGATACTTAATTTCTTATTATCTATCCTGGGAATTTTCTATTGCTATTTATATTGGATTTCCCAAGCAGTAACCTTGGAAACAAAATTTTGTCTTAAAACTATATTACCATTAATTTGACTTAGGATTCTATTATTGATCCTAATATTGTATTTCATAGGCTTTTACCTATGAATAATCTATTGATAATGACATGATACTTCCTACTCTATGACCTATGAATTACTTTTTGATCATAACACTTTTTTTTCAAGGCCTACATCTTAGGAATATGTCTTAGGTACTAACACTATGAATTTCATATGATTACGTCTTAGGAATCATATTTGTTACTAACACTTTTCCCCCTTAGATAACATCCTTATAATAAAATTTAATCCTAATTAATTAAATTTACAATGATTATTTCTTGTTAATCATCCTATTTCCTGATATTATTGGATTTCCTAAGATCGCCTCCAATGAAGTTGTCACACCCAGGTTTTTTTTCATTTCATGTATTGTTATTGATCTGGTTTATTGGAAATCTATATCATATTATTGGGGTTTTGGTTAGATTAATTTTGATTTCATAACTTCCATATATGTCATATATTATTATAATGGGTTCCCCATGACTTTTTTGTGTGTTTAGGAGAAAATGGTTGTCACATCATGATTTGGGCCCACCGTGAGCCCATTTCCAGATTTAAAAACCAAATTTTTTTCTTTTATAACATCTTAATTTTTCAACATTTGTCACTATTTGAACTTCAAAAATATCCTCCATTTACATATTAAACCCACCATATCCTTTTAACCCTTATAAATTCATAAGAATGGTGGATTTGGGTTATTCCTTCAGATATCGGGCCATCCCGTGGGACCATTTCCAGTTTTTAAAAAATAATTGTTTTTATTTTATATCATATTCATTTTTTTATAATTTTATGTGATACACCTCCCAACCAAGGACATGAACCTTATTTGAACCTTCATGTTCCATTTTCTCTCTGGGTCTCACTGTAGTCCCGGATTAGGGCAGAATATTCAATGTTTCTCAAATCAGCCAGATTTTCCACGACAAATTCTCTCATTCATAAATCATTCAATTTGTACCCTTTTATCTAATAATATTTTTCCCAGGTTCCTCTAGATAATATTATCCTCTCCAAAAAGTTTCAATCCAATACCATTATTTTAATGGTGCAGATATAAGGGAAGACAATGAGTTTTCTAGTTTCCAATGCGATATTCCTTCTCATCTCTCCCCCCTCTTCCTCCTCCATTCATTTTTTTTTGGTTTTATATAATAATATTTCCATGATAGTCCTAGATTTATTTTTTCCCATGATTTTTTAATATTTTTTTATTCATTTTGTAATAATCGTCAAAAGATTATGGTTTATAAACCCTCAAATAGTGACATCGGGTGTGCGTTTCCATTATGCCAAGGATTTGAGGTAGGATATCCCTTGAACGTGCCTTTATAATTTATATTTCATCATTTTAATATAGTTATAACATGATATATAATTTTATTATTGTTTTTCAGCATTTGGATCATTTTTTGGTGTTCAAAACGACTGTTTAAACCTTGTTTTCTGAGTGGTAGTGTTGTTTTGTCATAAAAGTCCTCATCAAGTGTTTGTTTAAATATTTTTTTATCTTTTACACCTGGTTTGTGAGGATTACAACCTGGTTTATGGTATTTTGAACATATTTCATTATCATTAATAATATATGGCATGAAATTGGTGTTTTATTCATTATTAAGTGCTTAAAATAAATTGTTTTGTTTAAAAGTTCATGTCACATGTTCGGTAAATTGCCTGGTTGGCTTTTTGTGCTAAGTGTGATTTAAAATTTTTTATTTATAAATTTATATTAAGATTTAAAAATTTTATATTTTATACCTCATATGGCATTACAATGTTTATTTGGGGTAACAAACAAATGGGTTTAGGTTTACAACATCTTTTGGCCATAGTTGTTAGAAAATTGTCGGTTTCGCATCCATTCTAAAATAGTTGTATTTTTAATATGTAACCTGATAGTTGTAATGGATTTATGAAATTTGTTTTCTTTTTCAAATGGTTTTTATACACCTCCTTAATAAAACTGAAATGAATACCTTTGTCAAATTAAGGTTTTGATATTGGCTTAATGTCCCATTTGGCATTTTTTCCCTTATAAAAATGGTTGCTATCTGTAATTCATATTCTATCTTTTGGGGCTATTTTATGTTCCTTTAAATTGAATTATTAATTGGTTTTGGAGATTCCAATCTGGGTTGATATGGTATTGATGGATTTTGTTTACCTAAAATGTCATTTTTTAATGGATTTTATGTGCAAGGACTCGTTATACTTCTCGACATTGTTTTATGAAAAAGTAGGTGGTTTATTGATCTATGAAAGAAATGTGAGACATGTGTGTGGAATGTTTGATGTTTGTATGATTTTTAAATGAAATCTTCATCATCAAATGATTTTTTATATATGTGTAACTTCTTTGATCACAAAAAGGGAAAACCCTGGTATCTAGGTGGGTGGACATGTACAATAGTGCTAATAATCCATAGGGGTTTTTTCCTTGTTTAACCTAGAAATTTTGATAATAAAAACCCAAACTAAACAATGATGATGATGATGTTTGGTACCACTAGGTTATGGATGATTCTCCTAATTGTGGATAGTTTTCACGAGAATGGATATTTATTATGGTTACATTCACTGAGATACAAGATACATATGGCTCACAACGAGCTAGTTCCTAGTGGTGTTCCTGAGACTTGTGCACATTGGATATTTTTTACTCACTATCAGTATACGGTGTGCTTAGTTGGTATATTCTGCTACATGACTTTTTTGTTTAAAATTATTACTTCTTTAAATAATCCCTCTTGAATACTATTTTAATTTTTAAGTTTCACCACTTTGATAATTTTTACTAGCATTCTTATTTATAAAACATGAAATTTTTTGTTTGGTAATTTTTATGAAATGTAACATAATTTTGAAAACATAATTTTTTATATGGTATTTAAAACATGAAAATGAATTTTGTTTTATTTTAAGGGATGTTCATTTTGAATATAATATCAGGCTATCCTACTTAGTTTTAATACACACAACTATAGTCTTCTTCTGTTTTTAGACGTTGTGTAGGTTTCAACATGAGTTCAATCACCTTGGGTGACGTGTGATCGTTCCATTGGAGTCTGACCAGCGAGGTCACATGGTGTTATTTGGTTGTGATGTTTGGTCATATGAGTTATTGGTTTTGTTTTAATTTTTGTTTTTTTACAAATAATGTTGACTTCAATTTTTATGTAAGTCTATTTTAGGAAGTCAGTTTCTTTCCATTATTTGTTTTATTATTTATATTTGGACGAAATCATTCCATTTTTTACACTATTGATTCCCTCGGTGATTGTTGTCATCCTGAGAGGATCTCTAATGCCACTCAATAATTTTGGAAGCTTGCCTTGGCTAACTAGATCAATGTCAACTCGGGCTGCTTTGTGAAAAAATGGTATCAGAGGAGGTCAACTCATAGAGGACCTTAATTTTTAGAGCAACATTTTAATTTTGGGGATGTAAAGGTAAATAGAGTAGGATTGTTGGTACTTTAGGGTTATGTGTGGGAAGAGCATTGTGAACAATTTCTCATTCTGATCTTAGGGTTTCCACAGGATAACAATTTTTATTATTTTTCTTTGTTATTGTATATTATTTGGTGTTGGGATATGACAAAGGGAATCTGACTAATGGCCTTTGTGAGCTCGTAGGGCCTGGAAAGCCATTTAGAACTAGGGAATGGTCCAAATAATTCTCATTGTGTTTGTTTTAATTTTTACATATTTCTTCCAACCATATGGTCAAGTCACCCACCGACACTAGTTCCCTTTTTGGGTCTCTTAGACTATTTATAAATTCAAATTTTTTTTTTTGAAAATTAGTGGGTGAGAATTTTGGAAATGGGTTGTAAATGATGGATTGTATTTTGAAAAGTAAAAAAATGAGTTATCAAAATTTAAATATAATAATGGTTTGGGAAGGTTGTGTTTTTTGAAACACATTTTTTAGGTGGAATTTGAAATGACTTAAAAGGATTGGATTATCCCTAATATAAACCTGAGGTTAGCAGGTATAAAATTTTATGAATGTGTGAATAATTTTAAGGAGACATTGAATATTTGTTTTTATGGGGTGTTTTGGGATGTTAAAAAGTGTTTGAATCTGATTAATTGGTTTTAGAAATGGGTTTTGAGTAGTTAGTCTTTTCCTAGAAAGGGTATTGGTATCAATGGCCATCATAGTAAGAATATATACCTTGGTAAATTTTAGAAAATGGGAAGGGTTTGTTTTGAGTACCTTGGTTGTTTTGGAAGATTTCAAATGGAAAAGGGGTAGGTTTTTAAGAAAATGATTCTTTATGACATGTGGTTCGTTTTTTGAAATCTAAAATTGGTTTTGACTTTTTAGTTAGTGTACCTTCCTAAGGTACATTATTTTTGTAATGATTATTTTTTTATTGCCTTTGGTGTTTTCATGGGTACCCACATTCATGGTTTTCTTAATATCTGGAAGGATGGCATATATGGCATGGTGGTAGGGTTCCTAGGGTGGCATGGAAAAGTGCATGTGAGTGAGAATTGATGAAAAATCATTGGTGGATATGGAAATCCACCATGTTAGATTGCTTTTTCAAATGATTTTTGAGATGAAAAATTGTGGTATTTCTTTACGAACTGATGGTTATGGGGATAATTTTTTCTGTGTCCTAGAAGTGTTATTTATTCAATATGATTCCTTATGACCTGGAAGTCATACACTTTTTGTGTCTTAAGATGAGATCTTGTTTGTGGCATTGATTTAGAGTAATGTTCAATGGGTTTCTAATGATTTTTTTGTTGTTTTTATTTTTCCATGGATAGTTCTTCATTGGAAATAGTTCATATTGATCAACATAAGGATTCAATTAAAATGTTAAATCCACTTCTTTTGTTGATTCCTCATCCCATTTTTTGGAATAGAGAGATTTTTCTGACATATTTAAAGTGATTCCAAGTCATAATAATTATTTTGGACATAGAATTTTTGTTCGGGGATGTTGATTTTTTTCGTTTTATTCCTTGTACATTTTGAGTCTCATTTGGAATGAGAGAGAAAAATTATATGTATATCTGATTTCTTATTTAGATGAAGGTTTTTGGTTGAGGAAGTGAGTTTTTGGGGGTATTGTGATCCTTATAACATTAATTTGGTGCAAGTGATGCTTCATGCATCAGGTATCTAGCCATTGGCCTTGGATTGAAGCTTTTCATGCAGTTAGAAAATCTACAGAGGTGTGGGGAACTCGACTAGGATCCTGCCTCCACCATTGTGGTAAGGTCGTTTCTATGTTTCTTTTGCGGTTCCTCTACACTATGAATTTCCACTTGTCACAATGATTATGGTGGAATAAACCATCATACAGTTTCTATGTTTCTGCATTCATGGATGTGGTTTTCTAATCAATGTTCCTGTATGGACTATAGTTTCTATGGTTATGCCTTCTGGATCTGAGAAGAAACTGTTGGCCCATTTTATTTTCCCTCTGTTTGGAATTGGGTGATTAGATTTTCTTGTTGTATCAATTATAAATTGGGTTTCTAGGATGTTCTGGGAGAGGTTTGGTGGTAAGGTTAGTGTGATACCAAATTTTTGTTCAAGTTCAATTCTTTTTTTCATTTCTAGTTTGTCTTTAATGGCGGGGAGACCCACTGTGGGTCTCGAAGATCATTCCTTTAATGACATTTTGGATGGTAGTAGTGATTAAATGGAAAATATCCCATTATAGACCCCCCCAAGTAATTGGAACTATTTAGTGAAATTTTTTTTGGTTGATAGTTGGGTTAATTAGTAGAAGGCCCAACAAACTTGTTCTTGGCTTGTTTGTGGAGGTGGTGGCTTTATTGTTGCGTTGATTCTCTTGAAGTGGTTGTGAGTTGGTGTTTTTTTTGGGAAGAGAATTAAGTTCCATTGATTCTAAATGTTAATTCCTTGGATTTAAGGTTGGATAATGTTGAAAATGAATCCTTAGGTGTTGTTCTGTCAGCTGTAAATTGTTATGGCTTTCTAGGGGTGGAAAGCATTAATGATGGGGAGAATTGTCACACCATGTTTTTTTTTCTTTTCAGGTCTTGGTTGTGATCTTGTTCATTTGAAATCCTAATCCCTTCCATATTTTTTTTGTGATTAATTATTATTTTTTAACTTAAATATCTTCCTAATAATTATATCATGGGTTGCTCATAGATTGTTTGTTATTTTTTGAGAAAACGGTGGTTACTTGATGATTTGGCCCAACAATGATCCCATTTCCAGATTTAAAAACCAAATATTTTTTCTTTTATAATTTCATCACTTTTCAACATTTTTCAATCATTCAACATTCCACACTGATTCCACTGAAATATTCTATCCATCATATCCTTTTATACCCCTTATAAAATCATAAGCAAGGTAAATATGGGTAATTTATTCAGGTATTAGGCCATCTCGTGGCCCCATTTCCAGTTCAAATTTTTTTTTCTTTTACATCATATTCATTTTTTTTATAATTTTAGGTGATTCCACCTCTCACCTAAGTCCATGAACCCTAGAAGCAACCCCATGTTCCACTAACCTAATTTGGAGCTCCTCATAGTCACATATTATGGAAAAACATCTCAATGTTTCCCAATTCGGCCTGATTTTCCAAAGTTAATTTGTCTCATTAATAAATGATTCAATTCGTACTATTTTTGAAAACAATATTATTTCCATAGTTCTTCCTGACCTTTAAAGCCTCTAAAAATATTTTGAATCCATTACCATACCTATAATGGTGCAGATCTAAGGGAATAAGAAGAGTTTTCTGGATTCTACGGTGAGTTAACTTCTCATTTCTCATTCCTCTTCCTCCTCCTTTCATTATATTTTGGATTTCTATTCTATGCTAGTAAATATAGACCAAGAGCTATGTCATCCCAAGATTTTTTATGTGGGTTTTGTTTTTCAGGGCTGAACATCATAGGTTTAGTGTTTATGAACCCTCCAATGGTGATATTGGGTGTGCATTTCCATTACTCCAAGGATTTGAGGTAGGATATCCCTTTCACATGCCAATATCATTTAATTTAAATAATAATATTATTTTTTTCTCTTGATATATATGTTAATTATTATTTTTTAGCCTTTTTATAATTTTCTTTGTGTAAAAAATGGTTGTTTAAGCCTTGTTTTGTGAAAGGCAGTGTGGATTTTTCATAAAACTATACACCAAGTGTTTGTTTATATGTTCTACTATCTTTCTCAGCTATATTATGAGGTTTAGAACCTGTTTTATGGTATTTTGAACATTTTTATATATCATTAATAATATATGGCATTAAATTGGTATTTTATTCCTTGTCAGGTGCTTAAATATATTGTTTTATTTAAAAGTGCATGTCATGTGTTCAATAAATAGACCAGTTCGGCTTTTATGAGTTAAGTGTTATTTAAAAATTATTTTTTTGGATTCATAAATGTATTAGAAGCATGAAAAATGGTATCTTTAGGTTTACATATGTCTTTCTAAGGAGGATTTGATTTTACAAACAAAATTGGTTTTGGTATACAACATGTTTGTCCTGAGTAGCTGGAAAATGGCATGTTTCACATCAATATGAAAATGGTGGTGTTTTGAATATGTTATCAAATTTTTTTAAAGGAATTATGAAATTGGTTTGATGTTGTAAATGTTTCTTATGCACCTCCATAATAAAGTTGACATACATACCTTTTTCAAATGTTAGTTTTGGGAAATGCTTAATGTCCTATTTGGATTTTTTTCTTATAAAAATGGTTTACATTTGTATTTCATGTTCGGTATATTGGGGCCATTTTATGGTCCATGAAATTGATTTATTCATTGGTATTGATGCTGAATAACTTGGTTGATATAGTATTGATGGGGTTTCTGGCCTTAAAATATCATTTTTGAATGGATTTTATGTCCAAGGACCCCTTATACTTCTTGAAATTTTTTTATAAAAAATTAGGTGGTTCATTGAACCAAGAAAGAAATGTGAGACATGTGTGTATCTTAATAGATGTGTTTATGATTTTTAAAATGAATCTTTAAGAGAAAATCATATTTTATTGATGTGTAACTTTTTTTAGTGCAAAAAGAGAAAACATAGGTATCTAGGTGGGTGGACTTGTACTAGTGTGCTTATGATCTAGAGAGGTTTTCTCCCTATTTCACGTAGCAAGTTTGATGATAAAACCAATAACTGAACTATGATGATGATGATGTCAATTACCACTAGTTTATGGATGATTATTTTATTAGTGGCTCGTCTGCATGAGAAAGGATATTTATTATTGTTACCTACACCGAGATACGAGGTACCTGGGGCTCACAACTAACTAGTGCCTAGGGGGTTACTGAGACTTGTGTTCATTCGCTATTTTTTGCTCACAGTTGGAATATAGTATGAAAAGTTGGTAAATTTAGTAGTGTGTTGGTTTTATTTAAATTTTTATCTTCTTTAAATTATCCCTCTAGAAAACTATTCTCTTTTTGAAGTTTCAGATCATTCAAAATTGTTACTAGCATTCTAATTTATAAAACTTGTAAGTTTTTGTTTAGAAATTTTTATAGAATATAACCTCATTTAAAAAGAATACATTAATATCATGCATTTAAAAGAAGAAATTTGCGTTTATTTTATTTTAAAGGAAGTGCATTGGGAAAATAATGACAGGCTAACCTACTAAGTTTTAATACTCACCCCTATATTCTTCTTCCCTTTTTACCCCATTTGTCAGTTTCAACATTAGTTCGATCACCTTGGGAAATGTTTGATCATTGTGTTGGAGAGGGACTAGTGGGGTCACATTGAGTTAGATGGTTTCCATGATTGTTTAGATGAGTTGATGGTTTAATTTTTTTTTGGTTTCTTGTATAAATAATGAAATGTCCAATTTTTATATAAATGTATTTTGGGTTGTCCATTTATTTATGTTGTTTGTTTAATTGTTTATATTTGTGAAGAATCACCCCCTTGTTTACTCTATTGATGACATTAGTTCTTTTCCCCATCTCAGGAGGATTGGGAACACCACTCGGGACTTGACGCAGGCTGTTCTGGGTGACTGGTTTAGGGTCAACTTGGGCTATTTCATGAAAGTTGTTTTCCTAGAATCAGTTATTTATTGGATGATTAGGTAATTAACCATTTCCCTTCGATTTAACATAATTAAATTTGGTATGTCTATTACATGGACTTAAAGACATTATTGAACTATATTGTGTTTTTATGGTGAGTCCCAAATGTTATATTAGAACCCAAGAATAAGAAATTGTTTTTTATTTACATTATGCTTCTTATTTTTTATTAGGCATGGAATTTCATGTGTTAATCCACTGGATATGAAAAAAGATATTAGGTAAAAATTTGAATATTTCCAACAATGAATTTACTTCTCATCTCATTAATGGGAATAATGATTACATGTGAAATTATTATATTTGAATTTAATTTGAAAACCAGAAATATAGTGGATTGGGATAGATGAATGATGTTGTATGATTAAGAAATTTGTGCTTAACAATGATTCAAGGACTTGGAGTGAGGAATGAATCATGGATGAATGTAGAAATTTTCTTGCACTATTTTATTATTTTTTATATTTCGTAAACCTAGTGGGGGACCAATCGATGTCTCCACACATTCCCATGAGTTTATAGAAAAACATTTTATTTTTTATAGAATGTTCCTATTTTATTTCATTATAATACTCTGATTATTATAGTATGTGATTAATTGATATTTTTCATTTCATTAAAACCTAATTTGAGGGTACTTTATCCCTATAATAACAGGTGAAACAAAAGATTATAGTATATATCCACTGAAATATGTAGAGGAACTCCTAAAGTTCTGTAGTGTACTAGGGTTCAGTGTTATAGATAGGATTATGGACTAGGATGTTAGAATGATATATTGGAGATAGTATGTGACCAATATAACATTTTTTATTAGAGTAGTTTTACATTTATTATGATATGGAGAAGTGGTACACTAGGGATATAATAACATTTCAAATCTTCTTGCGGACCTCATGCTGGTACATAATGAACACAGTTTGAAGGCGATGTCCTGGTTCTTGGGTTAGTTCTTATTATTTTTATTTTCTCTATTATTTTTGATATATTGTTTCATATGTGATGATTTTATTAGGAATGGTATTAATTATTTTCAGTAATGGGCTCAGTGTAAAGAATCATAAACATGAAAAATATTTATCAAATAGGATTTACATTACATGCATGTTCTTGATTGTGACTGATATCAGTGATGGGATTGTTAAATTGTTTAATATTTCAATAAAAATTTATATGATGATTATCACATATAACTTTTTGGTGTAATTCTACTCAGTTTAATCATAATATATTTTATCTAAAAGAAAATCATGTGAATCTTATGGAAATACATTCTCGGATAAAGACATATGTATAGTTCGCCTATGAAATAGATTTGTAGTGACCCATAGAGGAATGGTCATGGAATTTTAATCCTTAGCATAAAACCTCGTATGGGAGATATGAGTAACATATTCAACTATTTTAATGTTTCCATGACAACATATATGGTCATTTCCAAAATTTACTTCTTTTGGAATTATACATAACTGAACCATATTATTATTGTATACTCAACATGGATCACATGGGGACATTCTTTATAAGTACAATGTTGAGGTTGTAATCCTATGGGGGTTGTCCTATATACATGGGAACTTTGAAAATATTTCTAGGATGTGAATATTTAAGGGATTTTTTTGGATGCACTGTGAGAATAATGTTTCTAGTAGCATGATGGAATTTCATGGGATGCCTGATTCTCATATGTGAGAACACTATATTGGATGTTTCTTCATGTGAGATTCCTTCTATTTGTGAGATGACAATAAGTATATTCCATTGAGCGTTATTTTATATGTCATATTATGTTATGGGATAGGTGGGATATCAAAGTTCATTGTGATGTAACAAAAAATATTTGTTTGATGAGTGTTTTCATTAAGGAAAACCTTTTCCTAATGTGATGAAAATAAATTGTAATACATGATGGAATCATGAGAGAGGAAATAACATTTTCTTATTAGTTATCATAGATATTGTGCATATAGTTGGATTCCTTGTGAATGTGATTATGCATGAGAGGTGATACAAGTATATGGTATGGAAATATAATATTTTATAGTTTTTATATATCAAAAAACATGGAGATTTTCTACCATAGTTATGAATTCTTGGTTCCATTGAAAATATAGGATAGATGCTTGGATCTATTGATATTTAAGGCGATTCCAATGAGGTTTTAGATCCTCATCCAAGATTGTTAGATTTATAATGGATGAAGAATGGGTAAATAATTTTGGATCTAGGAAAGGTTCTTGGAAGATTGGTGATTCTGCATTCAACCTTGAACTATGTCAGACATATGGATTGTTGGAAGAGAGCTTCAAGGATGCATCTAGATATATGAGATTTACATAAAATAGGTGCATTATTAGTTGTTAGTCATGTGATCCCATGTTTGATGATTCACGGTCCATGGGAGTGTTTTTTGAGTTTTATGATTGGGTGGTACAAGAGAATGTACTAATTATGTTTTGATTTGATTATAGTAGTACATGTTAGTTACATGAAATGTTGTTGTTTTTTGTATAAGTAAGTGGATATGCACAAGAAATGGTATAACAGACCACCCGTTTATTTCTCATTAATACATAACTTTTTAAATTATAATACACAAAATATGTCCCATAGAATAAATAAGTATAGTTTCTTTATGTGTTAGTTTCACAACATATCATCTTGGAAATGGGATATAACAACATTATTAAAAACATCCAATAACATGCTTCTAAAATTTCATGGGTTTTAAAGCTGAACGGGATAACCTAGGGACATGCAAAAGAATGGTTTCATATATAAAGACAAGTAAGGGAATAGACAACGAATAACTTGAATAACATAATCTATGTTAGAAAAAAAAGTATATCAATTGGTAATAAAAGAAATATGAATTATAAGTAATGATATTGAAAGATAATCATAACATGGGGAATGTGGCGACACCATAAAACACTATATCATAAACCATTTTAAAGGGTAAATATCAAAGACATAAAGGTGGAAAATGTCCCATAAAATAATCAGGTTAATTCCCTCTCCACACATGATGTATCCTGATACTAGACATTACAAAATTCATTGGAGTGGTACATAATTTTTGGTGCACCAATCACATTCATTTCATTATCATGCTTTAGTGTACAACATAGATCATATATCATGGGATCATTCATAATTAAAATTTATTCCAAGATTAAGGAAAGTTAAATAGATTCATTTAATTACATAATAAATATGTATATGTTCATACCAGTGAACTCCGATGATAAAAAATAGGTATGGTATTCACTATACATTTGTTTTGGCATGCAATCTCACTGTGAAATTTCAGCAGCATAACAACATCACTTAAAAATTCATAAAAATTAGTAGATAGATGATAAAGGGACTATCATCACATATAAATTAGATGGGTAGTAATATGGTCATAGAATAACATATCCTAGCATTAAAAATTAGGATAGTGAAGGTATAAGGTAACAAAGAATCATGAATAAATAAAAGAATCTTAACTATATTTAAGCTTGGTAACGGGTGAACATAAAGGATAATTGGAGGAATAATGAGATTTAAAGGGGGGTCTTATCATTTAACAATTAAATTTATAGTAAGAGGAATATTTAATAACATATCCAAACATAATAACATTTAATTTAATAGATATAATATAAAATAATTACCTAAATGGAAATGAGAAGAGATAAATCCCTCACATGAGTGTGTATCTCCAAATTCTTGGGAGGGTATTTAGGAGAGCTTGGGAAGCCTTTGGAGTACGCTATACAGTGGAGTACATAATATGGATGTTCATTGAGGAGTGTTAGTGATGTGAAATGGGATATTATGTTGGATTATGAGGAAATGATATTAAAACCATAAAATATTTTAATGGTTTTGTAAAATTAATAATTTCTCTATAAAATTAATAAAATATACTAAAAATCACATAATTTTAAATAGAAAGAATTATTTTTTTGGATAAATTTTATATTAATTAGTATATCACTTTTGGGGAATTATGATTTCATAAGACACAAAGTATATTTATATAGTATTTTATGTCTACATGAAAATTCGACTATCTCTGAAAATTATTAAAATTTCACCATTGGATAATTTTGACATTATGATTCCAAAAATATAGTTAATTTTTACAAAAAAAAAATTAGCTTCCACATTAAAAATAAAATAATCATTTATTCATAAATGTTGTTGATTTTTAGAGTAATATTTATCAAACCCCTATAATTTTATATACTACTTCATAAAAATTGTATGATCATTTATATATAATAAAACATATATACAAAATATTTATTTATAATGATATCTATTTAAAAATAATCTAATTCATGAAAAAAATTTCCTTAATTGAATTTTAATATTACCCAAACATAAGATATCTATTTAATTTTATCAAAATTAAAAAAAATTATAATGTAAAAAAAGATGAAAATATATTAATTATTCTATAAAAAAATGATGTAAATAGCCTTCTTTATAAGGTATTCTTACAAATACCTTCAATAAGCATGTAAATTCCAAAATATTAAGCTGTGAGATAGTTAGACAATCATTGGGTATTTCAAGGTACAGTTTTTGGTTTGGGATCTCAAATATCATGAACTGATCCCGTAAATGGTTTCACCCATGTTTAAGTTGTTGGATATGAGTGTGGGATTTGTGAAGGGAAAATTCCAGAGATCTTATATCCCTTGGAAGCATTGATAAGTTATATTCATAGGGTATGATACAACTGGTTGAGGTCATCACTTATTTTTTCTATGCCAATTGGATTCATTAAAACCCAATATTTATACAAATCTAGTGATCAATATTCAAATAGAATTTTATCAATGGTAAGGATTCATAAAATTCAACTAAATTCAAAAGGATATAATAAAACTACCTCAATGATTTTGTTTTCTATAACCATATTAGATAATAATACATTTAAATAAACCAAATGGGGAATTTTATTCATAATACTTTGGGTCATTACAATCTTCCCCAATTAATACATTTCACCCTCAAATTTTTATATCACACTAAAATAGATTAGAGTAACTATATTTTATCACATCTTCTATCTCCCAAACTACATCTTCATGCTTTTACTTTCTCCACAACACTTTTTCTAGGAAGATTTTTTTATTTGATAAAACATTGTCTCTACTATCTAAGATCTTCACTGACTAATCATAATATGAAATGTCATTCTCCAATTGTACCACCTATAAATTTAGAATATGTGAGGGATTTGGTATTTACTTTATCAATAGGGATACATGGAATAAAACATATATTTGAGATACATTATTTGGTAGTGAAAGTAGGTAGGCCACCACTCCATGAGATCAAGGATCTCAAAGGGGCTGATGTATCTTTGACTAAGAAATCTCTTCTTAAAAAAATATTGTCTCATTATTGCATCGAGATATATGATATAATTCTATGACTCCAATATAAAAATTATAGTCTCATTGATGATTATGAGCATAAATAATTTTTCAACTCTAAGCAGTATTGTGTTGCTTATTAATAGTGATATCCTTTTCCACTTTTTCCTCAACCAATTCAGGACCTAGCAATTTTTTATCCCCAACTTCAACACATCTTGAATGGTTTTTTCACCACATATCATAATGAGCATCAGGGGGAGCCATTTGGATACTTGAGTGGAAACAATTTTTGAATGATAACTCCACCATATGAAGATTTTGGTCTCATATCCTTTGAAGTAAATTGGTCATACTCCCAACATGTCCTAAATTGTTTATATAGTCTTCCTAGACTGGAAATCTATTTTAGGGTGATATTTTTGGATGAATATTAACTAATTATTCAGCATAAGTGGGAGACTCTTCCAGAACATATATGAGAATCTTGGACCTCGATCTGATATAGTCAAAAGTGTTACTCTATGAAGCCTTACCACTTAATTGATGTATATCGATAAAACCATCACTTTTCATACATATATGTTACATAAATGTTTTGGAATATATAAAACATTATCAAATAGATACCGAAATATCATATTAGTCCGTTGACTTTGAAAACAAAGAAACATAAAATTTGGTACATAAATTTTCTAGATCATCTCTCACATGGTTCTTCCTGGCTGGCACCCTTCTTAGACAGATCAATCATTATACATATATTCATAACTAGGGAAAAGGAAACACAAAAGGGGTTATCCTAGATGATAGATAAGGGTTAAAAATGGAGATACATAATAATAACCATGAGCATAATGGTATGAGAATGTGATCATGAAAATAAAAGATAATACCATATAAATCAATGTACATAAACATATATTTTGGAATAAATCATAGGAGTTCATAAGAACTGAATCATAAGGAAATCAATATCATAATCCCTGAGATCATAACATGGTAATAAAACATGGAATTTTGGATGACACATTAGCATATAATGCGATTTTCATAGTATCTTAGTCATTTATAAAAACACCATATTGAGAGTATGGGTTCACTCCCCATACAATCTTGGTAGTCATGTTTCAATCACATGGCCATGTTAGTAGCATGAGTTCACTCCAAATATAATCAGAGTTGTCATGGTTCAATCCCATGTCAATCTCAGTAGTCAAGGTTCAATCCTATGACTATCTTTGTCTCTGTAATGAGATATAAATCATTACACAATTAATTTGAGGGAGATATAGATCCCACCCATCATATAATGAAATCATACATACATCTTCCACAAAATCATAAACAATCATTTCATAACCCATGAAAATATATTCGTTTCATAAACATATAATAATATTGCATCCTATGGAAAAATATATATTTCATAATCATTTCATTAAATCATTACCCACAAAATAGAAATGGGAATCATAAACATATAACCTGTTAAAGGTAAATTGGTTTCATAATGACATTGACATTAAGAATAACCCATTCAAGGAAAAAATATTAATGGAACATTTAGATAATTCCCATGAAAGGAATGACAAACATCAACATGTATCATATTACGTGGAAAATAATTTTGAAATATCTTTATAAAATATTCTTAATGAAATATCCTTTATTCATTGAAAATGGATTTTTAATTCAAAAAACCAATTGAATATCATTTTCATATAAAATAAATTAAAATCATATAAATAAGAAACGAAATCATTTTGAAAATGTTTTCCCTTGGAAACTTATAGAAAAAAACCTTTAAAGAGTTTTAAAAAATTATTTGAAAAAAACAATAAAAACTTTAATATAAATCATGAAAATGTTTTCAAAACCATTTCATTCAAAATACATTGAAAACATATAAAGAAACCATGAAATTTTTTTGAAACGAGTTTCTATGAAAATAACTCGGAAAACATGTAAAGAAATACTAAAAACTTTTTGATACCCATTCCATTCAATATAAAATTAAAAACCTATCAAAATTCATGAACTATTTTTAAAATCATTTTAAAATTATAATTTATGATATAATCTTGAAAAGGTTTTCAAAAACATGTTTCTATTAAAACATTTATAATAAGCTTGAGAACATTTTGAAAGACTTTTTTTAACGAATTTAAAACAATTCATATCCAAAATAACAAGGAAATTTCATTAAAATTTCATTTTAATTTATAACATTAAGATTCAATGGAATAATAATATTTACATTGGGGGAATCTTTACTTTATGAAAATTCCTTTTTCACCGTAAAAAGTCTAGAAATGTTCCTCAATTGGAAAATTTAAAAAAAAAATTTCTAAAAACGATTTTTTTAAAATTTTAAATAATCAGTAAATATTTGATTTAAATATCATATTATACATGTATATTATTTTTTGAACCCTTTTATAAAATATGGTTTTTAAGGAACACTAATTTTTGACAAAAGAGATAGGTAAATTCATACTTTCTTTAAAACACATTCTTAACTCTCTTATCTACCCTGTGAGATGGTATGTGAGTATGATATACTCTATAATACAAAATGTAGGATCGAATATATAATCATGAGATGATCAAATACAAGAGGGGGTTAAATTGTATACTTTAAAAATCCCTAGGGAAATTTTTCCTAACCAAAATTCACAACGGCTCTAAGTTCAATTATGTTGCTTGATCCCGAAAAAGTGATTCTGGAAGTGAAACCTAACAAAAGTTTACACCAAATAAGATTCTAACTTAAAGCGTATAGAATCCTATAAAATCAGAGTACATGTTTAAGGAATTATAAGAATTTTATACTTACCTCAACAACTAAAATACACAGCGGAAAACAAAATCCTACAAGTAACAATGTAGTAACTCTTTTATCCCAAAGTGGAGGTTATCCAACAACCCTGGATAAAAGGTCCCTTTGTTTATACTTTCAAGAAAGTATGTCTTAACCAAACCTAGGTAAGCCACCAATCCGAAGATCGGTATCTATCTTGCTATCCGTGCAAGCCCTCTATTTGTAAGGAAATCGACACCTCAAACTTCACAACCTGAAGTCTCTGATTTCAAGTAAATCGAACCTCTTCACTAAGAAAATCTGCACGAATTATAGTTTGAACAAGTAGTTCAAAACTTTCTGCATGAAGTGTCACGAACCGAATCGGGACGCCATCAACTCGACGCCCAACCTGACCCGCGACAAGGTCTGAAGGGCGTCCCCGATCCCCACGGGCTGGCACAAGTGCCAGGGTATCCATTTTGACATTGGGAACGATTTACCCGAGTAAAAAAATAAAGCAGCCAGCCAAAAATAAACCAAACAAAAGTAAAAGTGGCAACTAGACGTGAAAACAACCAAAACAGGTTTTCGAGTCACAAGTATTCAAAATCCAAATAACACTAAAACAAGATGACCAAAAAGCAACCTAAGAAATGTCACCCGGTGTGAGGGCACCGCCCCTAATCCACCACCAAAACGCCATGTAGATAGGCCTGCTAACAACCTGAACCACTGCTCCCAAAAGCTGGACCCTTACCTGTATCAGAAGTAAACAAATCTACTTACACCCAAGGCTGTACATAGGGTGTGAGAAATCACCCAGCAAGATATCACCAAGAAAAGATTCCACTCACAAATATCAAAAGACAAACCATTTGCAATGCTAAATAAAGAAAAAAAAGGTACAAAAAGAAATGGTTTTTCATAAAATGACTTTAAAGAAAGACAGTTCAAGAAAAACACATTAGGGTAGTGATTCAAGTGACATATCTCGTATCTCTGTGCGTGCAAAGTAACCGGTAGCACCAAAGGATGGGAGAGGCCCAAAAAAGGTACTAGAGCATGTGGGACCATAGAACGTTGTGTCTTGGCCAACACATGTCCTTTCTAGTGTGCTTTGTCATCACTCACACACACCCAGGGAAACTTCCCAAGAGGTCACCCATCCTATTCACTACTCTAGGCCAAACACACTTAATTGTGGAGTTCTAATCAGGTAGGCTCTCGAAAAGGAAGGTGCACCTTGTTGACATGAGTCTTATCATTTAGTCATTTAACCCTTTATCATTTGGGGATGTTACAATCACTCCCCCTTTAGAGCACAACGCCCTCATTGTGGGCCCAACATCTCAACCCAGGCAGTGCACCGTGCACTTAAGGCTGGGTTCCTCTTCTGATACCAAATGTGACAAATGGGCCCCAGTGACAACACAACCACCCCGCCTTAACATGGTTGTCGGGTCCTGGCCAACCAGGTACCACCAGTTGCCCCGAAGACACATGGGTCCCACCCAAGGTTCCACCCACGTGCCTGAATGGGTCATCTGACTAATGATAGTCCCCACAGGCCAACACATGTCATTTCCAATGTGCTTTGTCCTCACTCACACACACCCGGGGAAACTTACCAGGAGGTCACCCATCCTATTCACTACTCCAGGCCAATCATGCTTAACTGTGGAGTTCTAATCAGGTAGGCTCCTGAAATGGATGGTGCACCTTGTTGACATGAGTCATATCATTTACTCATTTAACCCTTTATCATTTGGGGATGTTACACGAAGCCTGAGAGTTTATAAGAGTCTCTCTCTCTTGAAATCACTTCTGAATGTTATGAGCTTTAAAAATTCCAAAAGTCTCAAAAGGTAGGAGCACGTTCAAAGGAGCTCCTATTTATAGGCACAGCTCCAACGGTCGGTTCCCTCCTCCAATGGTCAAAATGTACCTTGAATTTAATAGGGACTTGTACACGTGTCACTAAAACAATGGTTAGTTTATAACTGAAAGAACAAAATCATTGTATTACAAAATGAGTGTTAGAATAACTAAAAACTAATATTTGGAATGAAATTAAATAAAAGTTTGGAGTCTAACCAAAATTGAATTTGGAGTATATAATGCAAGGATATTCGGATTCTGTATTGTAGGAATTCAGAACCTGAATTATATAGAGTTCCGGAGTCTGAATTTCTAGGAAATTCAGAATCTGGATTCATAAGATATCAGAACCTGAACTTACAATGTTCAGAGTAAGAGTTCATGAGAATTCGGAGTCAGAACTCATAAGATTTCAGGGTCTGAATTTAGTGATCTCAGATTCAGAACATAGAGAAGTTCGTATACAGAATTCGTATTCACAATTCGGAGTCATAACTCAGAAGAGTTCGTGAACAGAATTCTGATTCAGAATTCGGAGTCAGAACTCAGAAGCGTTCGTCACCAGATTTCTGATTCAGAATTCGGAGCCAGAACTCAGAAGAGTTCATAACAAAAATTATGAGAATTAAAATCCAAAAACAGTATGCTTCATATCTAGGTAATTATAGGATTTTGAGGTTTTGGTTTTAATCCATGATTTTCACTTAGAAAATTTATGATATGAACAATGAAATCTAGGTAAGGGTATATTTCCCTGGGTAAGGAAATTTTCCTTAAGGATGTAAAACGAGGGGTAACATGAGATTCCCCTTAAGATATGATGTTTGTGATTTTCAAAACAAAAAGAAATGATAAAGTCATAAGGAAAACTTATTGACGTAACAATATCCCCCAAGTATGAAGGAATGGAAAAGTCATAAGGAAAATCTAATTGACACAACAATATCCCCCTTTTTGAAAAAATCACAAAAATCCTCATGAAAAAAATATATGGACTTAGAAAACCATTTCTAGACACAGAAAATAAAATGTATCTCCCTTTTCACTTTGGAAAAGATGAATACAACTAACTCCCCCTTAGGCTTTAGAACTCTTAGGATCGTATTCTAGATTTCCGGAATGGGACATTCATTTTCTTAGGAATGTAAATCTTCATAATGAGAAACTCCCCCTTAGATAAACTCCCCCTTACATAGGGATATTTATTTCTTAGGAATATTTCTTCTATACTTATAAATCATTTTTCTTCTCCCTTTTTGAATAATTTTTCCTTCTCCCCCATTGTGATTTTCAAAAAGAGTTTGAGGGAATGGAAAAAAATATAGTACCTGAAATATTAGTATAGACATCCAAACAAAAAAGGAAACCATAATTCCATTACGATTGAAATAATTAGTAAAAGAAAAAAAAATATACAACAAAAGATCGGATTTGTGTATATTTTTCTTCATTTTCCTTAGGTATCAGCTTCTTCACAATTTTCTTCAGCTATTATCACTTTTTTGATCCTCCTCTGCTTTCTTTTATAAGGTTGTGATCCTAACCTCTTGAGCCTTCAGGACCTCATCTTGAGCATTCATGTGAAGACGCGGAAAATTCAAGAGAATTTTCTTTCTTAAATACTTTGTAATTTTACGAGTCAATGTCTTCTGATGGAACTTGATTCCGAGGCCCAGTGTGCCCGGAATCAATTTTTGATGTTTACCTCAGGTACGTTCAGTAAACAAACGAGCGTGTTTTTCTATTTTTTGAACCGGTGCTCAGAATTGAAATCTAAGGGCACCGGTGAACTCACCACATCGGTAATTGCTTAAGAGGAATTTTACCATATACGCGTTTTCACGGGATAAGAAGTTAAAATTTTTGGATTAAATGATAAGTGAATAAAATTGTGGTACAATTTTATTTTTATATCTAACGTGGTTTTATCCTACATGGGGGAGTTATGGTGGGATGCACAAGCACCTAACTACCCATGTGAGGATAAATGTGAAGTGGGGCCCACACGAGCCCCAACCATTCATATTCTCAAAAACCCCTTAAAACCCCTCTTAATTTTGAAAACTCCTAATTACGTGTGAAACCATTCCACCTTCTCTCCCTCTCCCTCTTAACTCTTGCCAACACAACTTAAAAAATTAATTAAAACAATTCAAATAATTAATTACTTGTTTTGAAATTTAAATTTTGAAATGCATGTCATGATTAAATGAAATAAGGAGAGGCCTTATTTTATTCTTGGTTGGCTTGTTCTGTTGAGATTTTGCGGAGAGAGCTCATGAGTTTCGAAGAACGCTTCATCTCCTTTGTGGAAAACGCAAACTCTCTAACGAAGGGCATCTACTCGGAAAACCGGATTCGCCATACTCTTCTTCCTCCACGAAAAGGGAGGAGACACCGATGCAGGAAATCCCCAACGATGTCACGCCTTGTTATCTTCTCTCCATGATAAAAAGGGGAGATGTTGCTTCCTCCTCGGATGCTCTCTGTCTAAGTCTACGAATCCTCACCTCATGATACCACTAACCGCGACTCCCAACGTTTGATATCTTTTGTTGAGGTAGGGGTTATTTTTGTTCTAGTTTTTATCATCGTTCTTCATTTCTTATGGTTTGGCTGCATCATATCGTCGTAATGGGAGGAGATCGGACCGCACAAACACAGTCGGTTCTCCTCCCCTCTACTTTGTTAATCTTCGTTAATGTTGGAGGCAGAGGCACATGGTGTCGTTGCACCGTGCGATGATTGGAAAGGAAAACGGCCATGAAAGACCGTGGAGAAGGTGGCGCGGTGTTGTTGCACCGTGCAGAGATAGAGAGGGATGCGGCTAGAGCGGGCCACGGCGGAGGTGCGTGGCGCCGCCGCGCCAGAGAGACCAAGGAAGGCCAAGGCCGGAGCGGGCCGTGGCGAAGGGGTGCGATGTCGTCGCATCACGCCGGTGAGACGAGCCACGACCTAAGGCCGTGGCGGATCAGCAAGGGCGGTTGGCCGAGCCGGCCGCCAACGTCTCTAGGAGGCGAGACCCCTTTTGGGTCCTGAGTCGCGACCGGCTTCCGAGCCGGGCCGCAGGCCGCACGGGCCGGGTCAGCCGTAGGCCACGCGGGCCGGGCAGCCGCACCGTGCTAGGTCGGGCCGCGCCCCGCCTGGCCATGCCCAATAGGGCCGAACCCAGACCCGATTCAGGTCAACCGAGTTCGGGCCGACCCAGGGGGTGTTGGGCCAGGTCGCACTGGGCCCAGACCCCCTATTTTCGAAATGTTTCGGTTAAACAGATATATCTTGAGCTACGGACCTCCGATCGACACAACATCAGTTGTGTAGGATTCCTTGGAACGAGTCGGTCATTTCATTATATTACACTCGAGGATTCGGTGATGTTTTTGTATGGTCGGGTTGGTTTGAACTTGAAACCAACCGGGCCCCTAGGACGGAAAAACCAATAACTCTCATACCAAGGGTCCGTTTGATGTGCCTTCTGTCGCATTGAATTCCTATTGACAAGATGAAAATTTGAGATACATCAACTCTGGCACCTGTGACAGTTGATGAATTGATCCCTTGCCTCATGTAGCAGACCCTCCCAGAATCGAGCGTGCTGTGTGCGGGAACCCTAGAGCTGGTTGCGACTACGATGACGATGGCGACTGTACTTGGATCCTACGTGGGTTCGGCTGCGAGAACGACTATACTTGGATCCTCCGTGGGTTCAACAATGATGCCCACTGTACTAGGATCCTACGTGGGTTCGACACCTATGGTTACTGTACTTGGATCCTACTTGAGTTCATCAGTGATGACTTCTGTAGTTGGATCCTACGTGGGTTCGGCATGTAAGATGTTTCAGAGGCTACATCTATCATATCCACCCCTCTTCGTGAGTATTATACCTTTGTGAGCTGAGTCTTGACATTCTTTCATTATCATCGAAGTGATTTTCTTGCTTTCCTGTGTGGACTGGGTTGTTCTTTCTTGTGTGGAATGGGTTGAACTTGGGTTCGTGAGTGGGAGCCGAACTGGAATTGATGACTTATGTATATGTATGGGCATATACCTAAGTATATGTGGTTGATACTTTGTGTTGGTATCTTTACTTTTTGGTTTATCCTTTGTGGATTCTGGGAGACCTTCGGGGGTCTCGGGGTCCCTACTGAGTATCATATACTCACCCCTGCGCAGGTTATGACCCCACTACGTTGTGTTGGATGCAGATGACAGTCAGCACTGATCGAGGTGTATTCTTGTGGAACGGGATGGTACCTGGAGGTGGAACACTTGTCAGTATGTACACGGAGCAGAAGACTGGACCCGAGGAGCTGAGGAGATCATTTGTACCCACCCTTCAGGTGGGATATCCGGAGGAAGAATCAGTGGTTGCTGGTTTACTTCACTACAACTGTTCTTTCTTTTCTGTTGTACTGTACTTTCAGTTTGGTTTGTATTCTGGCCCATTTACTTTCCAGAACATACTTTTATACTCAGTTTACTTAGTGTTTACTTCATCTTCCAGACTCAGTTGTGTTTCTTTACTTATATAAAGGAAATGCCTTCCATTTTTAACGGGATCTATGCCTTTGGGGCTAGTCTCCAGCCCCTGGCCTATGGAAGGCGGGCATGGGGTAGTCACAGCACGGGCCCCGAGGACAGGTCGTGAAAAATTGGTATCAGAGAAGTCGGTTCTACCGCATAACTCAGGACTCTAATAATTTCTTCCTATGAAGCAATAATGTTAAGGATTTTGAGTGTGGTTACTAGTCCAGGGAGTCCAGTGTTGGTGCGGCACCGACGTATCCATACACCGGGACCCTGACTTCTGATATCTGACTCAGTGCACGAAAACATTGATTGCATGTGTGTTTCAAAGGTTTTCTTTGTGATTACTTTATGTCAGCTCACCAGGTATATCATATTAACAGTGGCACACCTGTTAGTTTTCAGGATGGCCCCACGAAGGCAGCCAGCTAGAGTTTTGACCTTTGTGTGAGATGGTAGCCCAATGAGAGACGAGGCCTCGGTGAAGGGCCCAATTACAGAGGAGGCACCAGTGGTACCTCTACCTACTAGGCCACCGATACCACCAGCCCCAGCAGCGGAAAGTTCATGCCGACTAAGTGCGTTGCATGAGTTTCAGCGACAGAGGCCACCCAGGTTCCACAGAGAGACGGATCCTCAGGCAACCGAGGATTGGTTGGAGGCTATCGTCAGAGTCTTCAGATTATTAGGGACAGTAGTTGGCCTTATGGTGATCCTTACTGCGAGTCTCCTACATGCAACAACAGGTAGATGGTGGAGCCTGATTCTCCAGGTGCACGATGAGGTATCACAACTTTGGATGGACTTCGAGAGCCTATTCCGCTTGGAGTTTGTTCTGGCCACCCTTCGTGCAGTGTGCATCCAGGAGTTACTACAGCTGCGGTAGGGCAGCATGATAGTAGCCTAGTACTCGGTGAGATTTACCGACCTCTCATGATACTCCACGGACATGGTACAAGACCCATTCATCTGGGCCTGGACCTTCGAGCAGGGACTGAATCATGAGATCAGGGATTCAATGATCTCCCTCAGCATTCCGACGCAGGTAGGAGTACTGGAGTGAGCCCTTCTTGTGGAGAGCTTCCATGCTGAGCCTACTCCATTAGCGAGGCCTACCGCAGGGCGACACGTAGTGGAGTATTCTGCAATCGGCAGTAGACAGATGTCGTAGAGTTCCAAGCGGACCAGGCCATCAGGTGGGCGACCTCATGATACTGGTTCGGAGGTGAGGGGAACACACAGGAGAGCCAGTCATACGAGAGGCATGCAGTTCTATGCATGCGGCGGGCAGGGCCACGTGGCTCCTAACTGCCCAACCCGCCAGGCAGAGGAGCTACAGATATTTGAAGGACCGCCTAGGCAAAGAAAGAGGTTTGATCATGGTTATCCACAGGGAGCTGGCGGACGAGGTAGAGGAACTAGTTGAGAAACAGGTGGTGGACGACACTTCGAGGATCTACCACAACCACCACCAGGAGGTCCACCCCAACCATAGGGAGCAGGCGGACAGAGGCAAGATCAGCTTCAAGTAGTGGAGGATTATGACCACGGTGCACCTACGATGATTCGAGGTACTATCTGTGTCTACTCCACCCTTGATGTAGTTTTTATAGACACTGTAGCGAGTCATTCTTTCATTTCCACTTCCCTTGCTCAGAGCTTGGAGATTCCGACAAAGCTGTTGGATCGATCCTTACGGCTAGAGACTCCTACGGGAGCAGACTCGATGATTACACACTAGTGCCGGTAGGGTGATATTACTCTAGGAAGTGAGAGATTCAGCTAAGATATTCTTGTAGCAGCGTCGAGGCCTTACGACGTCATCTTGGGCATGGATTGGTTACCTACAATTCATGCTCACATCCACTGTATTAGGTGCAAAGTGCGGTGTGTCCGCACGATTGGAAGCAGGTTCACCTTCACTGGTGAGAAGGGAGATTTTACAGTGCAGGATGGAGTTACGCGAAGGAGAGGACAGCCAATCACACATCAGTTGGCTAGTCTTATCCTCAGAGCGGTTGATATGCGAAGTCCGAGTTTTCCTGCTGTGGTGGAACAATATGCAGATGTTTTCCCTGAAGACGTTCCAGGACTACCTCCTCGCAGAGAGGTAGACTTTTAAATTTACATGTACCCCGGGACAACCCCGATATGTTCTCCTGCATATCGGATGGCTCCCGCAGAGATTCGTGAGCTGCGGGTACAACTGGAGGATTTGCAGGGAAAGGGATTCATCTGACCCAGTGTTTCACCCTGTGCTTCTCCAATTTTATTCACCAAGAAGGCGGATGGGGGCTTACGACTATGTGTCAATTACCACGACCTGAATTAGGTGACCGTAAAGAACAAGTATCCACTCCCGAGGACGGACGACCTCTTTGATCTGCTCAAGGGGTCACGATGGTTCTCGAAGATAAACCATAGGTCAGGATATCGTCAGCTCAGAGTTTGAGATGAGGATGTGCATAAGATGGCCTTCAGGTGTCGGTATGGCCACTATGAGTTCTTGGTTATGCCTTTCAGTGTAACCAACGCTCCAGTAGTGTTCATGAGTCTCATGAACAGGATCTTCCAGCCTTACCTTGGTCAATTTGTCGTAGTCTTCATCGACGACATTTTGATTTACTCGACTACTGAGGAGGAGCCCGCCTACCACTTCTGGGATGTACTAGACACACTCCAAGAGCACCAACTTTATGGTAAGCTCTCGAAGTGTCAGTTCTAGATTCATGAGGTCCACTTCTTTTGGCACATCATCTCTGAGGCGGGATTTACGGTGGATCCTGTGATGATCGCGGCAGTACTTTCTTGGGAGCCACCCAGGAGTGTGACGGAGGTGCGGAGTTTCCTAGGTCTGGCTAGGTACTATCAATTGATTGTGTCAAAATTATCCAGAGTTGCAGCACCACTTTCAGCATTTAAGAAGAAGGGGAAACCCTTCATATGGTCAGATAGATGTTAAAAGAGAATCCAAAAGCTGATACAAAGATTGACCAGTACACCCAACTTGAGGCTACCGAAGGAGGGTGTAGGGTACTTAGTTTACTATGATGCATCAGGGACCAGACATGGGTGTGTCCTGATGCAGGAGAGGTAAGTGATCTCTTATGGTTCACAACGATTGAGGCGGAATGAGAAGAACTATGCTACCTATGACCTGGAGTTAGCAGCAGTGGTTTTCGCCTTAAAGATGTGGAGGCACTATCTGATGGGTGAGCGCTTTACAGTCTACTCTGACCACCAGAGTCTCGTGTACATCTTCTCTCAGAAGGACCTGAACCTGAGACAGCGGCACTGTCTTGAGTTCCTCAAGGACAATGACATTGATATAGTCTATACTCTTTGGAAGGGGAACGTATTAGCTATTTCACTCAATAGGAGATCGGGCATTCAGCTACTTGGAGATGTGACGGAGAAACTATCTGTGTTGCAGATATCCTTCATGGATAGAGATGGACCAGCCTTTCTACAGTCACTCACAGTCACTCCTCCATTAAATCAGCGTGTTAGAGAGGCACAATGTGGGGACGTTGACTGTGAGACGCGATGTGCACAGATATTCATAGGATAGGCACCTGATGTATTTTTTGTAGGAGGAGAGCACGACATCCTCTTCAGGGGACGTACCATGGTACTAGTTTCATTACAGGAGGATGTGTTGAGGGAGTTTCACACTTCCCCTTTGGCGGTACATCTAGGAGTAGCGAAGATGTACCAGGATCATAGAGGACAAAATTGGTGGTCGGGTATGCAGAAGGCAGTGGCAGAGTTCGTTTCATGATGCCTCACCTGCCAGCAGGTGAAGGCGGAGCACCATGGTTCCGACAGGATTGGTGCAGCCTTAGAGGTCCCAGAGTTGATGTGTGATTTGATATCTATGTATTTTGTGATGGTGTTTATAACACCCGATATTTTTATGAGTAATATTTTGTTTTTATGTCATATATATATCATCAAAGGAATCATTCACTACACACTAGCTTGACTTACTTTACATGCAATCACGACCTTCCTCGATAGTTTGCGTTGTACGCAATACCGAGTTTCACTAAACAACGATATGCTATTAAAATATTATTTAAACTAGCCATTATGAATAGTAATAAGCAATTTTTGAAATTTTATAAATTTTATTTTTCAAAATGGACTTCAGTTTTGGATTCGGAATACCGAAATTAGCCTAGGGTAAAATTTTGGTATTTTTCTGAAAACTTTCAATTTTTGATGAATAGTGAAACCACTAAGAGGTAGGATAAAAACTGAATTTTGCATAAAACTTAATTTTACCGCTTTTGTGAATGGAATTTCGAAAATATGACAGACACAGTTGATATCAGTAAGTAAAATTTGGTTCAATGAGAAAAAAATAATTTTTTGGTGAATAGTAACTTTTTACTTTTTTAACCGCGGTTAATAGTAAATAGGGTAACTAAGGGTAAATATGATATTACTATTACCCTAACACATGTCCTAATTCTATTGGATAAGTGTAATTAGACCAAAAACAACCTTATGAATATAATATGACCATTTAGGACCACTTGGATTAGATTATGACATTTAATATTATTTTATTTAATGAATAGTTAAAATAGTTAAAATCAAACTTTAATAACTAAAATATTTTTAATATGGGTTTATACATAAGATAAATTCGATTATAAATATTCATTAGAAAGATAAAACGATTTCCGACATAATCATATTTTATTTATAATTTTTAGACTTTAAATAAATTAGATTATTTATGACACAACGATGATGCAGTAATTACCCTTTTAAGGAAATGTTAACATAATTGATGTTATAAATGCCCAAATAAATGTAATTTGAGACTTTTTATGAATTACACTAATTTAATAGGTTACTATGATATATTAGTGTTGATTTAATCAACTTTTTTCGAACATATAATTCTTTTATGACTTTCAAAAAAATCATATATCAAATAGTGTCAAAATTGACACAAAATAGTTTTTAAATCAAATATTATATTATTAATTGTTATTTTATTCCTAGAAATCTAAGGTTTGGCCAAATGACTTAGATAAAGATATATATTTTAATAATAAACAACTTGGGGTTCGTTTGGAATGTTATAGTAAGTGTATTGACCATATAGTGTAAGAAAATAAAAAGTCACGGTAAAAGTTAAATTATTTAACTTAGAGTTAAATCTAATTGATAAGGTTAAAATAATAACCTAAACTTGTCTAACTCCTATTGGATGATAGGATTTCGACTCGTCCCCACTTTAACTTCAAAATAAGACCCTTTGGAACCATTATAAACCGATTTTGAGTTTAATATAAAATAATATTTTGAGATATTACTAAGGTGCCCCTCTCCTCCCTTATAAAAGGGCACCTCCTCCCCCTCCTCCTCACACCAATTTGAGCACTCAAGCTCGTCCAACGCCTGCCAAAATCCCTTCTCCACTTCCCTAGAATAATCTTAGAGGTCCTGGTCTTCTTCAAAGACCAATCATAGTTCCCTATGTGAAGGATTCAAAGAGGCGTTTCAAAGAAGAGGCAATATCCATTACCGATCTTTTCAATTTCTTTCTTCTTCAACTTATTCTTATTTAGTTGTTTCATGATAAAGTAATAACATCAGTATTAATTACATACTGATATGTTATTATAAATATTAAACAACCCTAATTCACCTTCTATCCATCCTACGGAAAAATGAAATCATCGCGCGTGCGTACGTACGGAATACCGTCTCCACGCCGTGGTGTAATCTATTTTCTACCATCCCCTTACAAGGATGGGTATAATGGTGTAATGAGTAACTATATATGATTATTATAAATTGATATTGATACTGAAATAGTATTCATATACTCCAATAAAATTCCACGATCATAGGAACGATATCATCACTCGTGCGTACGTACGGAATACCGTCTCCACGATGTGATGCGACTCGTTCTACATGATCATCATTACATAGTAATTATATAAATGAATTGAATGAATAAATATGATATATGTTACACTAATAAAATTCTGGATATAAGGTATCTATAACATTAAAAGAATAATAAGAATTTATTCGGCAAAACACGCATAAGAACAAAAGGCAATAATGACCCGAGTAACAAGTAACAATGAAATATTACTAATAAGAAGCTAAGAATATGACCATATATGATATCATATCAATATTTATGATTCTGAAATAAGTCAATAACATTATTTAAACCATTAAACCGGAGCTTCGGATACGTACAAAGCAAATCGGACCTAAGGTAAAGGAAATATCACAATCTCATTTTTATCCGAGATTTTTTATACATTAGTATTTACTGGGGTGTATTTTATCATCCACATCCATGATTCCTCAATATGTAATATTATTTCCATCCACGTACAATATTTTAAATCCAATTTTACCCTTCGATGAGTTTTTAGTAAATGAAATGAAAGGAATCTTTTTCCGTTTTTCGTATGAGGTACTTTTTGACTTTTCCGACAAAAGTACGAAAAATGTTTTTTTAACTTATACAGAAATAATGGATTTTTAAAACATTATTTCCAAGAATATTCCTTTATAAGTTTTTAAGTTTATTTTTAATCAACTTCTTTTAGTTTATAATTGTATGACATGTTAAGAAAAGAAAAGTGTTTTTGAAGAAGAAAGGATATTTTCCTCAAGAATGGAGTTCAAATGTTTTATCAAAATTATTTTCCATCTAAGATAATATAGGGTTCTGTTTTTATCCCTATTATTACATTTATTTGATTATGTTGAGAGGGAATTATTTTTATGAAGTCATTTACATTATATGATATGTATTATGATGTCATGATGTTTCAAGAATCCCATTTTTGTTACATGTGTTATGCGATGATGTTTGATTTATGATTATGTGGCACACATAAGAAAGGATTCATTATAAGATGGGTGGGACCTATATCTCCCTCCAATGCATTGGGTAAAGATTTATATCTCATGAGATAGACATGGATGGAACGGGAGGTTATTTTGGTTCAGTGATACAGGACTGAAACGAGGAGTGAACTCGGTTCAGAAATGGACTTTGTCCGCTAAGATAGTCTTGGAAATGAGTCATGACTAACAAGAAATGATTTTCCATGATTATGTGTGCATGACACAATGTTTCATGTTTTATGTTATGATTATAGGGATCTCATTTTCACTTCTATGATTTATTCCATGTTAAGATATTATGATCTCTTTTGCAGGTTATGATTTTCAAAAAGATATGATATGATTTTTATTTCCTTTATTTGCCCTTGCTGAGCATTTGAGCTCACCCTTTTTTGTATGTTTTCTTTTCCCCAGGTCAGGAAGACGGATATTAAGTAGAATATGCTAAAAGGGACACTAGATATGATAAAATAAATGGGAGACACTGTAGAAGATTTATGAACCAGTTGTTTATGTTTCCCAGTTTCTAAAGACACTATACCTATACGGTCCTTTGTGGTTTTTTCATATGTTGTAATAAGTGTGCTTCAATTTTGAAGTATTAGCAATGTATGTAAAGTATGGGTCGTTATAGTTGGTATCAGAGGAAAGGTATAGTCAACCTTTGGAAACTAGGATGTGAAAGCCTTAGTAAGAACCCTAAGGATAAGTCTAAGCATAGAACACAGTCTTAGTGTTTTAGAAATGGTCATGAATAACCTAGGATAAGACCTTAAGCGTGAAAATTTTATACTTGAATTATGTGGTTTTCCTATTATAATTAGTGTTTCTCACACTATTCTTCTTGGTTTTAGTCAATGGCTGGAACCAGAAAGAACCGTGTTAATGCGGAATGCGATGGGAAATTCAATGATTGTCCCCCTGAGCAACCAAACGATATGGGAGCTGGAATGCAAAATCTTGTAGCCATGATCACACAACTTTCTCAAGCTATGAATCATGCAGGACTTCCAAACGAGCAAAGGAAGGAGTAACATTCTGTTGAATCCTTCATGAGGCAGCGTCAACCTTCTTTCAGCGGGTCTACTGATCCATTAGTTGCTGAACAATGGATTAGTACTACTGAAAAGATATTTTCAGTTCTTCAATGTTCTGAACCTGATAAAGTCATCCTAGCAGTGTATCGTTTGGAAGGAGATGCTGATCAATGGTGGAATCTTATTAAGAATACGAGGCAAAGGGATGAAATTGAGTCCATGGAATGGGACGAGTTCAAGAACTTATTTTTCAATAAGTACTTCCCTCGCATTCTCCGAACAAAGATGGAGAAAGAGTTTCTTGAACTGAAGCAAAGGGATGATGAATCTGTTGGTACCTATGAAGCAAATTTTACAAGACTTGCAAGGTACGCTTCTGGTATTATTATCCAACCTGAGAGTAAGATCTATCGATTCTTTAGTGGCTTAAAACCAAGTCTTCGAAGGGCGTTAGCCATAATGGACTTCAATAGCTACGAGGAAATCGTTCGATGTGCTCTCAAAGTCGAGATGGAGATTGGAGTAACCCATCAGTCATATGGGTTTGATAAGAAGAGGAAAATGGAATTCAAAGGAAAATATAAAGAGCATACTGAAAAGAAGATGAGCTTTCCCTTATGCTCAAAGTGTGGAAAGAAACATGGAGGGAGTTGTCTTAAAGGGACAAGTAAATGTTTCAAATGTGGAAAGGAAGGTCATCGGGCATTTGAATGCCGTGATAATGGGAAGAAGATGTCTAATGATGAAAACAAAGGAAGGGATACATAGAATGAACCTACTACACTTCAATGTTTCAAGTGCAAGGAGATGGGGCATTATGCCAATCAATGCCCAAATCCAAGGGTTGATGATGATGGTCGACATCAACAAACTCTTAAGGCTAAAGACAAAGGAAAGTCACATGCAATTTCTATCAGCGATGTGGAGTACGATAACGAAGTGGTGAAAGGTACACTTACCATCCACTCTAAAGTAGGAAATGTTTTATTTGATTCTGGATCCACCCACTCTTTTATTTCTGAAGAATTTTCTAAGGGTATCACCGTATTACCTCAAAAATTAGATGTTGAGTTAGCTGTGACAACACCTAATGACACATCAATCGCATCAAAAGTTTATAATTCTTCTCCAATTGACGTTTGTGGGAAAGTGCTTCCTGCAAATCTTGTGATCTTTCGTTTAGTGGAATTCGATGTGATTCATGGCATGGATTGGCTTTCTTTATACGGAGCTCATATCAATTGCCAAAGAAGGGAAGTCACATTTCATATTCCAGATCAATCTATGATCGTCTATCAATGCAAGGATGAACATAGCCTTCCCGTGGAAATTTCTTCCAGTTTATGGGTATTGATTCCACTAAATGAAGGTTATTTATCTCAAATGGTTGGTGAGAAACTCGCAATTAAGAATATGCCCATCGTACGAGAGTTTGATGATGTCTTTCCGGAGGAATTACTGGGTCTTCCACCAAATCGTGAAGTTGAGTTTTCAATAGAACTCATACCGGGTGCTTTGCCTATTTCAAAGAAACCTTATAGAATGGCCCAAATTGAGTTGCAGGAATTGAAGAAGAAACTCCAAGAGAATCTTGATAAGGGATTCATACGCCCTAGTGCGTGACCTTGGAGAGAACCTGTTCTATTTGTTAAGAAGAAAGATGGATCAATGAGACTCTGCATTGATTATCGAGAACTTAACAAGATCACTATCAAGAACAAATATCCTCTCCCACGCGTTGATGAATTATTTGACCAACTACGCGGAGCTTAATACTTTTCCAAGATTGATCTTCGTTCAGGATATCATCAATTAAGGGTCAAAAGGGAGGATATACCAAAGACGGCTTTCCGTACAAGGTATGGACACTATGAATTTATAGTGATGCCATTTGGTCTTACTAATGCCCCTGCTATATTCATGGATCTAATGAATAGAGTCTTTAGAGACTATCATGATCAATTTTTGGTAGTCTTTATAGACGATATTCTTTTCTATTCAATGAGAAAGGAAGAGCATGAAGATCACTTGAGAATTATATTGAAGACCTTGAGAAAGGAGAAGCTTTATGACAAATTTACCAAGTGTGAATTTTGTCTTCAAAAAGTTGCATTTTTGGGTCACATAATCTCAAAAGAGGGGATATCTGTGGATCTAGCAAAAACCGAGGTCATCGAAAGATGGTCAAGACCAACAACAGTAACTGAGATCCAAAGTTTTCTTGGTTTGGCTGGATATTATCGACGTTTTGTAAAAGATTTTTCACAATTATCTAATCCACTCACCAAGTTGACTCGGAAAGGAGTTAAGTTTGTTTGGACAGAGGAATGTGAAGAGAATTTCAAGGAGTTGAAAAGAAGGTTATCCAGTGCACCTGTGCTCACACTTCCTTGTAGTGGAGAAAGGTTTGTGATCTACAGTGATGCATCCAAGAAGGGATTGGGGTGTGTTCTTATGCAAAATGATATGATGATAGCTTATGCCTCATGACAGTTGAAAATACATGAGCAAAATTACCCAACACATGATTTGGAGTTAGCTGCAGTAATCTTTGCATTAATGATTTTGAGGCATTACCTTTATGGTGAAAGGTGTGATATTTATATTGATCATAAAATTTTAAAGTATATTTTCACACAAAAGGAGATGAATATACGTCAAAGAAGATGGTTGGAGCTGATTAAGGATTATGACTGCTCAATCCATTACCACCCTGGGAAAGCAAACAAGGTGGCAGATGCATTAAGTCGATAAGACCATGCTAGTTTATCCATGATGAGGATCACAAAAGATCCAATATTTATGGATTTACAAATGATGGATTTTGGAATTATAATGGAAGGGTAAAAATCTTATCTTTCTCAAATGAATGTTCAACCATCTATACATGTGAAGATTAAAGAGGCACAGAAAGAAGATGTCGAGTTACAAAAGAAGGTGAGAAATGTTCCTGAATTCAACCTTTATTGTGATGGGATAATAAAGTTCAGGAATCAGGTTTGTGTTCCTCCCATCCCCGAATTAAAGAAGGAGCTGCTAGATGAGGCTCATAGTTCTTCATTATCTATTCATCCTGGAAGCACGAAGATGTATAGGGACCTGAAAGAGTACTTCTGGTGGGATGGCATGAAAAGAGATGTTTCTGAATATGTCTCTCGATGCTTGGTTTGTCAACAAGTTATAGTTGAGAGACAGAAGTCTAAGGGGATGTTACAACCATTACCCATACCCGAATGGAAATGGGAAAACATCACTATGGACTTTGTCACAGGACTTCCTGAAACATCCAAAGGCAATAATGCTATCTGGGTCATAGTTGATCGTCTTACAAAGTCTACACACTTCATTGCTATTAGAGAGGATTTCTCTCTAGATCAGCTTGCCAGGATATATGTAAAGGAAGTTGTAAGATTGCATGGAGTACCACTTTCTATTATATCTGATTGGGATCCGAGATTTACCTCAAAGTTCTGGAGAAGTCTTCAGCATACTCTAGATACATAGTTGAGTTTCAGCACTGCTTATAATCCTCAGACAGACGGTCAGTCTGAGAGAACAATTCAAACCCAAGAAGATATGTTGAGAGCATTCTCTATGGATTTCAATGGAGGTTGGGATCAACACCTAACTTTGGTGGAATTTTCTTATAATAATAGCTTTCACTCCAGTATTCAGATTGATCCTTATGAAGCTCTCTATGGAAATAAATGCATGACTCCAACTTGCTGGGATGAAGTTGGGGAAAGAAAGCTATTAGGACCTGATCTCGTTTATGAAATGGCAGAAAAGGTAAGATCTATTCAACAACACATAATAGCAGCTCAGAGTCGACAGAAAATTTATGCCGACAACTGAAGAAAAGACCAAGAGTTTGAAGTGGGTGATAAAGTGTTCTTACGAATATCTCCCTGGAAGAGGGTTATGAGATTTGGAATGAAGGGGAAGTTGAGCCCTAGATATATCAGTCCTTTTGAAATACTAGATCGTGTTGGAAAGGTATCTTACCAATTGGAACTTCCACCGAATCTCTCTCAAGTTCACGATGTGTTCCATGTATCTCTCCTGAGAAAGTACATACCTGATCCTTCACATGTACTCAGCTCAGAAGTTGTACCGCTGGAGCAAGATCTTTCTTATGAAGAACAACCGATAGAGATTCTGGATCGTAGCAAAAAAGTCCTACGAAACAAGACCACTCGATTGGTGAAAGTTTTATGGAGGAACCACAAACATGAAGAAGCTACATGGGAGCTTGAGGATATGATGAGGCAGATGTATCCTCATCTGTTTGTTACAAAGTGACGAATTTTGAGAGTTAAATTATTTTTAAGGGGGGTAGAATATAACACCCAAGATTTTTATGAGTAATATTTTTTTATGTTATATATATATCATCAAAGGAATCTTTCACTACACACTATCTTGACTTACTTTACACGCAATCACGACCTTCCTCGATAGCTTGCGTTGTACGCAATACCGAGTTTCACTAAACAACGATATTCTATTAAAATATTATTAAAACTAGCCGTTATTAATAGTAATAACCACTTTTTGAAATTTTATAAATTTTATTTTTCAAAATGGACTTCATTTTTGGATTCGGAGTACCGAAATTAGCCTAGGGTGAAATTTTGGTATTTTTCTGAAAACATTCAATTTTTGATGAATAGTGAAACCACTAAGTGGTAGGTTAAAAATTGAATTTTGCATAAAACATAATTTTACCGCTTCTGTGAATGGAATTTCGAAAATCCGACAGACACGGTCCATATCAGTAAGTAAAATGTGGTTCAATGAGATAAAAATATTTTTTTGGTGAATAGTAACTTTTTACTTTTGTTACCGCGGTTAATAGTAAATAGGGTAACTAAGGGTAAATATGATATTACTATTACCCTAACACATGTCCTAATTCTATTGGATAAGTGTAATTCGACCAAAAACAACCTTATGAATATAATATTACCATTTAGGTCCACTTGGATTAGATTATGACATTTAATATTATTTTATTTAATGAATAGTTAAAATAGTTAAAATCAATGTTTAATAACTAAAATATTTTTAATATGGGTCTATACATAAGATAAATTCGATTATAAATATTCATTATAAATCTGAAACGATTTCCTACATAATGATATTTTAATTATAATTTTTAGACTTTATATTAATTAATTTATTTATGACACAACGATGATGTAGTAATTACCCTTTTAAGGAAATGTTAACATAATTGATGTTATAAATGCCCAAATAAATGTAATGTGAGACTTTTTATGAATTACACTAATTTTCTAGGTTACTATGATATATTAGTGTTGATTTAAACAAATTGGTTAGAACATATTATTCTGTTATGACTTTCAAACAAATCATCTATCAAATAGTGTCAAAATTGACACAAAATAGTTTTTAAATAAAATATTATATTATTAATTGTTATTTTATTCCTAAAAATCTAAGTGTCGGCCAAATGACTTAGATAAGGATATATATATTAATAATAAACAACTTGGGGTTCGTTTGGCATGTTATAGTAAGTGTACTAACCATATAGTGTAAGAAAACAAAAAGTCACGGTAAAAGTTAAATTATTGAACTTAGAGTTAAATCTAATTGATAATGTTAAAATAATAACCTAAACTTGTCTAAATCCTATTGGTTGATAGTATTTCGACCCATCCCCACTTTTCCTTCAAAATAAGTCACTTTGGAACCATTATAAACTGATTTTGACTTTAATATAAAATAATATTTTGAGATATTCCTAAGGTGCCCCTCTCCTCCCTTATAAAAGGGAACCTCCTCCCCCTCCTCCTCACACCAATTGGAGAACTCAAGATCGGCCAGACCCAGCCAAAATCCCTTCTCCACTTCCCTATAATAATCCTAGAGGTCCTGGTCTTCTTCAAATACCAATCTTAGTTCCCTAAGTGGAGGATTCAAAGAGGCGTTTCAAAGAAGAGGTAATATCCATTACCGATCTTTTCAATTTCTTTCTTCTTCAACTTCTTCTTCTTTAGTTGTTTCATGATAAAGTAACAACATCAGTATTACATACATACTGATATGTTATTATAAATATGAAACAAACCTAATTCACCTTCTATCCATCCTACGGAAAAATGAAATCACCGAGCGTGCGTACGTACGGAATACCGTCTCCATGCCGTGGTGTAATCTATTTTCTCCATCCCCTTACAAGGATGGGTATAATGGTGTAATGAGTAACTATATATGATTATTATAAAGTGATATTGATACTGAAATAGTATTCATATACTCCAATACAATTCCACGATCATAGGAATGATATCATCACTCGTGCGTATGTACGGAATACCGTCTCCACGATGTGATGCGACTTGTTCTACATGATCATCATTACATAGTAATTATATAAATGATTTGAATGAATAAATATGATATATGTTACACTAATACCATTCTGTATATATGGTATATATAACCTTAAAAGAAGAATAATAATTTATTCGGCAAAACACGCATAAGAACAAAAGGCAATAAAGACCCGAGTAACAAGTAACAATGAAGTATTACTAATAAGACGCTAAGAATATGACCATATATGATATCATATCAATATTTATGATTCTGGAATAAGTCAATAACATTATTTAAACCATTATACAGGAGCTTCGAACACGTACAAAGCAAATCGGACCTAAGGTAAGGGAAATATCACAATCTCATTTTTATCCGAGATTGTTTATACTTTAGTATTTACTAGGGTGTATTTTAGCATCCACATCCATGTTTACTCAATATGTAATATTTTTTCCATCCACGTACAATTGTTCAAATCCAATTTTACCCTTCGGTGAGTTTTTAGTAAAATAAATGAAAGGAATCTTTTGTCGTTTTTCGTATGAGGTACTTTTTGACTTTTCTGACAAAAGTACGAAGAATGTTTTTTTAACTTATACGGCAAGAATAGATTTTTAAAACATTATTTACAAGAATATTCCTTTATAAGATTTTATGTTTATTTTTAATCAACTTCTTTTAGTTTATAATTGTATGAGATTTTAAGAAAAGAAAAGTGTTTTTGAAGAAGAAAGGATATTTTCCTCAAGAATGGAGTTCAAATGTTTTATCAAAATTATTTTCCATGTAAGATAATACAAGGTTTTGTTTTTATCCCTATTATTACATTGATTTGATTATGTTGTGAGGGAATTATTTTTATGAAGTCATTTACCTTATATGATTTGTTTTATGATGTCATGATGTTTCAAGAATCCCATTTTTGTTACATGTGTTATGCGATGATGTATGATTTATGATTATGTGGCACACATAAGAAAGGATTCGTTATAAGATGGGTGGGACCTATATCTCCCTCCAATGCATTGGGTAAAGATTTATATCTCATGAGATAGACATGTCTGGAACGGAAGGTTATTTCGGTTCAGTGATACAGGACTGAAACGAGGAGTGAAATCGGTTCAGAAATGGACTTTGTCCGCTAAGATAGTCTTGGCAATGAGTCATGACTAACAAGAAATGATTTTCCATGATTATGTGTGCATGCCACAAAGTTTCAAGTTTTATGTTATGATTATGAGGATCTCATTTTCACTTCTATGATTTATTCCATGTTAAGATATTATGATCTCTTTTGTAGGTTATGATTTTCAAAAAGATATGATATGATTTTTATTTCCTTTATTTTCCCTTGCTGAGCATTTGAGCTCACCCTTTTTTGTCTGTTTTCTTTTCCCCAGGTCAGGAAGATGGATATTAAGTAGAATATGCTAAAATGGACCCTAGATATGATGAAATAAATGGGAGACACTATAGAAGATTTATGAACCAGTTGTTTATGTTTCCCAGTTTCTAAAGACACTATACCTATACGGTCCTTTGTGGTTTTTTCATATGTTGTAATAAGTGTGATTAAATTTTGAATTATTAGCAATGTATGTAAAGTATGGGTCGTTATAGTGCTTCCACATACTTCCATTGGAAACAACTCCATTTGGGTGATCGTCGACCGACTCACCAAGTCGGCCAACTTCTTACCTATCAGAGAGCAGGGCTCAGTGGAGATATTGGGACACCTCTACGTTTAGGAGATCATGCGGATTCATGGTGTGACATCGTCTGTCATCTCTAATCGAGATGCTTTCTTTACTTCCCGACTTTGGAAGGGGTTGCAGGAGGCATTTGGGACGCAGATATGCTTGTGCACCGCCTTTCATCCTCATACGGATGGCCAGACGGATAGGACAATTCAGACACTTGAGGACATGCTCTATGCATGTGTCCTCGACTTTGGTCATAGCTGGGTGGATAACCTACCCTTGGTGGAGTTTACGTACAACAACAACTACTACTCCAGCATCGGGATGGCACCATACAAGACATTGTACAACCGACCATGCAGATCACCTCTGTGCTGGACTGACCCAGGGGAGTCAGCACTCGTAGGACCATAGATGGATTAGGATATGACAAAGAAGGTTAAGATCATACCAGAGCAGATGATTACTTCATAGAGCATACAGAAGTCCTATGCGGATAGGAGGCAGACACCACTAGAGTTTGAGGATGGAAACCATGTTTTCTTACGGGTCTCTCCTCGACGTGGATTACAAAGATTTGTCTGGGGTGACAAGTTATCTTCACGCTTCATCAGACCATTACAGGTTCTCAGTAGGGTAGGAGAGGTGGCTTATTTCCTGGCCCTTCCACCTAAGTTGCACTAGGTTCATGGCGTCTTCCACGTATCTCAGCTGAGGAGATACGTGCACAACCCGACTCATATCATTGATCACAGGGAGCTGGACATCAATGACAGATCTAAATTTGCGGAGGTTCTGGTGGAGATCGAGGATCGATAGGAACAGGTCTTACGTGGACAATCGATTCCTCTGGTGCGCATTCGTTGGTAGCACGGGAACTTCCAGGAGAGCACATGGGAGTAGGAGGCTCAGATGCATGCACAGTACCCTCATTTGTTTCTCTAGTTTATGATATAGCTTTACAGTGATGTAAATCCATGATGTGGGAGTAAAGTAAAGTCCCAGAAATTTCAAGGAAATTTTTTTCTTAATTTTTTTTTAATTTTACAAGTCGATGGCTTCTAACGGCAGTTCATTCCACGTCCTGGTGTGCTCGGAATCAATTTCCAAAGTTTAGCTCAGGTATGTTCAGTAAACGAATGAGAAAGTTTTTCTATCTTCTGAACCGGTGCTCGGAATTGAAATCTGAGGTCACCAGTGAACTCACAACGCCAATAATTTCTTCATAGGACATTTACCGTAGATGCGTTTTCACGGGAGAACAAGTTAAAATTTGTGGATTAAATGAGAAGTGAATAAAATTGTGGTACAATTTTATTTTTATATATCAGTTGTTTTATCCTACATGGGGGAGTTAGGGTGGGCCCCACAAGCACCTAACTACCCATGTGAGGACAGATGTGAGGTGGGGCCCACACGATCCCCATCCCTTCACATTCTCTAAAACTCCTTAAACCCCCACTTAATTTTTAAAACTTATCATTTCTTGTGAAACCTTTCCACCTTCTCTCTCTCCATCTTAACTCGTGCCAACACACTTTAAAAAATTAATTTAACCACTTCAATTAATTAACTAAGTGTTTGGAAAATTAAATTTTGAAATGCATGATATGATAAAATAAAATAAAGAGAAGCCTGATTTTATTTTTGGTTGGCTTGTTGTGTTGAGATTTTGGGGAGAGGGATATTGAGTTTCTAAGAACACTTAATATACTTTGTTGAAGAACACCAACTCTCCGACGAAGAGCATCGACTCAGCAACCCCAGATTCATCGTCCTCCTCTTCCTTCACGACAGGGGAGGAGACAGCGATGTGGGAACTCGCCAATGACATCACCCCTTGTTTTCTTCACTCTATGATAAAAAGGGGAGACACCACTTCCTCCTCGGATGATTTCCATTAACATATATGAATCCTCACCTCGCGACGCCACCAACCGTGATGCCCGATGTTCGATATCTTTTGTTGAGGTATTTGTTCAAGTCTGTATCATCGTTCTTCGTTGCTTAAGGTTTGGCCGCATGATACAGTCGTAACGGGAGGAGATCAGACCGCACAAACATGGATGATTCTCCTCCCATATACTCTGTTAATCTTCATTAATTTTGGAGGCAGAGGTGCGCAGTGCCGTTGCATTGTGTGGTGATCGGTAGGGAATCGCGGCTATGCAAGGCCGTGGTGAAGGCGGTGCGGTGTCGTTGCTCCGCGCAGAGATGTATAGGGTCGTGGCAGGAGCGGGCCGCGACGGAGTTGTGTGGCGCCGTTACGCCACACTATAGAGACCGAGGAAGGCCGTGGCCGGATTGGGCCGCAGCGGAGGGGCACGGCGCTGTCGCGCCGCGCCGGTGGGGCAAGCCGTGGCCTAAGACCGCGGTGGACCAGCAGAAGTGGCCAGCCGAGTCAGCCGCCGGCGTCTCTAGGAGGTGGGACCTCTTCTGGGTCCTGCTGAAGCTCACAAATCAGCCGGCCTTAATGGCCAGCCGTTACCCGGAACTGGGGGTGAACCCCCCTCCCCCCCCCCCCGACTAGTTTCTAGGGCGAACCCCACTGGGTCCACCGTTTCCAAAAACAGGGGGTCGCGCCCCCCTTTGCGTTCTGCAGCCAGGCCGCCGGCCGTACGGGCCAGGCCGTCTACATGCCACATGGGACGGGCCGTGCCAGTCGGTCCGGGCCATGCCCAACCGGGCCGGACTCGGACCCGAGTTTGGTCCACCCGGTTCGGGCCGACCCTGGGGGTGTTGGGCTAGGTCGGACTGGGCCCAGACAGCTTATTTTCTGAACGTTTTGGTTAAACTGATATATCTTGAGGTACAGACCTCCGATTGACGCACCTTCTATTGTGTATGGTTCCTTGGAACTATAAGGTCGTTTCAGTATATTACACTCAAGGTTTCAGTGATGTTAATGTATTTCCGGGTTGGTTCAAACCCGAAACCAACTGGGCCCCGAGAATGGAAAAGCCAATAACTCTAAGACCGGGCGTCTGTTTGACATGCCATCTGTCTCATTGAATTCCTATTGATGATACAGAACACTAGGATACATCTACTATAGACCTTGTTATAGTTGATGAATTCACCCCTTGACTTGTGGAGCAGACCCTCCCGGAATCGAGTGTGTAGTGTGCGGGAACCCTAGAGCTGGCTGCAACTACGACGAAGATGAAGCTTGTACTTGGATCCTACATGGGTTCGGCATCGAGAAAGATTGTACTCGGATCCTCCATGGGTTCGGCAACGATGATGACTATACGTGGATCCTACCTGGGTTCAACAGCGATGGTTACTGTACTTGGATCCTACGTGGGTTCGGCAGCGATGACTTCTATACTTGGATCCTACGTGGGTTTGCAGGGAAGATGATTCAGAGGATACATCTATCATCTCCACCCCACTTCGTGAGTAGTGTACCTGTGTGATCTGAGTATTGGCTTTCAGTCATTATCATCGATGTGATTGACATGGTTTCCTGTGTGGACGGGTTTTTGCTTTCCTATGTGGACTAGGTCGAACATGGGCTCGTGATTTGGAAACGAACTGGAATTGATGAATAAGGTATATGTATGGGAATATACCTAAGTAGTGATGGTTTATAATTAGTGTTTGTATATTTATTTTGTGGTTTATCCTTTGTGGATTTGGGGAGACCGTCGGGGTTCTCGGGGTCCCTACTAAGTATCATATACTCACCATTTCACGGGCTATGCCCGCACTACATTGTGTTGGTTGCAGACGACAGAAAACACTGATCGAGGTGGAGTCTTGAGGAGCGGGACTGTACCTAGAGGTGGGCCACTTGGGGGGACGTACACGGAGTGGATGGACGGACCCGAGGAGATGAGGAGATCATTTGTACCCACCCTTCAGGTGGGATATCCGGAGGATGACTCAGTGGTTGCTGGTTTACTTTACTGCATATGTTCTTTCTTTTCTGTTGTACTGTACTTTCAGTTTAGTTTGTATTCTGGCCCATTTACATTCCAGCACTTACTTTTGTACTCAGTTTCCTTAGTGTTTAATTCATCTTGCGTACTCTGTTGTGTTTCTTTACTTATATAAAGATAATGACTTCCATTTTTATCAGGATCAATTCCTTTGTTGCTAGTCTCCAGCCCCTGGCCTATGGAAGGCGGGCTTGGGGTAGTCACGACATGGGCCCCGAGGACGGGTCGTGACACTACAGCAAGTCATCTATCTTAACAAGAATTACGTCAATCTCGATCCGGTGATCCTTATCTATTTTCCAACTTTGGTCAATATAACTCAAATTTCCATTCGGATCTTTGACATCTTGAATCCGAGAATTTTGTTCAAGAGGTAGTTTTTTCGGAAATTTGTTTGTAAGATTCTTGATTTTGGTGTCTTTGGATTCAAAAGCTTCCTTGACATATTACTGAAATTTGTTAATATCATCCAAATATTCTATGATTTTCTAGGACCATGTAGTCATTTTCTTGCAATATTTTCTGTGGGCTTCATCATTGAAAAGGAAATTATTATGTTCGGCCTCAATAATAACACATATATCCATTACCATGGATACCGAGTCTGATTTTTGATTCATGTTGTGATGAAGAATTTGGTATCTAGAATATATTTTTGGAAAGATCAGAATGGTATCCACAAGCTTCTTAAGGGACTGAACAAATACTCATGCCCTAAAGCTGATGACTCTGACTCTAACATTTTTCAAGGAGATGGGTCTTCCTATAGCTCTACCAACTTCCTCTTAGAAGATGCTCCATCCTCTTTCTTCCTCAAAATATCTTTGGTTGGGGTTTCTACAACCACTTGTTTAACCTTATCAATTTTCTGAACATCTTCCTCACCTAGAGACACATGCTCAGTTCCAGATATCTGTACAATCTTATCTTCATCAATTCACACTTTTTCAGCTCCTACCTCAATTTCTTCAGGAAGAATGAAATCATGATTATGACTCTCTTCCTCAATCAACTTGTTTACTTCCTCTTCACCCTTCTCATCTACTCCAGGGGTAGAAAGTTTTGAAGATCCGTCTTGATAAGTCTGGATTGAAAATTTCTCGGAAGCACTTTCCTTTTCATGAAAGTCTTATACTTGCATTATAAGATCATCTATCTCTTCAGATCTTTGATCTTATATAACTTCTTCCAATGCTTCCTTCTCAACTTCCTTCTCTTTGACTTTTTACGGAGACATAAACTTCATTCCTAGAGTCTCAGGCAATGATTATACTAAGAAGGTTTTCGGTATGGGAATTTGTTCGGATGCAAATTCAGAGACCTTCAAAAGCGATTGGAAAATCTCTACCTAAGACATCTTGTTCTTCAGCTTCTATTCCTTGTCTTGATTTTCAGGCCCCTCAGTAGTTGATTATTTCAAGTCCTTAGCCTCAGTAGGATTCAAACCGAACAATGGCTCCCCTCCTTTTCTATTCTTCTTATCCTCCATCCGTTTTTATACAACTTCATGAGGGGAGGATTTTTTGCTTCATGGGTTTAGGAGGTATGGATTGGAATTCCAGAGACTTCGGGGTTTTTTCTTCTACATCCACTTCATTCAAATTTATTTTCTTTCCGACCTTCTTTGAAGGTTTAGCTTCTTCTGTATTTTTCAGAACGGCTTCTGCCTCATCCTCAGGTAGATCATAAAACTCGCCTGACTCCTTTAAAAAACCTACATTCATCCTCTTGAGGGTATCATCACTGATAATAATTACTTTTCAATTCCTCAGCTTGGAACTGTAGGGGTTCTTAAAAGATTCAATACACCGCACAATGAGCATGGAGAGAAGGGTAGGATACATAATAACTTGAGCTCTCAGATTCCCATTCTTGATATTCTCAATCATAATGAGAATGTTCTTCATGGGGTTGAACATCCTTAGGTTTACCAAAAAATCTGAGATATACATGTCACTTTTCTTAAGGGATTCCTTATCATCCTTCATCGGTACGATATGGCCTTGAACCCATAGCTAAAAATCTAATTGTTGGTAGAAAAATGGGCAATCTTTGAAGTCTTGACATTAGTAAGCCCAAGGCATTCCATAGCCTTTTCCTTAACAAAACATCCTTGATCCTCTGGTAGTTTGTGGGAGCAAAATTCTGCCTCCCCTTCGTAAGATAGCCCCACCAAGCTAGCAGCCTTGGTGTAAGAGAGTTCATAAGTCTTTTCATAACTTTTTAATGAAATCCTTTCCCTACAATATTCCTTAAAGAAACTAGCTGACTCATAAAACTCTATCAGCAAATCCGGATACACTACATCTTGAGCTCATGTATTTGAAATAGATACACTTTCCCATCAGTTAATCATGTTTTTTGGAGATAAAAGAGTCATATTTGTTGAAGAAGTTCAGATGTACCAACCTCTACCTATATATTTGCCACTTCGGAATCGGCATTGCAGTAGATATATCTTGGGAAGGAACTTATGCAGACATTCAGACTATAGCACTTCTGAAGAATTAGGAATGGGCTTTTGTAGAGGAACAAAGCTTCGACACACACAACCTTTGAAAACTGATGTGGGACAACCATCAGGGTTCCCCTTTTTGTAGGTGTTGGAGTGGCGGTTGAATATCCCATTTAAATCCAATGGCTGAGAATTCTACAGATTTGATCTGATGGCTGAAATAATAGTTGTAAGGAAAATTTGTAGGATCCGATCTTTTGAGGTTTTAAAAAAAATGGATTTAAGGAAACTAGAATCTGAGAAATTTTAAAAACAAAAGAAACTACTAGCAAGTAAAAGGTAATTACAATAAAATTAGAGAGAATCATACATTTCGTATTGTCCGGAAAATTATTCGTATTGAGGAAAATTCTTCTTGAAGGTCTTTAGATTTTGGGAAAATACATGAAAATGAAGAAGAAGATAAAATTGAGTACACAGATCTACATTATGAAAATCTTCATTATGAAAATCTTCATTATGAAAATCTTCAGTATGAAAAACATTACTATGAAAATTTTAAGCATGGAAATTTCCATTACGAAAATTTCAAGTACTGAAATTTCCATTACGAAAATTTGAAGTACAAAAATCACCATTATAAAAATATTAAGTACGAGAATTTTCATTACGAAAATTTTGAAAAACTACAATACAAAAGACTTAAAAAACATCATTATGAAAAATTATGAAAAATATTCATTATGATTAATATGAAAAACTAAATTACGAAAAATATGAAAAACATCATTAAGAAAAATATGAAAAACTTCATTACGAAAAATATGAAAAACTTCATTAAGAAAAATATGAAAAACATCATAAAGAAAAAATATGAAAAACTTCATTACAAAATGTACTCCCCCAATGAAAATAAGTTTATTACAGTAAGGAGATTAGTTCAATAAGAAGTTAATCAAGGAGGATTACCTTACAGTTATCATTCCTAACATCTGTTTAATGTATTCAAATCTAATGGAAGATAATGATTTTGTGAGAATGTCAGTAAGTTGATCTACTATTCTGATAAACTGAAGAATGATATCTCCTTTACCAATACTTTCTCCCTGAGCATTATCTTCGAAAGTTACTTTTCCTCCTTTCTTCTTGATAATATTTTCAAAATAATTTTTCTTACCAGTAATATGCTTGGAAAATCCACTATCCATTTACCACGTATTGTTGTTGGTACCTTCTCTAGTTTCCGGAAAACAAAAGTGTTTGGCTTTCGGAATCCAAACATTCTTAGATCTAGAATTTTTAGACAACAAAATTTTGGGTATCCACATTTGTTTAAAAAAATAAGCTATATGAAACCCAAGATACTGAACTTTATTCAAGGAGAAAGTTTTCTTCCAATGCCCACTAATATGACATGTAGTGAAAAAAGGGGCTCTATAAGAAACAAAATAGTTGTTTTTGAAAACCAGTTTTTGGTGAGTATAACCTACTCCAGTAGTGTTTCTTTGAAGTTTAATTTGAGAACACATCTTTCCCAAATTTTCCTTCCTAGAGGTAAAGTTTTCAAGAAGCTTCTTAAGAGATAATATTTCGGATTTTAGCATGATGACTAAATTTATTAGGAATCATTTCCTTAGAGTTAGATTTTTCTTCAAAAACATTTATCTCTAATATAGTATTCTTAATATCTATAGAAAGTTCATCCTTATTATAATATTCTTTCTCAAGGTCTTTAGAATGTTTTTCTAAATGTTCATCATTGTCTCTAAGATCTCTAGAATGATCTGAGATCTCTTTTGTATGAATTTCTTCCCTAGAATTTTCCTTGTCTAATTTATTATAAATTTTACAATTTCATGCTTCATGTAACTTGTAAAATATAGAAACTTATTCATATGAAGGTATTTATTAATTTTCTGAGGATGAATTATCTTCATTAGAAGTATTATTTTTAGAATAGTAATTCTTATCAAGAGATACATTTGTTAAAGCCTCGGTAGAGCATACCTTGGCCATAAGACATGTATTCAGGAAAGAAGTTGTAGTAATGAATCCCATATTCTTCTATGCTGATGAATCATATTCAGAAGATTTACTTTCTGAAGTTTTTCCACATCTAGAACTCCAAGTATCATTATCTTTAAGGCTTTTCTTGGTCTTTGATCAATTGAATTTATTTGTGTTCCTTTCTGAATTCCTTTCCTTCTTTTCTTTCTTTTTCAACAAAGGACAATCAGGTCTGATATGAACTGTTCTTGTACATTCATAACACGTATCTTATCCATATTTCATATATCTCTAGTCTTTATTCTTTTACCTATTATAATGGTTCTTTTGAGCTACCATCTTGTTCATTCACCGAGAAAGATTTTCTAATTTAGTCTCAGACTATTCTGTGTCACTAAATTCTGACTGAATAATGAAATTTATTGTCTTTGATCTAGTTACTCTTTATAGGGTCTTGGATTTCATATGTTTAGACGGGGTTATAAAAGAAACACCTCCATTACCATTATTCTACTTAACATTTTCAGTATCTCTCTTCCTTCTAGTTTCATGCTGAATAAGAGTTCCAAACAACTCATCTAGAGAAATATGAGTCACATTCATGTTTTCATCAATAGCTGTCCTCTTGGACTCCCACTCATTTGGAATGATATCTACGATCTTGTATACAAGAGTCTCATCATAAAATCCTTTTTTCCCATAGATTGTAAGCTATTCACGATAGTCATAAACCTTTGTTGTACTTTTCTTATAGGTTCTCCATAAAGAATGTTAAATCTATGGTATTCAGCTCTCAACATAGCTCTTCTTGTCTCCATGACTTTTGATTTACCAAAATGTGTAACATTAAGTTTCTTCTAGATACTATTTTCATCTTTACATGATTATATTTGACTATAGATGTTCCTAGTCATAGAATATAACAAAGTATTTCTGACTCTGAAGTTTTCTTGATATTCTGATTTCTCCTAATTCGTAATGGTTCTCAATTACTTATCTGGAATCTTATAATCTCCAGTCAGAATTAGATAGTTATCAACTCCAGTATTGATAAAAAAATTCTTCATCATATCTCTCCAGTACCCATAATCATTTCCATCAAAAACATGAGGTCTGTTAGGATTTATATTATCAATAGAACCAACATTTAAACCTTCCATCCTTTTGAAAATCCTTGGCACACAAACTTGTTAGTAGTATGAGTTAGTAAACAAGAGAAAATATGCTAAGCAAGAAACTAGATATTTTATCACTAAGCAAGGATGATTACAAACATTATGAGTCCAAAAATATGAATCCAAAAATATGAATCCAAAAATTCTATTCTGAAAACTTCGAGCAAGGAAAAACTTATAAGTGAATATAAGTATTTCAGAGACCTTCCTCTGATACCAATTGTGTGATGGTATGTGAGTATGATATACTATATAATACAAAATGTAGGAGAGAATATATAAACATGAGATTATCAAATACAGTAGTGGGTGACTTTAAAAATTCCTAAAGAAATTTTGAGTAACCAAAATTCACAACATCTCTAAGTTCTATTATTATTCTTCATTCCAGAAAAGTGAATCCAGAAATGAAACTTAACAAAAGTTTACACCAACTAAGATTCTACCTTAAAGCGTATAAAATTCTATAAAATCAGAGTACAATTTTAAGGAAATATATGAATGTTTTACTTACCTCAAAAACTAAAATACGCTGCTGAAAACAAATTACTAAATGTAATAAGTAGTAACTCTTTTAACCCAACGAAGAGGGTATCCAACAACCCTATATAAAAGGTCCCTTGATTTATAATTTCAAGAATGTATATCTTACCCAAACCCTGGTAAGCCCTCAATCCGAAAATTGATATCTGTCTTGCTATCCCTACAAGCCCTCGATTTGTAAGGAAATCATAACCTCTGACTTCACAACCCGAAGTCTCTTATTTCAAGGAAGTCAAAACTGTGCACTAAAAAAATCTGCACGAAGAAAAGTTTGAACAAGAAGTTCAAAACATTATTCACGAAGCCTGAGAGTTTATAAGAGACTCTCTCTCTCTCTCTAGAAATCACTTTATGAATGTTCTGATCTTCAAAAATTCCAAAAGTCTCAAAAGTCACGATCACGTTCAAATGAGATCTTATTTATTGGCATAGCTCCAACAGTCACATACCCCCTCCAATGGTCAAATTCTTCATTGAATTTTGGAGGGACCTATACACGTGCCACTCAAACAACGGTTAGTTGATAATAGAAAGAATGACATCGTTTTATAACAAAATGATTGTAAGCATAACTAAAAACAGATATTCGGAATGAAAGTAAATGAAAGTTCAGAGTCTAACCAAAATTGAATTTGTAGTCTATAATGCAAAGATATTCAGATTATGTTTTGTAGGAATTAGGAACCTAAATTATATAGATTTCTGGAGTCTGAATTTCAAGGAAATTCGGAATCTGGATTCATAAGAATTCGAAACCAGAACATACAAAGTTAAGAGTCAGAGTTCATGAGAATTCAGAATCATAACTCATATGAATTAAGAGTTTGAATTCATAGAACTCAGATTCAGAACATAGAGAATTTCATATCCAGAATTCTTATTCAGAATTTGGAGTCAGAACTCAGAAGAGTTCGTAACAAGAATTCTGATTTAGAATTCATAGTTAGAACTCATAAGTGATCGTAAGTAGAGTTCTGATTCAGAATTCGGAGTCAGAACATAGAAGTGTTCGTAACCAGAATTCTAAGAATTAAGATCCCAAAAAAGAATGCTTCATATCTAGGTAATTATAGGATTATGAGGTTTTGGTTTCAATCTAGTTTTTACTCATAGAAAATTTATTATATGAATAACGAAATCTATGTAAGGGTAAATTTCCTTAGGTAAAGAAATTTTCCTTAAGGAAGTAAAACAAGGGGTAAAATGAGATTTTACATAAGATAATATGTTTGTGATTTTCAAAACAAGAAGAAATATTAATTTCATAAGGAACCCTTTTTTACTTAAAAAATCTCCCCTAGGTTTGAAGGAATAGAAAATTCAGAAGGAAAACCTTATTGACTCAACATGCCCAAGAGTGGAAAAATGGTACCATTATATTAACATATCATGAATAAACATATAAGAATAAACTTTATGAGGTTTATTGAGATATAGATCATATTATAGCATTAATGTAATCATTATCACAAATAATCATGATATACAATGAGATTTTTTCAATAAAATCTTACAACATTTTAACTTGGGATCGTACTCCCCATATAGGAAAAAAATTAAATTATGTTTATAATATCATGAAAATAATATTATTTAGGATATAAGATGTAAAATTTATTTATCCACCCCCCAATATATGAATATAGATTCATATTAAAACATCCTTCTCAAAGAAGACAAATTGAGGCAAAACTATCTTACACATTTGGTGTCTTTTGAAAAATTTACCAATGAAATAAAAAACATAAAATATATATGTAAATACCCATAAATTTAATTATAATAATCATTTAATACATCCATGTGATGTAAAAACACCACAAAAAAGGAATGAGCAATGAATAAAGCTTGTATGTTACGGAAATAAAATGTCAGATGAAACCACCCATCCTTGTGTCTTGAATCTAGTCTTACTCATTAAAAAATATTATATAATTAATATAACTTTTTTATAAATATATCACATAACCATATGATTTTATCTAATAACATATATGGTTTTATAATGGCTATATATTACCCTATAGTTATCAATTCTTATTTAATTTTTTCTCTTAGGAAATATCCACTTTGTTTTTCACTGGTGTCTTAATTTGTTATATATTTTGTCCTTATACTTATATCATGATTTATAAAATGTAATCCATAATTTAAATATAATTTATATTTATTATATTTTTATTATAATAATTTATTAAATAGAGATGTTTGAAATGGATACACTATTCATGGAGATAGTAGTTCGTATGCACGTTTAAATGTTATGTCTTTTTTATTGTTGTATTGGAATAAATCGATTAAATGACATATAAGTATACATATATTTATATAAATAATTGTTACATAAGAATTATTATATCATATACATCATATAATTTAACTAATCTCATCCTTAATACATTTCATGTAGTGTGTGAATGAATTACATCTCTTTAAGGGGAGATAATCTGCACTTCCTCAAATGAAATAATCTTATTTACACAAAATGGAAAGTATAAAGATATGAATTTTTTTAAAAATTAAATAATAATAAAAACATAATAAATATTGTATATAACATATGTAAATATATTTTACATCATAATTTCCTCCATTTGAGGTAGTTAAGGAGAAATTAACAATCATCGTCTAGTGAGGTGGTAGTTAGTCGTACACATTAACAGTATTTTGTAATGACATGAAGCTTGACGTACATGGACATTACATTACTTTTTTGGAATACATAATACATAATGAATACAGACACACAAGGACCATAATAGTTTAGTGCCTTTGGAATCTCGGAAAAATAATCTTCTAATCGTGGTGAAAGATCTTCAATATCTCCCATAAAGATCTTCCCCTTTTTGTTTATTTACCTAGATTTTTTCATCTAATCCTGGGGAAAAGAAAACATATAAAGGGTGAGCTCAAATGCTCTGTAAGGGTAAGCATGGATAAAATAAAACAAACCATATACATTTGAACATAAAAACATGAACATAATGTTTAAACATCGAAATCTTGCGCAATGACATAAAACATGGTAGTACGTAAGGCATAGATAATAATAGAAAATAAATCATGATAAAATAGCTTAGGAATAAATCATTTAATGGTGGAAAAACATTAGGCACATGATATGATTTCCAAGGTAGCCAAGGCATTTCTAACAAGACCATCTTAGTGGACAAATTCCCATTCTGAATCGAGTTCACTCCTCGTTTCAGTCCTGTAACACTGAACCAGATTAACTTACTATAACGACCCATACTTTACATACATTGTTAATACTTCGAAATTGAAGCACACTTATTACAACATATGACAAAACCACAAAGGACCGTATAGGTATAGTGTCTTTAGAAACTGGGAAACATAAACAACTGGTTCATAAATCTTCTACAGTGTCTCCCATTTATTTCATCATATCTAGGGTCCCTTTTAGCATATTCTACTAAATATCCATCTTCCTGACCTGGGGAAAAGAAAACATAAAAGGGTGAGCTCAAATGCTCAGCAGGGGCATATAAAGGAAATAAAAATCATATCATATCTTTATGAAAATCAAAACCTGCAAAAGAGATCATAATATCTTAACATGGAATAAATCATAGAAGTGAAAATGAGATCCCCATAATCATAACATAAAACTTGAAACTTTGTGGCATTCACACATAATCATGGAAAATCATTTCTTGTTAGTCATGACTCATTGCCAAGACTATCTTAGTGGACAAAGTCCCTTTCTGAACCGAGTTCACTCCTCGTTTCAGTCTTGTATCACTGAACCGAAATAACCTTCCGTTCCAGCCATGTCTATCTCATGAGATATAAAATCTTTACCCAATGCATTGGAGGGAGATATAGGTCCCACCCATCTTATAATGAATCCTTTCTTATGTGTGCCACATAATCATAAAACATACATCATCGCATAACACATGTAAAAAAAATGGGATTCTTGAAACATCATGACATCATAAATCAATTCATATAAGATAAAGGAATTCATAAAAATAATTCCATCACAACATGAAAAAATCAATTTAATAATAGGGATAAAAACAGAACCCTTTATTATCTTAGATGGAAAATAATTTTGATAAAACACTTGAACTCCATTCTTGAGGAAAATATCCTTTCTTCTTCAAAAACATTTTTCCTTTCATAACATGTCATACAACTTTAAAATAAAAGAATTTGATTAAAAATAAACTTGAAAACTTGTAAAGGAAGATTCTTGGAAACAATGTTTTAAAAATCCATTCATGCCGTATATGTTAAAAAAACATTCTTCTTACTTTTGTCGGAAAAGTCAAAAAGTACCTCGTACGAAAAACGACAAAAGATTCCTTTCATACGTATTACTAAAAACTCACCGAAGGGTAAAAATGGATTTAAACAATTTTAGGTGGATGGAAATAATATTACATATTGATAAAACATGGATGTGGATGATAAAATACACCCCAGTAAATACTTACGAATAAACAATCTCGGATAAAAATGAGATTGTGATATTTCCCTTACCTTAGGTCCGATTTGCTTTGTTTGTGTCCGAAGCTCCTCTTCTTTGGAACGCCTCTTTGAATCCTCCACTTAAGGAACTAAGATTGGTCTTTGGAGAAGACCAGGACCTCTAGGATTATTCTAGGGAAGTGGAGAGGAGAAAATGGCAGGGGTTGGCCGAGCTTGAGTCCTAAAATTGGTGTGAGGAGGAGGGGGAGGAGGTGCCCTTTTATAAGGGAGGAGAGGGGCACCTTAGGAATATCTCAAAATATTATTTTATATTAAAGTCAAAATCGGTTTATAATGGTTCCAAAGGGTCTTATTTCGAAGCTAAAGTGGGGATGGGTCGAAATCCTATCAACCAATAGGATTTAGACAAGTTTAGGTTATTATTTTAACCTTATCAATTAGATTTAACTCTAAGTTAATTAATTTAACTTTTACCGTGTCTTTTTGTTTTCTTTCACTATATGGTTAATACACTTACTATAACATGCCAAACGAACCCCAAATTGTTTATTATTAATATATATATATCCTTATATAAGTCATTTGGCCGAACCTTAGATTTTTAGGAATAAAATAACAATTAATAATATACTATTTGATTTAAAAACTATTTTGTGTCAATTTTGACACTATTTGATATATGATTTTTGTGAAAGTCATAACAGAATTATATGTTCGAACCAAGTTGATTAAATAAACACTAATATATCATAGTAACCTAGAAAATTAGTGGAATTCATAAAAAGTCTTAAATTACATTTATTTTGGTATTTATATTATCAATTATGTCAATATTTCATTAATAAGATAATTACTGCATCATCTTTGTGTCATAAATAAATTAAATTATTTGATGTATAAAAATTACAAATAAAATACCATCTTGTAGGAAATCTTTTTAGATTTCTAATGAATACTTACAATCGAATTTACCTTATGTATAACCCCATATTAAAAATGATTTACTTATTAAACTTTGATTTTAACTATTTTAACCCTTCTTTAAATAAATTAATAATAAATGTCCTAATGTAATCAAAGTGGGCCTAAATGGTCATATTTTATTCCTAAGTTTGTTTTTGGTCGAATTACACTTGTCCAATAGAATTAGGACATGTGTTAGGGTAATATTAACATCATATTTACCCTTAGTTACCATATTTACTATTAACCGCGGTAAAAATAGTAAAAAGTTACTATTCACCAAAAAAATTATTTTCATCTCATTGAACCACATTTTAGTCCTTGATATTAACCGTGTCTCTCGGATTTTTGAAATTCCATTCACAGAAGCGGTAAAATTAAGTTTTATGCAAAATTCAGTTTTTAACCTACCACTTAGTGGTTTCACTATTCATCAAAAATTGAAAGTTTTCAGAAAAATACCAAAATTTCACCCTAGGCTAATTTCGATATTCTGAGTCCAAAAATGAAGTCCATTTTGAAAAATAAAATTTATAAAATTTTAAAAAGTGTTTATTACTATTCATAACGGCTAGTTTTAATAGCATATTGTTGTTTAGTGAAACTCGGTATTGCGTACGACGCAAGCTATCGAGGAAGGTCGCGATTGCGTGCAAAGCAAGCCAAGCAAGTGTTGTGTAGAAAAAGATTCCTTTGATGGTTTATATAACATAAATGTCTCGGGTGTTACATTCTACCCCCCTTAAAAAGAATTTCACCCTCGAAATTCGTCACTTTGTAACAAACAAATGAGGATACTTCTCCCTCATCATATCCTCAAGCTCCCATGTAGCTTCTTCAAGTTGGTGGTTCCTCCATAAAACTTTCACCAAGCGAGTGGTCTTGTTTCGTAGGACTTTTTCGCTACGATCCAGAATCTCTATCGGCTGTTCTTCATAAGAAAGATCTTGCTCCAGCGGTACAACTTCTGAGCTGAGTACATGTGAAGGATCTGGTATGTACTTTTTCAGGAGAGATACGTGGAACACATCGTGAACTTGAGAGAGATTCGGTGGAAGCTCCAATCGGTAAGCTACCTTCCCAACACGATCCAGTATTTCAAAAGGACCGATATATCTAGGGCTCAACTTCCCCTTCTTTCCAAATCTCATAACCCTCTTCCAGGGAGATATTCGTAAGAACACTTTATCACCCACTTCAAACTCTAGGTCTTTTCTTCGGTTGTCGGCATAACTTTTCTGTCGACTCTGAGCTGCTCTTATGTGTTGTTGAATAGATCTAACCTTTTCTGCCATTTCATCAACGAGATCAGGTCCTAATAGCTTTCTTTCCCCAACTTCATCCCAGCAAGTTGGAGTCCTGCATTTCTTTCCATAGAGAGCTTCATAAGGAGCCATCTGAATACTGGAGTGAAAGCTATTATTATAAGAAAATTCCACCAAAGGTAGGTGTTGATCCCAACCTCCTTTGAAATCCATAGAGCAAGCTCTCAACATATCTTCTAGGGTTTGAATTGTTCTCTCAGACTGACCGTCTGTCTGGGGATGATAAGCAGTGCTGAAACTCAACTCTGTATCCAGAGTATGCTGAAGACTTCGCCAGAACTTCGAGGTAAATCTCGGATCTCGATCAGATATAATAGAAAGTGGTACTCCATGCAATCTTACCACTTCCTTTATATATATCCTGGCAAGCTGATCTAGAGAGAAATCCTCTCTAATAGCAATGAAGTGTGCAGATTTTGTAAGACGATCAACTATGACCCAGATAGCATTATTGCCTTTGGATGTTTTAGGAAGTCCTGTGACAAAGTCCATAGTGATGTTTTCCCATTTCCATTCGGGTATGGGTAATGGTTGTAACATCCCCTTAGACTTCTGTCTCTCAGCTTTAACTTGTTGACAAACCAAGCATCGAGAGACATATTCAGCAACATCTCTTTTCATGCCATCCCACCAGAAGTACTCTTTCAGGTCCCTATACATCTTCGTGCTTCCAGGATGAATAGAGAATGAAGAACTATGAGACTCATCCAGCAGCTCTTTCTTTAATTCGGGGATGGGAGGAATGAAAACCCGATTCCTGAACTTTATTATCCCATCACAATCAAGGTTGAATTCAGGAACATTTCTCACCTTGTTTTGTAACTCGACATCTTCTTTCTGTGCCTCTTTAATCTTCACATGTATAGATGGTTGAACATTCATTTGAGAAAGATAAGATTTTTCCCCTTCCATTATAATTCCAAGATCCATCCTTTGTAAATCCATAAATATTGGATCCTTTGTGATCCTCATCATGGATAAACTAGCATGGTCTTGTCGACTTAATGCATCTGCCACCTTGTTTGCTTTCCCAGGGTGGTAATGGATTGAGCAGTCATAATCCTTAATCAGCTCCAACCATCTTCTTTGGCGCATATTCAGCTCCTTTTGTGTGAAAATATACTTTAAACTTTTATGATCAGTATAAATATCACACCTTTCACCATAAAGGTAATGCCTCCAAATCTTTAATGCAAAGATTACCGCAGCCAACTCCAAATCATGTGTTGGGTAATTTTGCTCATGGATTTTCAACTGTCGTGAGGCATAAGCTATCACCATATCATTTTGCATAAGAACACACCCCAATCCCTTCTTGGATGCATCACTGTAGATCACAAACCTTTCTCCACTACAAGGCAGTGTGAGCACAGGTGCACTGGATAACCTTCTTTTCAACTCCTTGAAATTCTCTTCACATTCCTCTGTCCAGACAAACTTAACTCCTTTCCGAGTCAACTTGGTGAGTGGATTAGATAATCGTGAAAAATCTTTTACAAAACGTTGATAATATCCAGCCAAACCAAGAAAACTTCGGATCTCAGTTACTGTTGTTGGTCTTGACCATCTTTCGATAACCTCTGTTTTTGCTGGATCCACAGATATCCCCTCTTTTGAGATTATGTGACCCAAAAATGCAACTTTTTGAAGCCAAAATTCACACTTGGTAAATTTGGCATAAAGCTTCTCCTTTCTCAGGGTCTTCAATATAATTCTCAAGTGATCTTCATGCTCTTCCTTGCTCTTTGAATAGACAAGAATATCGTCTATAAAGACTACCACAAATTGATCAAGATAGTCTCTAAAGACTATATTCATTAGATCCATGAAGATAGCAGGGGCATTAGTAAGACCAAATGGCATCACTATAAATTCATAGTGTCCATACCTTGTACGGAAAGCCGTCTTTGGTATATCCTCCCTTTTGACCCTTAATTGATGATACCCTGAACGAAGATCAATCTTGGAAAAGTATTGAGCTCTGCGTAGTTGGTCAAATAAGTCATCAATGCGTGGGAGAGGATATTTGTTCTTGATAGTGATCTTGTTAAGTTCTCGATAATCAATGCAGAGTCTCATTGATCCATCTTTCTTCTTAACAAATAGAACAGGTGCTCCCCAAGGTGACGCACTAGGGCGTATGAATCCCTTATCAAGATTCTCTTGGAGTTGCTTCTTCAATTCCTGCAACTCAATTGGGGCCATTCTATAAGGTGTCTTTGAAATAGGCAAAGCACCCGGTATGAGTTCTATTGAAAACTCAACTTCACGATTTGGTGGAAGACCCGGCAATTCCTCCGGAAAGACATCATCAAACTCCCGTACAATGGGAATATTCTTAATTGTGAGTTTCTCACCAACCATTTGAGATAAATAACCTTCATTTAGTGGAATCAATACCCATAAGATGGAAGAAATTTCCACTGGAAGGTTATGTTCATCCTTGCATTGGTATACGATTGTAGATTGATCTGGAATATGAAATGTGACTTCCCTTCTTTGGAAATTGATATGAGCTCCATGTAGAGAAATCCAATCCATGCCAAGAATCACATCAAATTCCACTAAAGGAAGGATCACAAGATTTGTAGGAAGCACTTTCCCACAAACTTCGATCGGAGAAGAATTATAAACTTTTGATGCGATTGATGTGCCATTAGGTGTTGTCACAGCTAACTCAACATCTAGTTGTTGAGGTAATACGGTGATACCCTTAGAAAATTTTTCAGAAATAAAAGAGTGGGTGGATCCAGAATCAACTAAAACATTTGCTACTTTAGAGTGGATGGTATGTGTACCTTTCACCACATCGTTATCGTACTCCACATCGCTGATAGAAATTGCATGTGACTTTCCTTTGTCTTTAGCCTTAAGAGTTTGTTGACGTCGACCATCATCATCAACCCTTGGATTTGGGCATTGATTGGCATAATGCCCCATCTCCTTGCACTTGAAACATTGAAGTGTAGTAGGTTCATTCTGTGTATCCCTTCCTTTGTTTGTGTCATTAGACAACTTCTTCCCATTATCACGGCATTCAAATGCCCGATGAACTTCTTTTCCACATTTAAAACATTTACTTGTCCCTTTAAGACAACTACCTCCATGTTTCTTTCCACACTTTGAGCATAAGGAAAAGCTCATCTTCTTTTCCGTGTGCCCTTTAGATTTTTCTTTGAATTCCATCTTCCTCTTCTTATCAAACCCATGTGACTGATGGGTTACTCCAATCTCCATCTTGACTTTGAGAGCACATCGAACGATTTCCTCGTAGCTATTGAAGTCCCTTATGGCTAACGCCCTTCGAAGGCTTGGTTTTAAGCCACTAAATAATCGATCGATCTTACTCTCAGGTTGGATAATAATACCAGAAGCGTACCTTGCAAGTCTGGTAAAATTTGCTTCATAGGTACCAACAGATTCATCATCCCTTTGCTTCAGTTCAAGGAACTCTTTCTCCATCTTTGTTCGGAGAATACGAGGGAAGTACTTATTGAAAAATAAGTTCTTGAACTCATCCCATTCCATTGACTCAATTTCATCCCTTTGCCCCGTATTCTTAACAAGATTCCACCATTGATCCTCATCTCCTTCCAAACGATACACTGCTAGGATGACTTTATCATGCTCAGAACATTGAAGAACTGAAAATATCTTTTCTGTAGTACTAATCCATTGTTCAGCAACTAATGGATCAGTAGACCCGCTGAAAGATGGTGGACGCTGCCTCATGAAGGATTCAACAGAATGTTGCTCCCTCCTTTGTTCGTTTGGAAATCCTGCATGATTCATAGCTTGAGAAAGTTGTGTGAGCATGGCTACAAGATTTTGCATTCCAGCTCCCATATCGTTTGGTTGCTCAGGGGGACAATCATTTCATTGCCCATCACATTCCGCATTAACACGGTTCCTTCGGGTTCCAGCCATTGACTAAAACCAAGAAGAATAGTGTGAGCAACACTAATTATAATAGGAAACCACATAATTCAAGAATAAAATTTTCATGCTTATGGTCTTATCCTAGGTTATTCATGGCCATTTCTAAGATTGTGTTCTATGCTTAGACTTATCCTTAGGGTTCTTACAAAGGCTTTCACATCCTAGTTTCCAAAGGTTGACTATACCATTCCTCTGATACCAACTATAACGACCCGTACTTTACATACATTGTTAATACTTCGAAATTGAAGCACACTTATTAAAACATATGACAAAACCACAAAGGACCGTATAGGTATAGTGTCTTTAGAAACTGGGAAACATAAACAACTGGTTCATAAATCTTCTACAGTGTCTCCCATTTATTTCATCATATCTAGGGTCCCTTTTAGCATATTGTACTTAATATCCATCTTCCTGACCTGGGGAAAAGAAAACATAAAAGGGTGAGCTCAAATGCTCAGCAGGGGCATATAAAGGAAATAAAAATCATATCATATCTTTATGAAAATCAAAACCTGCAAAAGAGATCATAATATCTTAACATGGAATAAATCATAGAAGTGAAAATGAGATCCCCATAATCATAACATAAAACTTGAAACTTTGTGGCATGCACACATAATCATGGAAAATCATTTCTTGTTAGTCATGACTCATTGCCAAGACTATCTTCGTGGACAAAGTCCCTTTCTGAACCGAGTTCACTCCTCGTTTCAGTCCTCTATCACTGAACCGAAATAACCTTCCGTTCCAGCCATGTCTATCTCATGAGATATAAAATCTTTACCCAATGCATTGGAGAGAGATATAGGTCCCACCCATCTTATAATGAATCCTTTCTTATGTGTGCCACATAATCATAAAACATACATCATCGCATAACACATGTAAAAAAAATGGGATTCTTGAAACATCATGACATCATAAATCAATTCATATAAGATAAAGGAATTCATAAAAATAATTCCATCACAACATGAACAAATCAATTTAATAATAGGGATAAAAACAGAACCCTTTATTATCTTAGATGGAAAATAATTTTGATAAAACACTTGAACTCCATTCTTGAGGAAAATATCCTTTCTTCTTCAAAAACATTTTTCCTTTCATAACATGTCATTCAACTTTAAAATAAAAGAATTTGATTAAAAATAAACTTGAAAACTTGTAAAGGAAGATTCTTGGAAACAATGTTTTAAAAATCCATTCATGCCGTATATGTTAAAAAAACATTCTTCGTACTTTTGTCGGAAAAGTCAAAAAGTACCTCATACGAAAAATGACAAAAGATTCCTTTCATACGTATTACTAAAAACTCACCGAAGGGTAAAAATGGATTTAAACAATTTTAGGTGGATGGAAATAATATTACATATTGATAAAACATGGATGTGGATGATAAAATACACCCCAGTAAATACTTACGAATAAACAATCTCGGATAAAAATGAGATTGTGATATTTCCCTTACCTTAGGTCCGATTTTCTTTGTTTGTGTCCGAAGCTCCTCTTCATTGGAACGCCTCTTTGAATCCTCCACTTAAGGAACTAAGATTGGTCTTTGGAGAAGACCAGGACCTCTAGGATTATTCTAGGGAAGTGGAGAGGAGAAAATGGCAGGGGTTGGCCGAGCTTGAGTGCTCAAATTGGTGTGAGGAGGAGGGGGAGGAGGTGCCCTTTTATAAGGGAGGAGAGGGGCACCTTAGGAATATCTCAAAATATTATTTTATATTAAAGTCAAAATCGGTTTATAATGGTTCCAAATGGTCTTATTTCGAAGCTAAAGTGGGGATGGGTCGAAATCCTGTCAACCAATAGGATTTAGACAAGTTTAGGGTATTATTTTAACCTTATCAATTAGATTTAACTCTAAGTTAATTAATTTAACTTTTACCGTGTCTTTTTGTTTTCTTTCACTATATGGTTAATACACTTACTATAACATGCCAAACGAACCCCAAATTGTTTATTATTAATATATATATCCTTATCTAAGTCAGTTGGCCGAACCTTAGATTTTTAGGAATAAAATAACAATTAATAATATACTATTTGATTTAAAAACTATTTTGTGTCAATTTTGACACTATTTGATATATGATTTTTGTGAAAGTCATAACAGAATTATACGTTCGAACCAAGTTGATTAAATAAACACTAATATATCATAGTAACCTAGAAAATTAGTGGAATTCATAAAAAGTCTTAAATTACATTTATTTTGGTATTTATATTATCAATTATGTCAATATTTCATTAATAAGATAATTACTGCATCATCTTTGTGTCATAAATAAATTAAATTATTTGATGTATAAAAATTACAAATAAAATACCATCATGTAGGAAATATTTTTAGATTTCTAATGAATATTTACAATCGAATTTATCTTATGTATAACCCCATATTAAAAATGATTTACTTATTAAACTTTGATTTTAACTATTTTAACCCTTCTTTAAATAAATTAATAATAAATGTCCTAATCTAATCCAAGTGGGCCTAAATGGTCATATTTTATTCCTAAGTTTGTTTTTGGTCGAATTACACTTGTCCAATAGAATTAGGACATGTGTTAGGGTAATATTAATATCATATTTACCCTTAGTTACCCTATTTACTATTAACCGCGGTAAAAATAGTAAAAAGTTACTATTCACCAAAAAAATTATTTTCATCTCATTGAACCACATTTTAGTCCTTGATATTAACCGTGTCTCTTGGATTTTTGAAATTCCATTCACAGAAGCGGTAAAATTAAGTTTTATGCAAAATTCAGTTTTTAACCTACCACTTAGTGGTTTCACTATTCATCAAAAATTGAATGTTTTCAGAAAAATACCAAAATTCCACCCTAGGCTAATTTCGATATTCTGAGTCCAAAAATGAAGTCCATTTTGAAAAATAAAATTTATAAAATTTTAAAAAGTGGTTATTACTATTCATAACGGCTTGTTTTAATAGCATATTGTTGTTTAGTGAAACTCGGTATTGCGTACGACGCAAGCTATCGAGGAAGGTCGCGATTGCGTGCAAAGCAAGCCAAGCAAGTGTTGTGTAGAAAAAGATTCCTTTGATGGTTTATATAACATAAAAGTCTCGGGTGTTACACTTACCGTTCTAGCCATGTCTATCTCATGAGATATAAATATTTACCCAATGAATTGGTGGGAGATATAGGTCCCACCCATTGCATAATTAAATCATTCTTACTTGTGCCACAAAATAAACATACTTCATTCATAATAACCCAATGAATAAAATGGGTTTCATAAACATAATCACATCATCACATAATCCATATAAAATAAATGGATATCCTTTAATAATAAGAAAAGTGAAACCATGTAAATCATAGAGACATTATACTTGAAACATACACATATGGAATAATGTCATCTTAAATGGAAAATGGTTTTGATAAAACACTTGAAATGAATTCTTAAGGAAAATATCCTTTCTTCTTCAAAATCAATTTCTTTTCACAAAGCGCCATGAAATTTTAAAAGAAATATATTTTGTTTAAAATAGTCATGAAATATTTTGGAGGAAGATTCATGAAAATAAGGCTTAATAAAACCGTAAAAATCCTTTCATTCCGTATAAGTTAAAAAAAGATTCTCCTCGTACTTTTGTTGGAAAAGTAAAAAAGTACCTCGTAACGTAAAAAAAAGTAATATTCCTTACATACCATGTAGTAAAAGTCAAAATGGGTAAAAATGAAATTAAACATACATAAAAACACTTTTAGAAAACATGGACATGGATGATAACAATAACCCCAGTAAATACTTACGTATAAGCAATCTCAGATAAAAATGAGATTTGCAAAATTAACCCTTACCTTAGGTCATATATGAATTGTATGGATCCGAAACTCCTGTATATTGATTTAAATAATTTCATTGACTTATTAAATAATCATATTCATTTTTATGATATCATATATGTTTCAATTATTACATTATATTACCCGTTCTTTTGTAAATTCCATGATAAAGCAGTGTTTTGGGTAAAATAATTTCATTTATCGTATGTGTTTCGACTTGTCGTTCTTGATATTATTACTTATATCCTGATTTAAATTATTCCAGAATGTAAAACATGATTTATATATAATTTATTTTCATCATATTCATATATATTATAGATCTACAAAAGGAATGAAATACACCGTTCTTGGAGACGGTAGGCCGTACGTATGCGTGATTGCTGTTTTCATTTCCTTATTTAATTGAATAAAAATAAATAGATGACATACATATATATATACATAAATCCAGTAGAATTATTATTTCATATATTTCATTATTATTCATTATATAAACTTTATAATCATTCATGTATGGATAACATGGAGAATGAATCTCATCGCGTCGTGGAGACGGTAATCCGTACATACGCACGAGCGATGATATCAATCCCATAAATATAGAATAGAATTGGAGTGAATGGTATAATATGTCAGAATCATTATGAAGTTATAATAACCATATATAGTTATTCTTTACACCATTATACCCATCCATGTAAGGTGTTGGTGGAAAAACAGATTTCACCACGGCGTGGAGACGGTATTCCATACGTACGCATGCGTGGTGATTTCATTTTCTGTAGGATGGATAGATGGTGAAATAGGGTTGTTTCATACTAATAATAACATATCAGGATATGAGTTATACTGATGGTATTACTTCATAATGAAACAACTAAAGAAGAAGAAGTGGAATAAGAAATAAAGTTGAAAGTATTGGTAACAGACATTACCTCTTCTTTGAAGCGCCTCTTTGAGACCTCATCTTAGGGTACTAAAATTGGACTTTGAAGAAGACCAGAACCTCTAGGATGTTTCTATGGAAGTGGAGAAGAGAATTTTTCAGGGTTTGGCCGAGCTTTAAGTCTCAAAGTGGTTTGAGGAAGAGAGGGAGGAGAGGGGCACCTTTGGAAAAACCAAAAATATTATTTTATTATAAAGTCATATTCGGTTCTTAATAGCTCCAAATTTATTTATTTAGAAGCTAATGTGGGTATGGGTCGAACTCCTCTCATCCAATAAAATTTATACAAGTTTAGGTTTCTACTTTAACCTTATCATTTAGATTTAACCTTATGTTAAATAATTTTACTTTTACTGTGTCTTCTTCTATTCTCACACTATAAGTTTAATAAAATTACTATAACAACCCAAACGAACCCCAAGTTGTTTATTATTAATATATATAACGATATCTAAGTCATTTGGCCAAACCTTAGATTTTTAGGAATAAAATAACAATTAATAATATAATATTTGTTTTAAAAACTATTTTATGTCGATTTTGACACTATTTGGTAATTGATTTTTGGGAAAATCATAACAGAACGATTAGTTCGAAAAAAGTTAATTAAATCATAATAACATGTCATATTAACCTGCAAAATTAGTGTAATTCATAAAAAGTCTCAAATTACATTTATTTGGGTATTTATAACATCAATTATGTCAATATTTCATTAATAAGATAATTACTACATCATCATTGTGTCATAAATAAATTAAATTAATTAATGTCTAAAAATTATAAATAAAATAACATTATGTAGGAAATCGTTTTATATTTCTAATAAATATTTATAGTAGAATTTATCTTATTTATAACCCTATATTAAAAATGATTTACTTATTAAACTTTGATTTTAACTATTTTAACCCTTCTTTAAATAAATTAATATTAAATGTCCTAATCTAATCCAAGTGGGCCTAAATGGTCATATTTTATTCCTAAGGTTGTTTTTGGTCGAATTAAACTTATACAATAGAATTAGGACATGTGTTAGGGTAATAATAATATCATTTGTACCATTAATTATCCTATTTACTTTTAACCGTGGTAATTAAAAGTAAAAGTTACTATTCACCAAAAATTATTTTCATCTCATTGAACCACATTTTAGTCCTTGATATTAACCGTGCCTCTTGGATTTTTGAAATTCAATTCACAGAAGTGGTAAATTTTAATTTAAATTAAAAAAAGTCAGTTTTCTAACTACCACTAAGTGGTTTCACTATTCATCGAAAATTGAAGTTTTTCAAAAAAAAATACCAAAAATTCAGCCTGAGCATTATTTGATATTCCAAATTCAAAATTGATGTCTATTTTTCCAAATTCATAACATATAAGTGGCATTATTTAATTTTAAATTTAATTCCCATTATCAAACAAATAGAGTGTTTTTAAGAAACAAAAACAATCAAAAGATTGATACTTATTTATATCCAATTTCAAAGTGAAATTAATTCCAATGAACAAAATTGGATTATATGGTAAAAATATATTCTAATTAAACTTTAAAACCAATTAAAAAGATAATCTAACCATATAAATTATTGGGATGAAAAAAGTTGTGTTTAATTAAAATATAGCATGTTTTTACTATTCATTAAAATATTAAAGTTATCAGAACAATATGAAAAATTTATTCAAAGTACATTTTTATATCCTGATTACAAAGAAGAATTTTATTTTGTCAAATTGAACTTATAGACATGTCAAAAACAAGATTTAATGTGGGTGCATCATCAAAAGGCGGGAAAACTGTAATTTTTGAAAAATGCATATTTAACATGAAAAATTTATTTTGTTGTCATACCATATTCTAAAAAATGTCTAAGATGAATAATAATGTTATAAAATTAAAAATGTAGTTATTACTATTCATAACAACTATTCCATAATAATATTATAATAATATATTGTTGTTTAGTACAACCCGGTATTGCGTACAACACACGCTATCGAGGAAGGTCGTGATTGCGTGTAATGCAAGCCAAGTCAGGTTTGCGTGTAGTGCACGACTCATTTTTTTGTTGCGTATAACAATATCCAACCATATTTCATTAATTCATTGAATATATATATATATACAATGTTACGTAGAATAACTACTATCGAAATTGTGTGTAACATGATCCAAGAATAGTGTTGCGTATACTGCAAGCTAATACGGTGTTGTGTATAGTGTAAGGTAATATTGGAGTAGCGCACCACACAAGACATAAATGAAAATAAAAACAATAATTCTCATAAAATCTCAGATTGTTACATTCTACCCCCCCCCCCCTTAAAATGAATTTCGCCCTCGAAATTCGTCGGGGTTATAAATGGTTTAATACTTGAAAGTTTCTTCAATAGAAACCCACATCGTAAAAAGGGAATACCAAAACCTATCTTTAAAAACTAAAGTATGAAATGTAATGGTTACCCAAATTAACTAATCACTGGGTTTCCACATAGGAGAACATAGGTGAAAATATGGATATGGAAGAAAAAATCTATACATCATGTTCTGATGGAGAGTGGTAGAAAACATGGCTATGAAAAAGCCATCAATCACAAAGCCATAAATTTGTGATGATCTAAGGTACCATCTGATTCATCGGATATAAGAGAACTAGGACAACATTTTTGGTTTTCAATATCATTTCCATAATGTTGAAAAATTTGAATTAGAAGAAATACTTGCTTGATTTTGGTATAATCTCATTGTTGGTAATTTTTGGACAATTTCCACTTCATCACTTAGAGAAATGAAGTTGAATTTTTCATTCATGAAGTGTTAGCATATCATGTGATAGAATGATGGGTCATTCCATCTGTCTCAAACAAAAGGTTATAAAAGTTATCAAAAATACATAATTCCATCTATAGTGAGATTAATCATATATGGTTCCTAAAATGGACTTATAATTCATATATCATACTGCTTAATATAATAAAACTAGTTTCTACTAAACAGGGTCTTCCTATAGGCCAGTGGTAGGTGATAAAGGCCAGTCGCACTTCAGTTGTGGGTTCGATTCCCACAACCTTGTCCGACGCGATGGGTTTTCACCCATCCTACAGGTTTTCCTTTTTATAAAACTACATTACTATAACATACCATAAATAATATCGAAAAAAAATTTATCCTTAATCAATACTAACTTATGTCCAACATAATCGATTCCAATCCTTAGGCTTATCCATATTACTACAGTCCACTCTCATATTATAGTGAAAATGGTTACCAGAGATTTCATATATCAAGCATGTTAATAGCATCATTGATCCCCATATATCATAAGATATATCTTTTTGGTCACATTACAAACATTCAAATGCCTTAATCATGTATTCTCATGAAAAATGAATACCCATTGAATCTTAGAAAAAACATGAGTGTTGTCAAAAGTTAACTCATTCCACATACCAAATCCCCAATACTATATATACTCAAACCATGATATAACTATTTTCTTATATCAGTCATGAGATCATGAATACTGTCAAACATTTCATTTTTTCCATATCCCATCATTATGCGCATATCATCTTCTTTCAAAAAATATCTCAATCACTTTCCATGGTTACCGATACCATAAAATTATTGAAAACCACAATAGAACAATACATAAATATTCCAATATTCCACAATACTATATAAAACATTATTTTGGAATCCCATTACATAAACACTTAATCATTCCACTACATCATTGTCATATTCAACATCTCCAATAGTGATCGCATGTGACTTCCCTTTTTTCCTTTGCCATAATTGGTTTCACATGTCAATCATCACATACCCTTAGATTAGTGTATTTATTTGCATAGTGCCCCATTTCCTTGCACTTGAAGCATTGAAGTGTTGGCGGTGCGTTCTCTACAGTCTTTTCTTTATTCACATCATTAGCAATTATTTTTCCATTACTTCGACACACAGCTGCTCGATGACCTTCTTTTCCACACTTTGAGAATATGAAAACAGTCATCTTCTTTTCACAATTGTTCTTAGATTTCTCCTCAAACTCCATCTTTCATTTCTTGTCAAAACCATGAGATGGATAAGTAACACCAACGTCCATTTCTACTGTGAATGCACAACGCACAATTTCTTCATAGCTACTAATGTCTCTTATAGATAATTCCATTCGAAGATTTGGTTTTAATCCACTGAAGAATCAATAAAATTTACTTTCAGGTTTGATGATAAAGCCAGATGCATACCTTATAAGCATTGTAAAATTCTCTTCGTATACACCAACAGATTCATCATCCTTTTTCTTTAGTTCAAGAAACTCATTCTCCATCTTTGTTCGAAGAATACGATGGAAGTACTTATTGAAAAATAAGTTCTTCAACTCGTCCCATTCCATGGACTCAATTTCATCTCTTGGCCTCATATTCTTGATAAGATTCCACCATTGATCAGCTTCACCTTCCAAACGATATACTGCTAAGATGACTTTATAATGTTCATAACATTGAAGAACTGAAAATCTATTTTCATTGGTACTGATCCATTGTTCAGCAACAAGTGGATCAGAAGACCCACTGAAAGAAGGTGTACATTTCCTCATGAAGGACTCAATAGAATATTGTTCCCCTCTCTGCTCATTTGGTAGTCCAGAATGATTTATATCTTGTGTAATTATAGAAATAGGATTTTTCACTCCATCTCCCATAACATTTGTTTGTTCAGGAATAAAATCATTGCATTTTCCATTGCATTGATCAACACGGTTCCTTCAGGTTCCAGGCATCGTCTAAAACCCAAAAAGAATAGTGTGAGAGGAAAAAATCATGCTAGCGAAAACCACCTAATAAAGGGGGAGTACCTTCAATATCTAACATCTTAGGTTTAATTCTATAATCGTTACCGTAATTCTAGGAATATAACCTATACTTATACTTAACCTTAGGGACATCCCTAGACATACCTTAGAAATAACTCTATGGATCTCACTAAAGATCTCGCATCCTAGTTTCCAAAGGTTGACTAAACCTTTCCTCTGATACCAACTATAATGACCCAAAGCTTGACGTACATGCACATTACATTACTTTTACGAAATACTTAATACATAACGAAAACAGACACACAAGGACCGTAATAGTTTAGTGTCTTTGGAAACTTGGAAAAATAATCTTCTAATCGTGGTGAAAGATCATAAATATCTCCCATAAAGCTCTTCCCATTTTTGTTTCTTTACCTAGATTCTTTCTTTTAATCCTAGGGAAAAGAAAACATATAAAGGGTGAGCTCAAATGCTCATTAAGGGTAAGCATGGTGAAAATAAAACAAACCATATACATTTGAACATAAAAACTTGAACATAATGTTTAAACATTGAAATCATGAGCAATGACATAAAACATGGCAGTATATAAGAAATAGATCATAATAGAACATAAATTATGATAAAATAGCTTGGGAATAAAAATTTTAATTGTGGAAAAACATTAAACACATGATATGATTTCCATGGTAGCCAAGGCATTGATTCCAAGACCATCTTAGTGGACAAAGTCCCTTTCTGAATCGAGTTCACTCCTCGTTTTAGTCCTGTAACACTGAACCAGATTAACTTACCGTTACAGCCATGTCTATCTCATGAGATATAAATCATTACCCAATTCATTAGAGGTAGATATAGGTCCCACCCATCTTTTAATGAAATCATTCTTACTTGTGGCAAAAAATAAACATACTTCATTCTTAATAACCCAATGAATAATATGGGTTTCATAAACATAATCCCATCATCACATAATCCATATAAAATAAATGGATATCATTTCATAATAAGAAAAGTGAAACCATGTAAATCATAGAGACATTATACTTGAAACATACACATATAGAATAATGTCATCTTAAATGGAAAATGGGTTTGATAAAACACTTGAAATGAATTCTTGAGGAAAATATCATTTATTCTTCAAAATCAATTTATTTTCACAAAAAGTCATGAAATTTTAAAAGAAAAAGATTTTGTTTAAAATATTCATGAAATATTTTGGAGGGTGATTCATGAAAATAAGCCTTAATAAAACCGTAAAAATCCTTTCATTCCATATAAGTTAAAAAAACATTCTCCTCGTACTTTTGTCGGAAAAGTCAAAAAGTACCTCATAATGTAAACAAACGAAATATTCCTTACATACCATATAGTAAAAGTAAAAATGGGTAAAAATGACATTAAACATACATAAAACACATTTAAAAAACAGGACATGGATGATAACAATAACCCTAGTAAATTCTTACATATAAGCAATCTCGGATAAAAATGAGATTTGAAAAATTAACCCTTACCTTAGGTCTGATATGCTTCATATGGATCTGAAACTCCTATATATTGATTTAAATAATTTTATTTACTTATTAAATAATCATATTCATTGTTATGATATCATATATGTTTCACTTATGACTTTATATTACCCATTCTTTTGTAAGTTCCATGTTAAAGCAGTGTTTTGGGTAAAATCATTTCATTTGTCGTATGTGTTTCGACTTGTCGTTCTTGATATTATTAATTATATCCTGATTTAAATAATTACATAATGTAAAAAATGATTTATATATAATATATATTCATCATATACATATATATTATAGATGGATAAAAGGAATGAAATACACCGTTCATGGAGACGGTAGGCCGTACGTACGCATGAACGCTGTTTTCGTTTCCGTAATGAATTGAATGAAACTAAATAGATGAAAAAAATATATATATACATAAACCCAGTAGCATTATTATTTCATACATTCCATTATTATTCATTATATAAGCTTTATAATCATTCATTTATGGTTAACACGGAGAATGAATCTCATCACGTTGTATAGACGGTAATCCGTACGTACGCACGAGCGATGATATTGTTCCCATAATTATTGAATAGAATTGGAGTGGATGGTATAATATATCAAAATCAGTATGATGTTATAATAACCATACATAGTTATTCTTTACACCATTATACCCATCCATGTAAGGTGTTGGTGGAAAAACAGATTTCACCACGGTGTGGAGACGGTATTCTGTACGTACGCACGCGTGGTGATTTCATTTTCCATAGCATGGAGAGATGGTGAAATAGGGTTGTTTCATACTTATAATAACATATCGTTATATGAGTTATACTGATGTTATTACTTCATAATGAAACAACTAAAGAAGAATAAGTGGAAGAAGAAATAAAGTTGAAATAATTGGTAACCGACATTACATCTTCTTTGAAGCGCCTTTTTGAAACCTCCTCTTAGGGCACTAAAATTGGTCTTTGAAGAAGACCAGAACCTCTAGGATGTATCTATGGAAGTTTAGAAGAGAATTTTGCAGGGTTTTTCCGATCTTGAAGGCTCAAAGTGGTGTGAGGAAGAGAGGGAGGAGGTTCCCTTTTATAAGGGAGGAGAGGGGCACCTTTGGAAAAACAAAAAATATTATTTTGTTATAAAGTCTTATTCGGTTTTTAATAGATAAAAATTGATTTATTTAGAAGATAATTCGGGGATGGGTCTAAATCATCTCATCCAATAGAATTTAGAAAAGTTTAGGATGCTATTTTAACCTTATCATTTAGATTTAACCTTAAGTTAAATAATTTGACTTTTACCGTATCTTCTTGTTTTCTTACACTATAAGGTTAATAAACTTAATATAACAAGCCAAAATAAGCCCAAGTTGTTTATTATTAAAATATATATACTTATATATGTCATTTGGCAGAACATTATATTTTTAGGAATAAAATATCAATTAATAATATAATATTTGTTTTAAAAACTATTTTATGTCAATTTTGACACTATTTGGTAATTGATTTTTGTGAAATCATAACAGAATTATTAGTTCGAATAAATTTAATTAAATCAATACTAACATGTAATATTAACCTATAAAATTAATTTAATTCATAAAAAGTCTCAAATTTCATTTATTTGGGTATTTATAACAACAATTATATAAATATTTCATTAATAAGATAATTACTGCATCATCATTGTGTCATAAATTAATTTAGTTACGTAATGTCTAAAAATTATAAATAAACTACCATTATGTAGGAAATCTTTTTGTCTTTCTAATCAATATTTATAGTCGAATTTATCTAATGTATAACACTATATTAAAAATTATTTATTTATTAAACTTTGATTTTAACTATTTTAACCCCTCTTTAATTAAATTAATATTAAATGTCCTAATCTAATCCAAGTGGGCCTAAATGGTCATATTATAATCCTAAGGTTGTTTTTGGTCAAATTAAACTTATCCAATAGAATTATGACATGTGTTATGGTAATAATAATATCATTTTTTCCCTTAATTATCCTATTTACTTTTAACCGTGGTAAATAAAAGTAAAAACATACTATTCACCAAAAATAATTTCATCGTATTGAACCACATTTTAGTCCTTGATATTAGCCGTGTCCCTCGTACTTTTGAAATTAAATTCACAGAAGTGGTATAATTTAATTTAAATTAAAAAAGTCAGTTTTTTAACAACTACTAAGTGGTTTCACTATTCATCAAAAATTGATGTTTTTCAGAAAAATACCAAAAATTCAGCCTAAGAATTATTTGGTATTCCGAATTCAAAATTGGTGTCTATTTTTACAAATTCATAACATATAAGTGGCATTAATTAATTTTAAATTTAATTTCAGTTATCAAACAAATAGCGTGTTTTTAAGAAACAAAAACAATCAAAAGATTGATACTTGTTTATATCCAATTTCAAAGTGAAATTAATTCAAATGAAAAACATTGGATTAAATGGTAAAAATATATTCTAATTAAACATTAAAAACAATTAAAAAGATAATCTAACCATATAAATTATTGCGATGAAAAAAGTTGGTTTTAATTAAATTATAGCGTGTTTTTACTATTCATTAAAATATGAAAGTTATCAGAATAATATGAAAAATTTATCCAATGTATATTTTTATATCCTGATTCCAAATAAGAATTTTATTTAGTCAAATTGAACTTATAGAATGTCAAAACCGAGATTTAAGGTAGGTGTGTCATCAAAAGGTGGGAAAACTGCAATTTTTTAAAAATACATATTTTACATGAAAAATTTATTTTCTTCTCATACCATATTCTAGAAAATGTGTAAGATGAAGAATAATGTAATAAAATTCAAAATATATTTAATACTATTCATAATGTCTAGTCCATAATAATATTATAATAATATATCATTGTTTAGTAAAACCTGGTATTGCGTACAACACACGCTATCGAGGAAGGTCGTGATTTTGTGTAATGTAAGCCAAGTTAGGGTTGCGTGTAGTGCACGACTCCTTTTTTTGTTGTGTATAACAAAATCCAACCATATTTCATTAATACATTCAATATATATATATACACACACACAACGTTGCGTAGAATAACTACTATCAAAATTGTCACGAACCAAGCTGGATCGTCATCCGACTTGGCACCTGACCCTGTCTGCAACATGGCCCGAAGGGCATTCCCAATCCCCACGGGCTGGAAAATAATGTCGGGCATCAAAACAAACCAGTTGGGAACTGTTTGGCCCATGAAAAAGATAAATAAACATAAACTGAACAAGCAGATAAATAAAGGAAAATAAACTGAACAACGTGGCAGCAGAAAAAGGAGTAAACAATGAAACGTGGCATACCTCAGGTGACCCCGTGGATCACCACAGTACGACAACCACACTCACTCCCAAAATCGATCCAAGATTGAAACCTGCAACTGAAAAGTAAAGTAGGCGTGAGCACCGAGATGCTCAGTAGAAAAGCCAAAAATAACCACGTCCTATGCCTCCACCTTTTTTAAGAAATCCAACTATGCCAGTTTGAAAATAAGATATAATAAAATAATGTTTTCCCTTCATTTCAAATTCAAGTTATGAGTTTGCGTTTTCAAATAAATCATTTTACTCTTACTACATTTTTAAAATAGGTTCCAAGTGTGCACTAACATTTCAAAATTCAAAGAAACCAGTTTGGAATAAAATGTGATTTTTACAAACAAGACATCAGGTATGAAACAACTAAAAAGGAAGTTACATCACAAGAATCATGTCACAATTGATCACTATGGGTAATCCCTATAGGTATCTAGAACAAGTGGGAACCTAGAGACCTCGTACCTCGGTGAAACGTGGCTTCGAAGACCACGACCCTCAGAAAACGTGGCTTAGAAGGACACAACCCTTAGAAAATGTGGCTTAGAAGACCACGTCCCTCAGAAATTCATATGTTTAGTTAGTGTTGTTGCATCAGTCCGGCAAGAAAAACTTGGACGAGCCCCTACCGTGTCATCTAGCATACTAGTCCTGATCACCCACCTAGATACCTGGGTTTCCCATTGTGCTCTTTTTCAAATGGTGGTGAATTTCGTTATCCTGCAAACATATGGGAACATAAAATCTTCTTCATCAAAATATCATTCAACCACTCACCCTTGTTCTTCCTCCTTAAGCGCATTCCCCCTATTTCACGTCACACAATGCATAAACTTCATCGTTAGGCACATCATAACACTTTCAACATACAAATAATTTTCTAAAACCAAGGGGGCGTGCCTCAAGAGAGTTTTTTTTTCATAAAACATTCTTAAAGTTCCAAAAGGGATTTATACATAAAGGGATAACTTTTTAAAATTAATTGGCCAAAAGACGAAACACCTTTGGAAATACACAATACCAATTCGAAACCACTTTAGACAAATCAATTTTTCAAAAAAAAGTCACTTAAGACCAACAACGTTTGAAATACATTTTAATTTTCCAATACAAGGCATAATAGTTTCTAGCAACCACAATCAGATTCCATAGCATGTGTATATTGCATAGTGTAAAACTTAAATTTAAAACAACCAAGAAATTATGAATCTCAAATTAAAAGCTTAGGCATAGGGGGCCTACCTCAAACTTGTCGCTATCTGTCAATGGCCACTCGAACTGACACTTGGCGCACACACGCACATGCATTTATACATATATATATATATATATATATATATATATACACCCCTAGCTGCATTGCACATATTCCCCATGCCATGAGGGAATATGTGCAAAGAGGTCATACATATGTACATGCCTTACCCTATGCATGTACATGTAGGATTCCTCAACACGCGCGGCCCAACGCACTACACATATAATTTAATAAAACAAATAAACACATAAACAATATATAAAAGATTTCAGAATAACACATCACATTAATGCACCCAGATAAAACAAGATACAATGCACCCCAAGAACCATCATTTACACACATGGATACGATTTTGAGACAATACACACACCAAAAGAACTCCAAAGCACAATCTGAACCTCCTTTACAACTTAACAAATTACTAAAACATTTTATGAAACAATTATATATAACAATATGAGAATTTTTTTTATCAAGAACGCAGCCAAAGACAACTTCAACAATCAAGCGCACATTGAAACCATACCAAAACACTAACTGCAGTCTTTCCACACTTTTATAAACCAACAATACATTTTATAAAATAGTGATAAGAAGCTTGACACGGATTTTCAAATAAAACACATCATATCACATATTAAGATACCACCTTGAAATCAAATGTATTATAAATTGTCTTAAAACTATTTTTGCACCACATAAACAATTAAATAAATTAAAGAAACACTTACTATAACATTTTCAAGGTGTGATCCAATGTTTTACCACAAAACTACACCAAAACGCACTTGATCTCACATAAAAATTCCACTTTAAAACCGAACACACAACACAACCATACCAAAACATGTTTTTCCATTACACTAAACTATTTAAAATTTTAAATTCAAAAGCGCACAAATTTAACAAGCCAAAATAACACATTTTTCTTTCAAACCACATTTTTAATACACCTGCACCTTAATTTCTTTAGAAAACATTTCGCACACTCCAATGCATGGCCTGATACTCTTTTCAAGATACACTACAATATGATACGCATGACACAAATAAATTTATTTGAAAGATAAATTCATTTCTAAAAAAACCACATATTAAATTATTACCAAGGCATACTTTTCACACGTAAAATAATTAATTGAGAATTTCCAAGAATTCCCACAACATAACCCATTTGAAAACATAATCAATTCTAAAAGGAAACTCAATTCCATCACACATGCATATCAAAATATTCATAGAACACAATTCGCAATCAACTGATTTAACTATAGAATATGTAAACATTAATTTAGTAAACAAATTAAATCATCTAAGAATGTTAGGGCATGAAATCACCTCAGGTGAAGAAATTCCCAAATCTTTTGTGGATCTTCAACCACACCAAATATGCATCACAAGCGAACCGAAAAGAACCTCGAGGTGGAGATGGTGCAGCGGCGCTAAGGGGACTCAGCCAGGAGGGCGCTGGTCGTCGGAGGTGGACTGGCCAGTAGGGGGTGCGCCAGAGGCGTGCGGGTAGGGATGGAAGATCGCAATTGGCGGGGTAGCATGATGAAGGGGAGGCTGCCAGACGTGGGAGGGAAGGGCACCGACCAACATCGCACAGGGAGGAGGCCAAGCAGGCTCGACGCGAAGGGGAAGGGTTGTACGGCGTGGTTCGGTGTGAGGCGATGCTGTGCGGCGTGATGCAGGTCAGCATGAAGGTACTCGGGCAGTGCGAAGGGTGCTTCGTTGGGGCGCTGGGGCGAGGCTTCGCCGGAGAGGGAGACTAGAGGCAGTTGGTGGTGCGAGGAAGAAGGGCGGCGCAGGCTCCGTCCGCCTGAGGAGGGAGGCAGCGCAAGAACAGGCTACGCAGGAGGAGGCCGGGAAAGAGGGTTCAGCTCTGGAAAGTCTGTCACGGGAGAGGGAGGTCGGTGGCGGCCGGTGGTGCGAGGCAATAAGGCATTCCAGGGAAAGGATGTCTGGTGTGAGGAAGGTCGGGGCGAGGTTGGCCGGCGCGAAGTTGCCCTGGTCCGGCGAGAGGAGGAAGAGTAGCTGGCCTAGGGTTTTTTTGATGTAGGCGGTGTGAACCAGGTGAGGGAAAAATCATAGTGCGCCGAGGGAGGGAAGAAATGAGAGAAAAAAAGAATGGAAAAATAAATAAATAAAACTTAAAATAAAACAAACTAAAAACAAATATAATCATAATAATAATACTCAAAATAACTATTAATTAATCTCAATAATTAACCTCAATTTAATCTAATTAATTTTAATAAAGTTAACAGTAACAAATTAATTTAAACCCCAAAAATGATAATGATAATATAAATTATAATAATTATATATTTTGTTCCATTCGGCTAGTTAGCCACCCGTTCACCGGGCAGGCCATACGTCAAACTGGCAAAGCCATACGGATTTGTCTGTGCCCTGCCCGTTTGCCGAACATTGCGAAGCCAAAAAAACAATCACTTATCAGAGAAAGTGCACAAATTTCAACATGGACTCAGCACGTAATGAAAGCGAGGTTTGAAATAGTTAGAATAATTATAATAATTAAATTTTTGAGATCAGGTTGTGACAATTATCCCCACCACAAAAACATTCTTCCCCCAGAAAGTCACCCAGCCAAACGAGGAATCAAACTCGAGTTTGAAATTGAACGAGGCCAAAAAAATCACAAACTCAGTATGAATTTTTACTCCATCAGTCACACCCGACCAACTCTGAGGGAAACTGAAAAGAGAAGAACCATCAGGAAATGAGGAGGGTCCTCCCCATCACAAGAACCCGACTAGAACAACCGACGTTGAGACTCTTAGTATGAGCTAACTCTAGAACTGCTAACTTGATCCAAGAGGAAACCGCAACACAGACCAAACCTCGAAGAATGGACGACAAGATTCGTGGTGGGTCTCCCCACCATTTAAGAACTGACCAGCTTAAACCAACCAGTATAGACCGACACGAGAACTTCCATCCCAAACCAGAAACAACTAACACATGAGAAAACCCACAGAAGAATTCTATCAAAAGACAAAATTAACCATGACTCCTCATTTCCACAAGAACGGAGCATCACCAAAATGAGCATGTACTAAAACAAAAAGGGGCACATTTGAGGAGGTGCAACCACCGGAATTAAAAAAACACGAGATCACCATGCCTTCTTACAACCATGGTGGTGTATCTAAAGAACAAAGACCGCAACGAGAAAAAGAGACCTTTATGCCTCATATAAAAAATAGAACCTTCAAAGACGGGAGAGCTACAACAGGGAAATTCAGACCATCCCCATTTCAGCATCGGAGACAAAAATTAAACCAAGGTTCCCCACACCCAACGATTCCTGACTGCGTGAAGAGCTTCACTCCGAGGCCTGCGGCTGGAGCTCTGACTTCTTGAAGCATCTGCTGCCCCGCAGTCAGGAGCTGATATTCTCCTGTCAAGACTCCTCCTGACGAAGCCGCTAGCAGAGCCTCTCTAAGTTTCCCAAATGGCACACTGACGACAATTCTTCGAAGGATGATGACAATGCGACTTAAAGTACCCAAACCGAGCACACAAGAAGCAAAGGGCGGTCGTCCAACTAATAGAAGATCTGATTTAAAAGAAGACTTGTCTAAGACAGGTTCCTCTGATTCTCCCTTGTCACTGGATGGGGAACCTTCCCAAACACCAAAAAGAAATGGTCCTGGAACCCAGGATGAAGACCCCACACAAGATAAACTTTAACTAATTTTAAGACGCTAACTCTAGAGAAAATGGAATCAACCCCTTGGAATGTCCCATGTAGGCCTTCACTGCTCGATGGCCTTACTCGTCACCCACTAGTTCTGCCACTTTCCTCGCCTTTACTTCCTCGAGTATAAACCATCGGACGAGAGTCGCCTTAAACACATACGAATACATACCATCATGTAGCGACGCTAGGATTATTTCCTCCACCAATCCAAAGTTGCACCTTCAAATGGACCTGAACCAATACAGACTCTCATAGATTTGGGAGTCCCCAATAACCTGAAAACACCCATGACTTCACCATGCCAGTCTACTACCTTCAATAGATCATGATCACCAAGGAATATGAACAACAAACAAAAAGAATTCAATTCCACCACTCTGCTAAGAGTCTGGGTAGAACCAACAACTAGAAGAGGCTTGCTAGGAACTTCTGGGACTTTTCTGGGCAGCATACTCAAAAACAAGAGGCACGAATCCGAATCAAAAGTTATCATAAATCAAAATCCCACACCAAAATCACAAAGAAAAGCTCAAACTCAAATCACCATTACAACCAAAATTCAGTACATCAAAACCAAGAACTCAAGAAAAAGAATACCCAACACGAAAAGAGAACACTAAAAAATTTCTCACTCACTTTTCTAAACATCTGAAAATTCCTTCTTGAAAACCATTTTTCAGCAACCAAAACCACTTAAATATCCACCGTTGATATCCCATAATGTCTCACCCACACATATCCAGTGCTAGCTCAAGCACCCATCCACTCACATCACCAATTCCCCCACATTCCACATGTTCACCTCAATGAATGTGATCACTCATAGGAATACCAAGGGTCAATTCAAGACACTTCTCATTTTCAAAACAGATCCTTCAGCATAAAGAACAAATTCCCAACCAATTTGAAAATGTAACTAATCCTCAAAGCAATACATTTCCAATTTCCAAAACATTTTCCAATTCACATTCCAAAAAGTGTTAATGAGATTCCAAAACAACTACCAAAACACCTCCCATTTTCTCTTTTGAAACCACCTTCACAAAAACCTATTTTCATTTTTGAGATGTACTCACACCAACCAAAATGAAGGTTAAACATAACTCACACTAAAACATTCAAAAATAAGGGAATAGTGGTTACACCAACCCGGTAACATGGCTTAGCAGGCCATGCTCCAAGAAAGCATTAAGCACAGGAAGGATCTGGAACCGTGCATTCAGGCCGTACATGGGTCGCTACTCCAAGAAGGCTCGTCGCATAACATCGGATCACATCCCTTGTCATCCCTCATCCACACAGACCAAGCAAAAGAAAAACTCAAATCCCATACTACCTCTGAAAACTCGAGTCTTGGGATGTGCAAGGGTTCATGACATCAATTCCGCACCTACCTCTCGAGTCCCGACACACATAGTCACCAAACTACTTGACACCCCAAATAATAAGTGCACCCCTCTGATACCATTTTGTCACGAACCAAGCCGGATCGTCATCCAACTCAGCACCCGACCCGGTCTGCGACATGGCCCGAAGGGCGTTCCCGATCCCCACGGGCTGGCAACTAGTGTCGGGGAACAAAACAAACCAGTTGGGAACGGTTTGGCCCATGAAAAAGATAAATAAACATAAACTGAACAAGCAGATAAATAAAGGAAAATAAACTGAACAACGTGGCAGCAGAAAAAGGAGTAAACAAAGAAATGTGTCATACCTCAGGTGACCCCGTGGATCACCACAGTACGACAACCACACTCACTCCCAAATGCGATCGAAGACTGAAACCTACAACTGAAAAGTAAAGTAGGCGTGAGCAATGAGATGCTCAGTAGGAAAGCCAAAAATAACCACGTCATATGCCTCCGCCTTTATTAAGAAATCCAACTATGCCAGTTTGAAAATAAGATATAATAAAATAATGTTTTCCCTTATTTTAAAATTCAAGTAATGAGTTTGCGTTTTCAAATAAATAATTTCACTCTTACTACATTTTCAAAAAATTTTCCAAGCTTGCACTAACATTTCAAAATGAAAAGAAACCAGTTTGGAATAAAATTTGATTTTTACAAAAAAGAAAGCATGTATGAAACAACTGAAAAGGAAGTTACATCACAAGAATCATGTCACAAATGAGCACTATGGGTAATACCTATAGGTAGCTAGAATAAGTGGGAACCTAGAGACCTCGTACCTCGGTGAAATGTGTCTTAGAAGACCACGACCCTCATAAATTCATATGTTTAGTTAGTGTTGTTGTGTCAATCATGCTAGACAAATCGGGACGAACCCCTACCGTGTAATTTAGCGTACTAGTCCTGGTCACCCACCTAGATACCCAGGTTTCCCATTGTTCTCTATTTCAAATGGTGGTGAGTTTTCTTTATCCTACAAACATATGAGAACATAAAATCTTCTTTATCAAAATCGCATTCAACCACTCACCCTTGTTCTTCCTCCTTAAGCGCATTCCCCCTCTTTCACATCACACAATGCATAAACTTCATCCTTAGGCACATCATAAGACTTTCAACATACACATCATTTTCTAAAACCAAGGGGGCGTGCCTCAAGAGAGTTTTTTTCTTTTTTCCATAAAACATTCTTAAAGTTCCAAACGGGCTTTATACATAAAGGGACAACTTCTAACAATTAACTGGACAAAAGACCAAACACCTTTGGAAATACACAACACCAATTCAAAACCACTTTAGATAAATCAATTTTTCAAAAAAAGTCACTTAGGACCAACATCGTTTGAAATACATTTCAATTTTCCAATACAAGGCATAATTGTTTCTAGCAACAACAATCAGATTCCATAACATGTGTATATTTCATAGTGTAAAACATAACTTTAAAACATCCAATAAATTATGAATCTCAAATTAAAAGCTTAGGCATAGTGTACCTACCTCAAACTTGTCGCTATCTATCAATGGACACTCGAACCGACACTTGGCGCACACACACACATGCATTTATACATATATATATACACACCCCTAGCTGCATTGCATATATTCCCCGTGCCATTAGGGAATATGTTCAAAGAGGGAATATATATGTACATGCCTTACCCTATGCATGTACATGTAGGATTCCTCGACATGCGCGGCCCAACGCACTACACATATAATTTAATAAAACAATTAATAACATAAACAATCTATAAAACATTTCAGAATAACACATCACATTAACGCACCCAGATAAAACAATATATGATGCACCCCAAGAACCATCCTTTACACACATGGATACCATATTGAGACAATACACACACCAAAAGAACTCCAAAACACAATCTGAACCTCCTTTACAACTTAACAAATCACTAAAACATTTTATGAAATAGTTATAAATAACAATATGAGACTTTTTTATCAAGAACACACCCAAAGCCAACTTCAACATCCAAGCGCACATTGAAACAATACCAAAACACTAACTGTAGTATTTCCACACTTTGATAAACCAACAATACATTTTATAAAATTGTGATAAGAAGCGTGACATTGGTTTTCAAATAAAACACATCATATCACATATTAAGAAACCAGCTTGAAATCAAATGTATTATAAATTGTCTTAAAACTATTTTTTCACCACATAAACAATTATATAAATTAAAGAAACACTTACTATAACATTTTCAAGGTGTGCTCCAATGTTTTACTACAAAACTACACCAAAACACACTTGATATCACATAAAAATTCCACTTTAAAACCAAACACACAAAACAACAATACCAAAAAATGTTTTTCCGTCACACTAAACTATTTAAAATTTTAAATTCAAAAGTGCACAAATTCAACAAGCCAAAATAACACATTTTTCTTTCAAACCACATTTTTAATACACCTGCACCTTAATTTATTTAGAAAACATTTCTCACACTCCAAAGAAAGGCCTGATACTCTTTTCAAGAAACACTACAATATGATACGCATGACATAAATCAATTTAATTGAAATAAAAATTCATTTCTAACACAACCACATATTAAATTATTACCGAGAAATACTATTCACATGTAAAATAATTAATTGAGCATTTCCAAGAGTTCCCACAACCTAACCCATATGAAAACATAAACAATTCACAAAGGAAACTCAATTCCATCACACATGCGTGTCAAAATATTCATAGAACACAATTTGAAATCAACCGATTTAACTATAGAACATTTAAACATTAATTGAGTAATAAAATTAAATCATCTAAGAATGTTAGGGCATGAAATCCCCTCGGGTGATGAAATTCCCAAATCTTTTGCGAATCTTCAACCGCACCAAATATGCATCACTAGCGAACTGAAAAGAACCTCGAGGTGGAGAGGGTGCGACGGTGCTAAGGGGACTCATCCAGGATGGTGCTGGTCGTCGGAGGTGGACTGGCCAGCAGGGGGTGCGCCGGAGGCGTGTGGGCCAGGAGGGAAGATCGCGGCTAGCGGGGTAGCACGATGAACGGGAGGCTGCCAGACGTGGGAGGGCAGGGCACCAACCAACAACGTGTAGGGAGGAGGCCAAGTAGGCTCGACGCGAAGGGGAAGGGTTGTATGGCACGGTTCGGTGTGAGGCGTTGCTGTGCGGCGTGATGCAGGTCGGCACGAAGGTGCTCGGGCAGGGCCAAGGGTGCTTCGTCGGGGCGCTGGGGCGAGGCTTCGCCCGAGAGGGAGACCGGTGGCAGCCGGTGGTGCGAGGCAGAAGGATGGCGCGGGCTCCCTCTGCCTGAGGAGGGAGGCGGCGCAAGAACAGGCTGCACAGGAGGAGGCCATGCAAGAGGGGTCGGCCCTGGAAAGTCTGTCACGGGAGAGGGAGGTCGGCGGCGGCTGGTGGTGTGAGGAAACAAGGTAGGCCGGGGCAAGGCTGGCCAGTGCGAGGAAGGTTGGGGCGAGGTTGGCCGGCGTGAAGTCTCCCTGGTCCGGCGAGAGGAGGAAGAGAAGCCGGCCTAGGGTTTTTTTTTGCTGGAGGTGGCGTGAACCAGGTGAGGGAAAAATCATAGTGCGCCGAGGGAGGGAAGATATGAGAGAGAAAAAAGAATGGAAAAAGAAATAAATAAAACTTTAAATAAAACAAACTAAAAACAAATATAATCATAATAATAATACTCAAAATAACTATTAATTAATCTCAATAATTAACCTCAATTTAATCTAATAAATTTTAATAAAGTTAACAGTAACAAATTAATTTAAATACCAAAAATGATAATGATAATATAAATTATAATAATATTAATTTTCTTTTCCATTAGGCTAGTTAGCCACCCATGCACCGGGCAGGCCATACGTCAAACTGGCGAATCCGCATGGATTCGTATGTGCCCTACCCATGTGCCAGACATTGCGAAGCCAAAAAAACGATCGCTTATCAGAGAAAGTGCACAAATTTCAACTTGGACTCAACACGTAATGAAAGAGAGGTTTGAAATAGTTAAAATAATTAAAATAATTAAAATAATTAAATTTTTGAGATCGGGGTGTGACAAAAATTGTGTGTAACATGATCCAAGAATAGTGTTGCGTATACTGCAAGCTAATACGAGGTTGCGTATAGCGCAAGGTAATCTTGGTGTAGCGTACAACACAAGACATCAATGAAATTAAAAATAATAATTCTCATTAAATCTCAGGTTGTTACAATGCTTGTTACAGATTAGATTGAAGTGTTTGTAACTGTATCTCTAAAAATTATCAATAAAACTCTATAATATTTGGGATTCTTATCAATTATACTTATTTGGAATAGTAATATTTAAAGTAGTGAAAAATGAAATTAAAACAAAAGAGTTTGAGGGATTGTGTTACCTCTCTATTGTGTAACTCTATTTTGTTTACACAAAATGCCACCCTTTGAAGGATTTATTCACAAATATTGGATTCAAGATTGAATTTAGGGATGTTTGAGAGATATTCTAAATTTTTTTTTCTGAACACAAGTGGCTTGAGATGTGCACAAAATTGGGTTGAGAGGAGGCCTTTTATAATTGAGGAGAGTGGCACTCCTGTAATATTTTGGAAAAGAGAAACTCCACCCACAGTTTTTTTATTGAAATGGGATCCTATAATGATAAAAAGTAGACCCAATAAGTATATGATCAAAATGGTGAAAGAAAATGCATTTTTAATAAGTGTACAGTTCTTTTTTGGTCTTGAATTTAATGATTAGAACATTGATCATCTAATTTTTCTTTTAATAATTGTAATTAATTTTAATCACTCTCACTAATATTTTTGGTAAAAATATTGACCTTATTAGACATAATAATTTTTTATTATTAAAAATAGGGAATCATTTTTTTCCAATTATAATCATAGTTGTGGTAGAAATTAATTTTAATATAATCTCACTGACGACACTATGGGTTTTTAAAATAAAAACAACCTGAACTTTTCTATTTTTGTATAACCGATTTCAAATTGAAATGATTAGAATGAACTAAAATGGATTAATTTATAAAATTAATATACAATTACACTTAAATTTTTTTATTTATATTTTATCATTATATATGAATTATATGAAAAACCATATTTTAATTAAGATTAGGTATTTTTAAATGTTTATAGAAAAATAAACATTATAGAAAAACACCAAAAATATAACCTAACCTCATTTATTTGTTTCGATTTAAATATAAATTATATTTTGACATATTAAATCTATTGAATGTTCTAAAATTTGGATATAAAATGGGTTCACTGCAAAAAGGTGCTAAAATTAGCGTTACAAATATATAGGGTTTTAATCTTAACATTTGGTTTCTTCTTATCTTATATTCTTAAAATATATTGGATGGTTATTAAAAATAGTTTTTTAATATATAACATATAAATTTATTTAATATAATTCACTATTAGTAATTAATTTAACTTATTAATATAAATTTTATTTTTCTCATGAAAATAGACTTTTATAAAAGTAGTCCCTTCATATTCATCTACTCTCTATATTGTTTTCTAATTAATAGGTAACCAGTGAATTCACATATATATATTTATAAGTTAGTTAATATTATAATCCAAAATTTAATATACATGTTAAATGGTATTAAATAATAAAATTTTAGTAAGGAATTATTGTTCCTCAACACTCATTCTTGTGTGTTATGAGAGCCATTGAGAAAAGATAGTCTTGCATGTTACATAATATATCATCATTGTTCCGTGTAGGGAAAGATAAAATTTATGTTGTTCTTAGTGCATGATTACCTTGTTGTTGCATATATCCCAGGCGAGACATAGTTCTTTAATATAAATGAATCAATTTTCAGTGTTGTGTGAAATGAAAAGTATGAAAAATATTTAATGAATTTGAAAAAAATAAATCACAAAATTTCTGGGTGTAATATTCTACCCCCCCCCCCCCGACCACATAAAATTAATTTTATCCTTGAAATTCATCGGGGTTATCAATGGTATAATTCATGAAATTTTCATTCATTGAAACCCATAATGTCAAATAAAATCATAAACCATCCTTTAAAAAGGAAACTTTGGAAGCCTAATGGTTACCCAAAGTAACATATAACAAGGGTTGCACATAGAATAATTTATATGGAAATTGAAAACATGGACTTGGAGGAAAACTATAGAAATTCAAAGTGCGTGATAGAGGTCATCAATCTGAAAAAATTGAATGCTCAATGAAAATTTTAGGGCGAAAAATTGATTTATATTTGATGATTTGAAAGGTCACCAATTCAAAAAAAATTAAGGTATTAATACATCACATTTTTTATCATTATTATATCTTTGATTAATTATTTCATTGACCAAGAATGTAAGCAAGTAAAATTAATTTTTACGTTAATATAAACAGAATATCATTTTTTTGTGATTTTATTTATTTATAATTCATTAATAAATTATGAAATGGATGTCCATAATTTAAATTTAATGTTGGAAGCACTAAAATACACATTTATCAGATCTTAAGGCCTATAAAAGAATAAAAAGTACAACTATTTGTCTATATAAATCCTAAAATACAAATATGGTTAATTCATTAATCTCTGAAACCAAAAAGCAACACTACTATTTCATGATAAATAATTATTCATCCAAATAATTATCTAATAACCATGACATTACATAGGCCAATGTTTGGCATGGAATCGTAATTGTTCTTATGTCATCAGTTTGAGACCCATGGACATGTTATACATGATTGGTTGTCACCCAAAATACATGTTTTACTTTTATAAAACCACACAAATATAATTTCTAAAATAAATATGATGCACAATCTTCAAATAAGTTTAATCACTAAAAATATTTTTACCACGGTTTTCATTATTAAATCAGTACATTAAAACTCCCTCTAATGTTTAAATTCAACATTTCATGAACAGTTAACCATATAATCCTTATAATGGATGAAAATAGAGATTTTTTGAAAAAATGACCCAAAATATTATTAACATTGACCGAGTATATATCACAAATTATCTATTGGGTTTCACATTTAAAACATTGGAATACCATAATTATAAATTCTCTTGAACATGGAAATAACCTGAATTACCATAAATCCTTTTGGGAAACGTGCATTCATACTTATTCCAATTATTACTAGCTACATTATTTAAATAAAAGAATTTGAAACCTTTATCCTTTATGACATGGACCACTTTTCAGTAATCAGTTCTGAGGTAATCCATACAATTCACATTACTTATTATTATCTAATATATCTTTATCAGATGATCATTATCTCAATGTCATGCATTAATTAATTTTTATCTTTAATTAAAAAAATATCACATTTTTTTGAAAAAACCCTTCAGTATATACTTTTCATTATTTACTAAAAACATATACTAAAAATAATTATATATTTTATTATTCATATTATATAATATCTGAATTCCCACACATAAATACTTCATTCATCAAAATTTATTCTTAATCCATTTCTATGGATTCATCAACTAATCCCTTAATACCTATTTCTTATAATATGAATGATGAATCATGTTTTATGATTCCTCAACCTATATCTAATCAGACCACTTATGTTTGAGGTAAAAAATACTACATGAATATCACATACATTTCAAATTTCATTTTCATTCTCTTTATCATCAAAATTAAAACTAATACTCATACCACCTTCATGATTCTCTTTATCATATTTCCCCTTGTAAAATCAATTCTCATAATTCCCGTACATTACACATCTAAAGAATTAAATTTTAACAATGTTCATTTATTTCTCTCCAATGACTAAAATCATAATGCAAAGGGTAAGAAAAACATTTCATATTATAAAGCTAGAAAATCATGAAAACATTAATATAGGATGTCTAAATCATGACTAATTATTTTGTACATAGAACCCTAGTTTTATCAAAGATAATTAATCAGAAACTAGAATTTAAATCCTTCATGATGGTTCCTGAAGAGTTTGTGAATTTAAAATAATATCCCCCAGGAATGTGAAACTTGGTGCATAGAACAGACCATTATCCTCTGACCAATTACCCTGAGTCAGGCCCATATCATCATGTCAGAGTTTTTACCCCAACGTACATCTATTCTAGAGCCACATACAAATTTAGTATCCATAAAGAGATTTATTTTTAGGAAACCACTGAATCTATCCTTCACCAAAATTACTAGACATTTTCTTAAACATTTTATTTATCCTTTGACTTATAACTCGACATTTCTGTTGAGTTCTCATTATGGTTTTCTCATTAATGATTTTAAAATCTAATTAATCATTTTCCCCAATACCAACTATATTGAGAATCACATTTCATACATTAGCATTACATAACCTTTTAGAAATTCATAAATCATTTTAAAAAAACACCAAAATATCATACTATTCTAGTGCATTTGGAAACATAGAAACATAAACACTGGTACCTAAATGAGATAAATCATCTCCAACTACGTTCTTCATGAATAGAGCCCCTCTAAGACACATCAATAAAAATAAATATCTTCATAAATTGTGGGAAGGAGACACAAAAGAGGTGAGACTAGATTCTCATTAAGTGTAAATGAGGGAGATACATAAGCATAACTATGTGCATAATGGTATGAGAATGTGATCAAGAAAATAGAAGATCATACCCTATATTTTAAATATCATAAACATCAAACATGGAATAAAGAATGGTAGTTCATAAGACATGAATCATATGTAAAAAAATAACATAATCTATGAAATAATAACATAGGAATGAAACATGTAATTAAACCAGAAACAAAAGAATATAATTTTATCTTCATATAGGCCAAGGAATTTCTACCAATAACATCTTGGAAGTACGGGTTCACCCAACCTACAATATTAAAAGTTATGGTTCACTCAAATGGCTATATTAGTAGTTTGAGTTCACTCATCATACCACCTTGGTGGTCATGGTTCACTCACATGGCCATTTTAGTAGTCAATGATCATTCCAAACACCATCATAGTTTGTATCAAGGGATATAAATCTTTGAACAATGTATTATATGGATATATAGGTCCCACCCATCTCATAATGAAAAAATTCATATGTGTTCCATAAAATAAAAAATAGTCATAACATAACTCATGAAATGAAAATGGAGTCATAAACATGTAACCATATCTTAACCTATGGAAAAAATATAGGTTTCATAATAATTTCACGAAATCATAAACCATGAAAGGGATACATATTTCATAATCATAAAACCAGTGAAAGAGAAACATGTTTCATAAAGGCAATGACATTAAGCATAACACATTCAGAGTAATAATATGAATACAACATTAAGATAATTTCCTATAAAAGTGTGATTAACATCATTGTATTCCATCATAGATGGAAATAATATTAAAATATCTCTTAAAAACATTTCTTAAGGAAAATATCCATTATTATTGGAAAAGTTATATTTAAGGCATAAAACCATTTGAAAACTATTTTCATAGAAAATACCTTCATGTTTTATAATGATGTCATGAAATAATTATGAAAAACATTTTCCTTGAAAATTTATAAAATATGCTTAAAATAATATTAAATGAAATTATCAAACACACATTGAAAACATTAATAGAAATATTAAAAATGTTTTGACAATCATTTCATTAAAAATACATTGAGAAAATATATTGAAACATTGAAAACATTTTGAAACTGTTTAACTGAAAATAATAATGAATGTATGTAATGAAAGCATAAAAATGTTTTTAAATCCTTTTTACATGAAAAATTATTTATGAATCTTGAAATCATTTTGAAACACAGTTTTTTCATTAAAATTTTTAAAATAAGTTTGAAAACATTCTAAATATCATATTATTGAAAACTAAATTAGAACGATTATTTTTCACAATATTAGGAAAGAAATTTTTTTTAAAAAAATGTTTTAACCCTCTAAAGGAAGCATAAATGGAATGATGGTTAGGATAGTGGGTAATTACGTACGTTCCAAGCATTTTTTTTGCTCCGTAAAAAGTTTAGAAAAGGGCTTCAACTGAAAAATGAAAAAAACATATTCCCTTTTAAAAACTATTTTGTTTTATAAAGGTATAATGCGGCTAAATATTTCATTTAAATATCATAAGATAATATTAGAGTGCTTTTGGAATCCATTTAGAAAATATGGATTTGAAGAGATATAGATTTCTGACCGAAGATAGAGGTAAATTATGAATTTCATAAAAACACTTTCTTAACTATTTATGTACTAAATAGTTGAAAAATGATACCATTATATGAATATATTATGAATATCCAAATAGAAGGAATCTTTATGAGAGTTAATGATATATGGATCATAATATTTCATTATTGGAATCATTATCATAATCAATCTCGATATACGATGAGATTATTCCAATAAACCCCTACAATATGTTAATATCGGATAATAATCTCCATGTAAGAATATTAAATTACATTAAGGTTAAAATATCATTAAAGTAATGATATTAATGATATAACATGTAAAATTTAAGTATAAATAGACCAAAAATTGAATATAGGTGCATAATAAAACATGTGTCTTAATAAAGGAACATTGAGAGAAAGTTGTATTACCGGTTTGGTAACTTTTTAAAAATTTATCCAATGAAAATGATCATAGAATAGATACCTAAATTCACATAAATTTTACTATATGAATAATTTAATACATACATGGGATATATTAACACAACAAAAAAGTAATGTGTGGTGAATAAAGCATGAATCTTATGGAAATAAAAAGTGATATGAAATCCTCGTACCTTCTATCTTTAGTCTCATCATACTCATTCAAACCTCCTACATAATAAAAATAATTATATTATAAATATATGAAAAAACCATATTATAAAATTTAATACATTTTATGGTCTCATTATTACTTTATATGTTCCTCTGGTTAACAAATCTAGGTTATGGTTTTACTTCGGGTAATATCCACTTTGTTTTTCACAAGAGTCTTAATTTGTTTTATCATTGATGCTAATACTTATATCACGATTTATAGAACGTAAAAAATGAATTAAATATAATATTTATTCATTATATATGTATTATAATAATATATTTAATATATAAGTATAAAATGGAAGACACCATTCATGGAGATTGTAGGTCATATGTACGCATGAACGCTATTTCGGTTTTATTATCATATTGGAATAAAGAGAGTAAATGAAATATTAATATATAAATACATATATAAATATTAAAATAGAATTATTATATAACATATTTCATATATTTTCCCTAAACTCATCATTGATACATTCCATGTATTATGTGAATGAAACACATAACTTTGAGGGGTGGTAGTCCACACATCCTCAAACGAAATTATCATATTAAAAAAAATGCAATGTATAATGATATGTGTTATAAAAGTAATATAGAAGATTAAATAATTAATATATATATATGTATATATCTCCATAATTTCCACCATGAGTGGCGGTAAATGAAAAATGAACAATCATTTTTTATTGAGGTGTTTGGTCATCGTACACATAAACATTATGTTCATACCCATTAGATGGTAGTGAGTAAAACAGTAGGTTGAAAAAATAGTATAAAAATATAATAGTATATTAAGGATATCCGTGCTGTTATAAAATTATGTAATATGTATATTTAATGTAGAGTTGAAAGAAAATTAAATAATGGAGTTTGAGGGAGGGTGTTACATCTTAACCATGTAACTCCTTCTGGTTTGCACCAAAAGGCATACTTAAAAATATTTATTCTAAAATATAGGCTTAAATTATTATGGTAGGTATGTTTATAAGATATTTGGGTATGTTCTCTCTAAAAAAAATTTCTTTATAGGTTTCAGGATGTGGGAGGATATGAGACCTTTTATATTAGAGGAGGAGTGGGGCTATTGTAATATTTTGGAAAAGGGAAACCCCACCAATTTTTTCTAAATTAAATTGGATTCAATAATGGTAAAAATTATATCCAAGGGGGGATAGGGTCTATATATGGGCTTCTAATAGATGTTTTACTAGTGTATAAGTTGTTTTTGACTTAAATCTATGGTTTTTTACCTTGTTAAACTAATTTTTTTAATCGTTGTAATTACTTTTATTCACTTTCACTAAAAATTTTGGTCAAAATAAATGTGACCTTATTATACTTGATAAATTATTATGATTACAAATATGGAATCCATTTTTCCAAATTCTAATGATTGAAGAAACAGAAATTAATTTATAAATAATCTCATTGAGGACACTAAAGGTATTTAAAATAAAAACGTCCAAAGGATTATTGGGTTTGCATAACCAATTTTAATGGGATATTGAGTCCAATGACCAAAAATGGGTTAATTTTAAAAAATATTATCTAATTAAAATTTAAACTAATATAAAATATACTTTAACATTATAAATTAATTAGATGAAAAAATAGTTTTAAATGCAAAATCATTATTTTTAATTATTCCTTAAAAAATAAATACTTATAGAAAAATGCAAAAAAAGTATCATAACAAATTTTTTTTATATATTTAAAATGTGAAGTTTATTTTTACAAATTAAATCTATAAAAGGGGAAAAAATTTAATTTAAAATGGGATCTCTCTTAAAATGTGGTAAAAGTGCCTTTATAAAAATATAAGTTTTTAATCATAAAATTGGGTTTGTTATTTTTATATATTTATCAAATGTATTGGATTATTATAAAAAATAAAGGTTTAATATATAAAATATATTTATAAGTAATATCATTAATTATTTTTAGTTAATTTAACTAATTAATATAATTTGTCAATTTTTACAAAAAATTACACTTTTATAAAATTAGTCACTTTATTTTCATTTGGATTCTATATTATTTTCTAATAAATAGGGAAAATGAATTTAAATATATATAATAATAAGTTATCTTAGGCTAGAATATTTAATTTAATTTCTATTTTCTATCTTACTAAATATTAATATTTTAAAAATAATTTATTTTTCACTAACACTCGGTCTGGAATGTTACTCAAGCCATCATAAATGTCAGTCATGCATGTAATGTACGCTAACCTTAGTGTTCAATATAGAGAAAGATAAAAGTTAAGTGGCATGTAGTGCCAGATTAACTTGATGTTGCCTATACTAAAATCTAGGAAAAATTATTTAATAAAAATAATCTTTTTTCAATATTGCATGAAATTAATAATATCAAAAAGATTAATTTAGTTCAAATATATAATTCATAAAGTCTCTGGGTATTACAATATATATGAAATATTATCCAGTGAAAATCCTGTCGAATCCCAGAAAAGTGAGATTTCATTGTAAGATGATCCATAACAACCTATATTGAATTGTTTCAATATGATTTATTTATACATCTGGTGACAAATTCCATGGTGATGTTTTCTCATTTCTATGTTGGTATGGATATCATTGTATCATCCACTTAGAATTCATTCTTCCAACCAACACTTACTGACATAATACAAAATTTTATGTATATTCAATGAACTCTTTCGACATATTTTCTCACTAATAGTGTTGTTGAAGACCTTAATATATATTTTTTCTTGCTGGCTGAATTTCTAATGTCAAACTGTGTAAATTATAAAATATTTTCTTCATTAACATAGGATTTGATGGTACACATAGTGGTGGCCCAAATCTCACAACACATTCTTCTTTAACAGTTAACTACAAATAATTCCTATTCCATATAGTTTCAATATTATTCTAACTTATGATATCTCTTTTTTCACATCCTTTAACCACTCCATAATGGATTTTTGAGAAATCATTTCTAAATGGATTGATGATGTTCATCAATTAATGATTCTCAAGTCCATCCTTTTCAAAAATAAGAATACCATATCTCTCTTAAATCTCATCAATGTGAGAATTTATGGATCCTTTCTATATAGATCATCCTATACTTTATTCATTTTACTAAGATAGTAGTGAGTTAAGAATTCATAGTCCTTGACCATCTCTATCTATCTTTTTTGGCACATTTTCACCTATTTATGTGTGAATAAATACATTTGGTTTATGTGACCCATATATATTTCAAACTTATCTCCAAATAGATAATAATTCCATATTTTCAAAGAGACAATCATTTCATCCAACTACAGATCATGCATTGGGTAGTTCTTTTGTAAACATTCAACTGTCTTCTATAATAGTATATGAACTTTTAATTTAGAATTAACAAAGATAATCCATGGAAATTACATATATCTATCTTGTATGTTGATCTCATGCTTCCTTCAATTTATTCTATCATTGAAGGGTCCAAAGATATCCCATTTCTTGTGATGATTTTCCCAAATAAAGATACTTCCTTCAACCAGAACCCACATTTTTTTTAAATTTCACAAAGCTTCTCATTTCTCAAGGTCTTTAGCATAGTATTCTGATGCTCATCATTATCCTCCTTTATTATAGAGTGTATTAGAATATCATCTACCAATACTAAAAAAAATTCTTCATGGTAATATCTAAATACTCTTTTCATATAGTCCCTGAAGATTTATGGATCCTTAGTGATCCATATAGGAATCACTATAAACTATTGGTATTCATAACTTATTTGAAAATAAGATATAAGGATATCCACATTCTTTACCCTGACCTGATAATATCCCAACTGCGGACCCACATAAGAGAAGTATTATGGTCTATATAGCTAATCGAACATGTCATCAATCTGGGGAAGTTGATACTTTTTTTCATGATCTTTAATGATATCACAATAATTACCAAAAAGACCAGAAACCGGTGGAAGTCGTTCCAAATAAAATTAAATAAAAATAAAACAGGCCAGAATACAAGGGGTTATTACATAAATGAGTGTGCATCACACCACATCTATCTGCCTCCACCAGTGGGGCACATTAGTCAGGGGTCATGAAAGACCACATCTCTCTAGGATCAGTGAGCATCCACTTTTCCAGTGCATCCACCACCTGATTAGCCTATCGGTAGACATGTGAAACATACACTAGCATATGAGAAATATCCCTAAGAAAACCATCCCACAGAGGCAGAAATCACTTGGGTACCTGGCGCGTCTTGGTTCTCAAGGTATGAACCATGGTCTGAGAGTCATATTCAATCCATATATATTTCCAATTAAACTGGACAGTGTACCTGATGGCATAGATCATTGCCCATAGTTTAGCTTCAAAGGCAGTTCCAATTCCAATGGCTTGGTGGAAGAATCCCTTTATGAACCAACGATTAGTGTGGAACACTCCCTCATAACCCGATGGACCTGGTGAACCCAACGTGGACCCATAAACATTTACGCTGAGGTAAGGCACAATGGGTGGGATCCATCGAATATACTTCAGCATCCGAGGCTTGCGTGAACGACCTGAAATACCATGCGCTCTCAGAATTGGGAGGTCAAAAACTATGTTAGACATGGCCTCCTCCTTTACAAGGGAAGAAGTATAAACATCTCTATGTACCGCCACCTTTCCTTTCTGAATCGTGGAGTGCACACCAGTGAACACTACATCATTATGGGCTTCTCATATGGCTGCAATAGTAGCAGCAATAATAGCTAATAGCAGGTTATATATATATTCACTTAAGTGGTTGTGAAACAAATCGGACATCAACTATAGAATCAACCAGCCAGTGTCAAATACAACTCCGAACAAAGACCCAATATATGACCACAATTTCTTGGCATGACAATAACTGATGAAAATGTATTGAACAGAATCCAGCTCAGTTTTGAAGATGGATCACATAGAATCCATCTGAACACTAGCTCTCTTAATAACGTCAGTTGTGGGAAGTTGATTTTTCCAGATTCTACAGATTAGAGAGAATCTGGAGGGCCTAATAAACCGAGCTCTGAATTTCATAATCCAATAAGGTGGATGAGCTTGACCCCCACATAGGTTCCTATAGAAATCCCTGGAAATGAATTCCCTAGTTCTACAACGGGTCCAGATCAAAATTTCATGCTCCATAAAGAAATAATTATTGATTTCAGTCTCGACCTGCACAGGAACCCTAAAATCAGGAGAATGAATCTGTGAGAGTAAACCAGAAATAGACCAAGGGGCTGCTTCAGGTGTCACATTTAGATCACAAATGGGTTGTGTGAGCCACTTTGTGTTCCAAAAATTCAGAGTGGGGGACCATGCAAACAATCCATTTGGTATCCTGAAAAATTCTCACATATTCCTTCATGAGAGAGGCCCTAACCGATGAGGTAAGATAATACATGTACCCATTTAAAATACTCCTTGTAATTCTGTTCGAATGAAAGTCATCATCAGCCTCATCAGAAAGAAGGATCCTAGTGAATTTCCTAATCAAGACATCATTAAATATATGATGATCATTGAGTCTTATACCCCCCATCTCCAAAGGCGCATTAACCCATTATTCTTCTTTATAAAGAGGATCGAGGCACCCCTTGGTCAATCCCTTGGGCATGTGAACACTTTATCCAGATTCTCTGTCACACCCAGTTTTTAATGTCTTTGTTTTGATCTAGTTCATTTGAAATCTAGATACTTTTCATGGGTCCCGTGTGAGATTAATTTTGATTTTTATATGTTTCATCTATGTATAATCACCCTAATTTGGGTTCCCCATTTCATGATTAGGAGTTTTTGGAGAAAGGGTGGTTACTTCATTATTTGGGCCAACCGTGAGCCCATTTCCAGTTTTAAAAACCAAATTTGTTTCTTTTATAACTCATTTTTTTCAACCTTTTTCAGCCATTCCACTTCCCACATAGCCTCTACAGATATTTTGATAATTTCACACCCTTTTTGACCACATATAAATTCATAAGCATGGTGAAATTGGGCTACTTATTTAGGCATTGGGCCAACCCATGGGCCCATTTTCAATTTTATACAATTAATTTGTTTATTTTACATCTAATTCAATATTTAATATTTTTCGGTGATTCAACCTCCCACCCTAAAACCATATCCCTATATTCACCCCTATTATCTATTTCCCCTCTTTGGAGCTCATATGAGTCATGGATTAGGTAATATGTTCTCAATGGCTCTCAAATCGTCCAGAATTGAGAAGGTAAATTAATTCATACATAACTCATTAAATTCATGCTATTTTCCTAAAATATATTCTTACTCTGGTTCTTCCAGACTTTTGGAGACTGTCTATGAAGTTACATCCCATTCTATTGTCTCTAGGTTTTTAGATCTAATGGAATACAATGAGTTTTCTAGTTTAAACGATGAGATTACATCTCCTTTATCCTCCATCTTCTTCCTCCTTTCATTTTATCTTGGTTTTATATTATCCCCAAGTAATGATAGACCTAGAATTATGTTATAACATTATTTTTTATGGATATTATATTCATTTAGTTCTTGTCTTCATAGTTTTAGGGTTTATAATCCCGCGGCGTGTGATTTTAGGAGTACATTTCCATTATTCCAGGGATTTGAGGTAAGATGTCCCTTTCACAAGCCTTTATCATTTAAGTTTCATCATTATCATAATTTTATAACCTTATTTATATGATATTTTCTACTGTGAAACCTTGGTTTTAAAGGTTTTGTGTGGTAATTATGTTTTATGACTTATTTTGTTAAAAATATAGTTGTTTTGGTATAAATGTGCACTCCTCTTGTTTGGTAAATTATTCCATGAGATTCCCCACTTGTTTCATGGTATTTTGAATATTTTTCAGTAGCTTGAATAACTTTATGGAATGAAAATGGTTTCTTATCCCTTTTTAAGTGCTTAAAATAAGTTTTTTTAAGAGTGTATGTCGCGTTTTCAGTAAATTTCCCGGTTGGCTTTTATGTGTCTAGTGCAATTTAAAATGATTTTTTTGGGTTTATAAATAAATTGGAAGCATGTAAAAAATTATTTTGGAATCCTTTTATGGCTTTCAAATTTTTATTAGGTTTTACAAATAAATGGGTTTTGGTTTACAACATGTTTTGGCCCGAGTTTCCAGAAAATGGCTTGTTTCACATTTTTATGAAAATGGTTTTGTTTTGAATATGTAACCTGAGTGTTTTATAGGATTTATGAATGTGTTTTAATTATGTATATGGTATGTATCCACATATTTATACAAATTTAAATGCATAACTTTTTCAAATACTAGTTTTAGGAAAATGTTTAAAGTTATGTTTGGCCTTTCCTAAAAATGAAGAATTCGTGTTTTACTTGTATATACCATGTTGTGTTAATTGGGATTGTTTGATCATCCACGAAATGATTTTATTAAATGTTTTTAGGTCTTAAAAATACTATTTGGTATGGTCTTGTTGTGATTTTATAATTAAAATAGTGCTTTTGAATGAGTTTTATGTGCAAAGCCTCAATACACTCCTTGAAATTGTTTTACGAAAATTTGTAGTGGTTTATTGATTCATGAAAGAAATGTGAAGAAATTTTATGGGTTGTCTGTGTTTAAATGGTTTTGTAATGGAAATTGAAAGTGAAATGTGTATTTTATAATATGTGTAACTTGATTGAGCACTAAAGGGAATCCCAGGTATCTAGGTGGGCGGACGTGTACTAATATGCTAGTGATTCTGTGGGGTTTAGCCCCTGTTTCACGTAGCATGGTTGACGATGACAACACTTACTAAAATATGATGATGATGTTGTTGGGAGACAACTAGGTTATGTGTATTCTCTTTACTAGTGGCTCATGTGTACGAGAACAAATATTTATTACAATTACTTTCACTTAGATACGAGGTACCTCTGGCTCACAACTAACTAGTACCTAGGTGTGTTCCCATGACTGGTTGTCATTGGCTATTTTGTACTCACCATCGGCATACGTTGTGTTTTTATGGAAAATTCAGTAGTGTGTGTTATTTATTTAAAAGTTTACATTCTTTGGAGCATCCCTCTTGAAAAATATTTTCATTTTGAAGTTGCACCTCTTTGAAAACAAAATTGTTACTTGCATTGTTGTTTATTAAACATGCATGGTTTTGTCTGATAATTAATATAGCATGGAACCTCATTTGAAAAATATACTTTTATATCTTGTATTTAAAAATATAAATTGATGTTTCTTTGATTTTAAAGGATGTTCATTGGGAATAGAATATCTGGTTATCCTACTGAGTTTTAATACTGACGCATATAGTCTTCTTCTGTTTTTAGCCCCTGTGCAGGTTTCAGCTCGAGTTTGATAGCCTTGGGCGACGTGTGATCATTTTTTTGGAGAGTGACTAGCGGGGTCACATTGAGATAGTTGGTTGACTAGTTCGGTCAGTTCCGTTTTTAGTTTAGTTGTATTTTCAGTTTCTTGTACAAATTATGTTCATTTCAGTTTTTATAAAAATTTATTTTGGGCTATCCATTTCTTTCAGCTGTTTGTTTGATTGTTTATATAAGGGATAAATCATTCCCTTGTGTACTCTATTTATTCCCTTGGTGCATGTCACCATCCCGGGTGGATCGGGAATGCCTATCGGGACTTGTCGCGGGCTAGCCTAGGTGGCCGGTTCCGGGTTGACTCCGTCAGGTTCGTGACATTCTCCTATATTTTTTTTCATCAAATCCTAATGATCCAAAATATCCAATTTATATATAGTCTTGGATAATGTAAAATCATAGGTATAAGATCAATTGAATATTAAACCTCTCATCTAGGAGGGATACAATGAAATTCCTCAAGAAACACGTACGTGAATTCCATCAAGAAAAGAATATATTAAAGGATTGTTCTTTCCTTAGACTTAATCATATTACCTATATAGTATTAATCCTATGGAAATAATAATCTTTCTTGGAATGTTGGTGGTAAAGAAGACTCATCATTCTCCTTGAACTTTTACAAAATCAGGGTGCAAATTTCAGTACATATAGTTATTTTCGTCTTGTAGAAATTTTTATTAGATAATTATTTGAAAAACCAATCCATTAATCTAATTTGATAAAATTATATTAAAGGGAGTATTATACTATTATTTGGAAGGTACATCCTACAAGTTGTGATAGGAGATGGTTTATGTAATCAGGATACAATAATTTCCCCATTTCTTGTTTTCACCTACAACTCCACTCCTCTGATTTTTGGTGGGGTTTGAATAGTTCTATTGAACTTCTAGTATATAAATGAATGCATAAAACAAGAATAAATACATAATTTTTTTATCCTTAAATGAATTACAAGCGTACATGTCACAACATCATTGGTGGGATCCACCATAGGGGTTGTGATGGAAAAATTTCACCCTTGCTACCTGGGAGTTTGTTGGTTGTCTCCGAAAACCCTTGGATTAAGGAAGTGATTTGTAAAGTTTCTTGGATCATTGCAGTTTTAGCAATGAACAACGTCTTGAGAGTTTATTTGATCTTCCATTCCTCCATCACATTACCAGGTTTATCTTATCATTAATAATTAGCTAGTTTACCAACCTTCTCACATCTAAAGCATTTCTTTGTCCCTTATACGAAATTTTTGATGATTATTTATACACCATTGAAAAGTGGGATGCTGAAATTTATTGGCCCCATATATTTCTCCATCAAACACATAGAATTAAAATATACTTTCTTCTTTCTATCCCAATGATACCCCTGAGATTCACCTACCACCATTTCAATTTTGAGGGAACATCGTAAAATTTCCTCAAAGCTATCAAATTTATAGATCCCCATCGATATTCATATACTAGGTTTTATCCCGAAAAATAAGAATTCAATATTCTATTAATTTTTAATGAAAAAAATCATAGGTTTATCATGGAAGAGTTTTGAATTTTTTCTCATACATCCAGATATATTCTTTATATTTTTCCCCATAGATATGGAAATACCATTCAATTTTAAGCTAGAGAGTGTGAGTAAAATATTAATCTAATTTTTTTTATAATTCTTTCTAACACATTGCCTCATTATCTTCCATATGCTTCTATGTTTTTATCAATTTCCAGCATTGATCAGTTTATCCCTAGATTCAATAAAAATCTTATAGAAATATATCATACATAAAAAATTGAATGATGGATAATATCTTCTCAATGGTGTGGATAAACTATTCTATGATTAAGGGGTTGTATGATACATTTAATAACATTGTGGTTTGCCACATAAAGGCCTTAAATTAAGATTTCTCTATTTTAGGGTGGTTTATTTGTTCCTCCTAATTTTGGTTTCTATTCAAAAACTGAGACAACTAAGAGATTATCAACCAAATTTTAATGATTTATACTCCCATGAGTTGGGGATCCCATTGGATTAGTCATCTCATTACCCATCACATTGATTTTTTTGTTATTCCTCTAATTTTTGTCTATTTTCTAGATTAAAGGTAAAATTATAGATGAATATTTTATACTATTAATCACATAATAGGGAATCCAATGACATTAAATTGATTACTTATAAATTACATTTATTTAATATCTAATGGATTTATAGGTTATAATCTATGTTATCCTTGATAATTTTCCTAAGGAATATTGTTAATGTAATATTTTTACCCTTAAATTATGGTACATAACATGATTATGAATTTACTAAATAATATCCATTGGGAGTCTCAATCCACATGCATAGAAAGGCCCATTATCATGTACTAGGTTACACTGAGTTAGGCATGGTACTCTTTGTCAGAGTAGTTTCCCCTATGTACGTCTCTTCTAGAACCACATCCACTAACAGTATCTAGAGATGGATTTAAATTCAAGATAATCTAATTACTATTTACTTATCAATATCTAGGTTTATTTTCATATAATTATCCTTATTCCTAATTATTTCTCTAGAGTTTTCAAATTCTACTCAAAAAAATAAGCAACTATTTCCTCTGATACCAACTATAACAATACATCCCTTTATTTCACATTAAAACTTGACATATTACATTAAAGTACCATAATAAAACATAGAATATTGATAATCCTAGTGTAATATAGTATTAGGTACATAGAATAACCTCTTTATCATGGAATACAAAGGAATGTTTAAAAACTCTTGTAACATGCTTCTAGAATTCCATGTCTTTTAATGATACTTGGGATATTATGGGGACATACATAAGAAAGGGGTGAGTTATAAATCCTAGTAAACAAATAAAAGTTATATAAGATAAATAAGGTTAAACATGTTGACAATTGTCATATCAAATGGGAATAGAAGGAACATGAATAATAAGGAAATTTATAGCATGATAATCATCACACGTGAAATGTGGAAGCAATATAAACATTTTATCATAAATATATGTCAAGGATAAAACTATACTAAATTGTGGTGTCCAATTTCCCATATAGGAATCAGGTTCATTCCTTTTCCCAATATGGCATATCATTAAACTAAACAATACCCATTACAATAGAGTTCTATATAATTTCGGTCCTCCCTTCACATTCATTTAATTCTCATGCTTAAGTGTGCCACATAAATCAAAAAACATAGTACCATTCATCATTATAATTTATTACAAGATCAATGAATTTGAAATAAATATATTTAAATCCAAAATGAACATGTATATTTGAATACTGGTGAACACCCTTAATTTGAAATGGGTATGGTATACACTACACATTTGTTTTTTCTTGATAAATTGGGGTGAAATTTCAATAGAAAAATGATATCACAAAAATATTCCGAAAAATCGGTTAATGAGAGTGATATCGGTCTATCATTACCTATAAATAAAATATTAACTAATAGGGACATGTAAAACGTATCCAAAAAACATAAATTTTTAAATAGAATGTATAAGTTAATGAACAAACATAAATAAAGAAAATAATCATAACTATATTTCAGCATGGTAATGGTTGAAAATAAAGGATAATAGAATACAAAATGAGTGTGAAATGGGGGATACCATAATTAAAAAATTATATAGAAATTTAGTAAAATATTAACGAACATATCCCAATATAAAAAATGTAATTTACAACATTCAACTTAATAGAAGTGCATGAATGGAAATGAGAAGACATAAATCCCTTATATGAGTGTGTGTCTTAAAATTCTTATTAAGGGATTCTTGAGAGATTGGGGAATCCTTTTGAGGATTTTAGAGAGTGTATTTATTATTATGGATGTTCTAAAAGGAGTTTGATTGAAGATAAATGGGATCTTGTGGGTGTTTATATTGGAAAAGAGGGGGATTTCTTTATTATATAGATTTTGGACTCTATATAATAAAATAACCAGAACCACCGACCATCCCATTCTTATTCCCACAGTTTGTACAAAATGGTAGTGTTTTTCATTAGTTTATATTGAAAAGGGTCTAAATTAAAAAATAATTCCCTTTCACAACTGGAGGTAATTCTTACTATTAAATATATCATTTTAAAACTATAAAATATATTATTAGTCTTATAAGATTTATAATGGATTTATAAAATTAAAAAATGTTCAACTAATATAGAATTATTTTAAATAGAAAACATATATGTTTTCATGGATTCTATTTATAGTACTTATTACATCACATTAGGTTCATTTTGATTTCATAATACATTAAGTATATTTATATGGTATTTGATTTTTAAATAAAAATTTGATGTCTCTGAATGTTAGAAAAAAGTCGTCGTCATATTATTTTTAAATTATAATCCAAAAATTAATATTCATTTTATCTAAATAATTTTATAAATATGTTAATATTTAGTTTTAAAATAAAATTTAAATTTATAAATAAATGATTGGTTTTTTAAGAATAAAATTTAATGAAACCTTATAAAAATTAAATTTGACTTAACAAAAATTATATAATCATTTATATTTACTGAAATATTTTTAATAATAATAATATATTAAAATATTATTATTTTCAAAATTCTATTAATTCATTAAAATATTTCCCTTAAATTAATTTTAATATTACCAAAAAATATAATTTCTATTTTTTTGTATCAAAACAAAAATCATTTATAATGTAACAATGATAGGGACAAAATATATTCATTATTGTATACATAATAAGGTTCACAATAATTTTTTTGGGGTCCTGAAACACATCACATTAATACACATGAAAAATACTGAAGATAAATGTGTGCGTTGGTGATAATTTCATGGGGTGGTTCAGCGTACATGGTTTTGGTCGTGATCTCATGGAGTATCATTTTATCCCTTATATAGTTTCCATCATGATTAAGTTATTTGTTCGTTACATGGTCATCTTCAAGGGAAAATACTAGAGATTCAATCTACCTTAGATGCTATGATAAGTGGCATTCATAGGGTATGAAATTTTTGGTTGACATCATCATAACTTATTTTTCTATTCCAACAGGATTTTTTAAAACCATATATTTATATTAATCATGTGATCAATGTTCAAAAACTATAAAATCATTGGTAAGGATTCCTAATGCTCAATTAAATATGATTCTCTATAATAAAATTTAATGAGTGAAGGTTTTTTCAATATCCATATTACAAAATAAGGCATTTAAATTAATCATAAATGAAATTTTAAATCTAATAGTTTAGGTTTCTATAAAAGGATTGATGGATTTAATGAAATTATTTCAGGAAAGATGGCTCAGGGTCTTGATGAGAGTGAGATATATTCCACTATGAAAATATGGTGATATCGTTGATGGATTGGGGACTATGGTACAATTGATACAAGGTTGTTCTTTGATAGAGGATGTTTGGTTGAATGAGCATGGCTCCGGAGAAGTGACTCATGTGTAATGATGTACCCATTTATGTAGCTCTCTATGATAACAATAATAAAATACATATGGTTGGGAGAGAACCATTGGCTATTAGATGTTATAGACTTCAATGTGGATATAATTTCATCGGGATCCTAGGATGTAGTTTCTCTAAACCCTAGACATGTGGTGACCAATATGTTTCCTAGAGCTCATGTAACACCCCATGATTTTATAGTAAGACTCTTTTAAATTTAACAGCATTTATAGCATATGGTGTACTCAACACTGAGTTTAAAACCATGATATACTATTTAAAATTTTATCATTATAACATAACTCTTAAATTACTAGGAATTAGTAGTATAAACCACATTATGAAATTTATATTTTTAAATTCCTAAAAAATTATTTTTATTGGAATAACATAAAAATAAATAAAATTTTACGCATAAAAGAATATAATTTTATAAAGGTAGTCCTATCACATTTTAATGGATCACTTTTTATATAATTTAAGATTGAAATTTTTATTAATTTCATTTTTCAAAATACACTTAATTTTTTCAATAGAAATGTCAAAGTTCTCTTCGGGAAAAATTGTCATATTTTTCTGAAAATATTTATTTTCTAATGAATAGTTTAAATTTTTTTCTTTATAAGTCTCTAAATTTAATTATATAAAATTATATTTATTATTTTAATTTTATATCACCAATTATATTTTAGATAAAATTTATGTATATCAAAAATTAATATACGATATATTTATATCATGGATAAGTAAATAAATCTATTTAAAATGAAAAAAATTGGTATTTATATGAAACTTAATTTTTTTTATAGTTTTATAATTAATATATCATTTAAAATATAATTTACTTTTAAAAAATTGATTTGAAAATTAATTTTTTTCCATATTAATAAAACACATATGTTTTATTTAAATTTTATTGTAAAATATAAACATTTAAGATAATGTTTCTTTTCATAATATTTGTTTATAAAATAATATTATGTTGCATTATAATGATAGTTTAATTTTATGATATTATAAGATATTTTATCAAAGGATCAAAAAATTAAACTTAATATTAAAAATTGTATTTTTTTATTTTAATAAGGATTTTATTTAAAATATATTTTTTCACTCATATATAATTTTTTCATAATATTGGTTTCAGTTTTTTTGAATTTACATGAAAAAAATGGTTTGGTGGAATATGAATTATTTTTCTAAAATAATAGATTTTTTAAATAGTGAAATACAGAAAAATGTAGTGTTTAACATTATAAGATAAATACATAAATAAATGTGTTTAGATGTTGTAAGTAACCATTATTTATAACTCACATGAACTATTTAAAAATTATAATCATAGGAATAAACACTATTTCTATTATTTATCAAAAATAATAATCTATTTAATATTATATCCAAAAGCACCCCTCTCCTCCCATTATAAATTCCACCCCTTCTCCTCACACATTATAATATTTTATTATGGACAAAAGTATACCCATTACTCTGACCAAACCTCCTCTCCACATCCAAGGAGATTTAATCTTAACAAAAAACAATTCCAATCATATTTATGGTGTGGCCTAATATGAGACATACAATGGACAATGTGGTACTCTCAATCGTTCATTTAATCATCATTCCTCTTCATCTTTTAAAAAATTCCATCAAATGAGATATAATTATTCCAGTGTTCTAAATATACTGGAATACTATTTTTTTAATGGAGTATCAACTATCCATTCTATTTTTATCTCTTTCCAAAATTAAACAGATTGTTCAAATTATGGTGGTTTCACCACCTCCACGAACAACAAACTTCATTTTTGTCCACTACCATAATGGATGGTTTTAGAAATAATATTATATATTAATATGACAATAGTAATTTAATTATAATTTATTTCATGTGCTATAATTTATTTGTAATTATTGAATACAATATAAAAAATCTATATTATGATGGTTGATAAAACCGAATGAATTAACTAACCATATAATGTTAACATTTATACTAAATGAATCAACCTTGTGTTAGAAAAAACATGGATATTTAGGACTATTAAATTTATGGAAATATATTAATATAATTTAATTTCATTACTTTATTTTTAGCCCTATTTTAAATGAACATAAATAAATATCCAAAAACTTATGTGACCTTGGAACTATAAAAAGAAGGAATTTGGGTGTGTGATTAAAGACATTGTATCCCAATTAAATTAATATAAACTAACATAAAATCTTGATAATTAATAAAATATAGTTTAATAATATTCTTAATCATGTATTTAATAAATCTAATTTCCTTATTTATGAAGTTATGTGAATGTGTGGAGTGAATATGGACTTCAAGTAGGGGAACTTATGAACAACCTTCAATTGCTTTGGGTCATGAATTTTACCTTTAAAACTCACTTCATCTCACTATAATTCACATGAATTTATTCAATATATTTAATTATGTTCCCATCATTTATATATCTAGTTATGATTATATTTATTTTTAATGGATATATATATGGTTTCTCTCTCAAATTCATAGGATAATAAAACTAAATTAAAGTGAACATCTTTCTTGCTTATATCATTTTATGTACAACTCAATAATTTTTTAAACCATCCAATGATTCTAAAATTTTTGGTTTTTTTATTTTAAAGGTTTTTATTTCATTTTTAGTTTTTTTGAAAATTATTATTCACTTTCCCCTATTATAGGCCTCTTCATTGTTTCCCTAAAACAACTCGTTAGATATACATTTCAAGGGAAATTATTCGCTCATTTTAATGTCTTCACTTCACATGGAAATCATCATTCATAGACTATACTTATTTTTTAATACATTAATTTAATAAATGCTTTATCCCTTTTTTAAGGGTATCTAATATGATATTGTATTTTGTAAGGTTACAATACATGGTTATGTAACCCATTTATTTCATGGGTATTTCTGATGAATATTCCATATGTCTAATTTCCTAATGTTGAGCACATGTTCTCATAAAAGATAGGATGGGTGAACCCATGTAGTTCTCCAATGCATTGGGTAATTCATATATCTTAGGATGTGATATGAATGGGATTATAGAGTAAATATGATCCATGATGGGACTCTATCGACAAAGATATATTTTCTTCTAAATGTTCCTTGACTTATAATTGTGTCATGTTTTATATTTTTGGATAATTACTATGATTTGAAGATCATAAGTTTAAATCTTCTATAAGATATTATTCCATATGATAATTCTTCAACATCTATTTTTAGGAAATCTTGTTATGTGACTTTTCTCATATGTTATGTTTCATTTCATGCTTATTTCCTTATTGGGATTTATAGATAACCCATTTTTATCTATTTACTAGGTAATCCTATGTTTCTCTGGCACTCTAAACGAATATGAATTGATAAATTCCAAAAAATTGTGGGAACCATTGAGAAGGTCTACAATAGATTTTTAGGTTTGAAAAATTAATAGAAAAATTGTTTTTGAAATCATAGATTGAAACCTAGAGACACATAAGTTAATATACACACATCATTTATGAGTTATTTATTTTATGTTCATAGTTTCCCATTTTATATTCCTATTTGATTGAGTATTGTTATTCTACTGTTTATTTTTTATATAGTAAATGACTAGAACTAAAATAAAATAGTTAAATTTTTTATCATTTCCTATTCATGAACATCAAATTCCTTATATGATTATTTTTCTACAAATTTATTTATATAGTAAATGTTTATTAGATTAGTTATAACAGCACATAAATTCATTGAGGATTAGTCACTATTGAGAATAAAAATAGGGAAATTATTACATACCATGTATATAACTCCTCCCCAATCAATTTTTGTGGACTAAACCTCCGAAAAAATATTTTCATACTTACTTTAGATTAAATTATTTTTATATTAGGAATGAATTGATTATCCTTAAATAAATCCAACATAAAATTTCACAAGATGGAAATCACTCTCTATATCCCAAATCATCCATTTATCATGTACAATTGTATGTAGGAGGATGACACTAATTTATAATATTATTCTAAATATATGAATATATATCTTTATTAGGGATAATATCTGCATTAAATGATTGTTACTATGGGGAGAATCATTCTGGATTACTTGACAATTTTGATGGACTATACTAATTTATTCCATCAAGGGACTTTGTGCCTTTTCCTGAACAAGAGATTTTGTTATAAATTGAAATTTTACTAAAATATATAATCATATCTAAGAATCACAATATAATGTCCACTATTAAGATAGAATAATTCATGTTTTAGTTATAATAGAATTTGGACAAGGGTTTTATATGCCCGAGTGCTTCCCCATGAGGTAGCTAGAACACTATGTAATGAAGAAGGATTGGTCAATGTGATACTGAATTGATTATTGTGAACTCAAAAAAAGTATTATAAAGAAAAGGAACCCCAAACCATGGATTTATTACTTCTTTAATCAACTATATCGGGATTAATAATTCTTTAATCTAAATATCAAGTTAATATGTCACTAATTAAATGGTAATAAGGAAGGTATTCCGAAGACTACCTTTTAAAAAAGTAATGTACACTATGAGTTCATTGTGATTCCTATAGAAATCACTAATTATATATTAATATTCATGAAAATAATGAATATTGTGTTTATAAATTACCTATTTATGTTTTAGGTAGTCATTATAGATGATATTCTAATATACCCTATATCATAGGAGGAATATTTAGATAATTTTAATATTTTTCTAAATAAATTATGAAAATAGTTGTTATAGGAAAGTTATAGTAAATGTGTATATTGGATGGAGAATGTATCATTTTTTTGGTTGGTTATCACCAAAAAATGGTTATCTATAGATAATTTTATGAACAACAAATTGGGGAGTGGCTCAAGCCAATATTTTTGTTAGTGATCTATAGTTTCTAATGACAAGCTAAGTAGTATTGATGATTTGCAAGAAAATTATTATAATTTTATATCCTACTAAATAACTATAATTGGAAGGGTGGAAAGATTATCTAGCCATGTAATTAAAATATAGCTACAAGTAATTCAAAAATGATATCCAATACATGATTTTGGTTTGGATGTAGTTCTATTCATATTAAATATTTGGAAACATTATCTCTATGGGGACATGTATGAAATACCTCTAAATTATATGATCTTCAAATATATACTTATAAAAAAGTATAATATTATGTTCTGATGAATAAGGACAAAGATCATCAATGATTATGACTGTTAAATCTATTATAATATTGGGGTGGTAAATAATGTCAAAGATTATCTCTGTGGAAAAGATCCAATAACATTGTCAAAGATGATAATTGATAATAATCACATATTATTAAATGTTAGAAAGATGGTCATGGAATTCATAATGGAAGTAAAAATATCATACCTAGGTGAAATGATTTCTCAAACTTCAATATTGAATAAATAAAAAAAATCTCAAAGGGATGATGTGGAAATAAATAAGAATATTGAATCTATAAGAAAAGGGAAATCCAAGAAGTTAAAATTTTAAAAATAAAGAGTTTAAAGATCTATATTCGAACTATGTATACCATGAGAGCAAGAGATATTGATATATTTGTTTAATGATAATCATAGATTCACATTTTATATCAACCCAAGGTGAAAGAAGATGTATTTCAATCTCCCGGAGCACAATTGGTGACAAAATAAGAAAAAAACCATGGATTTTACATCAATGTGTCTGGTATGTAAGAAAGTGAAGGAGGAAAAGTACAATTCCAAGTTAATGGAGAAACCATTACCCATACCACCATAGAAATGGGAGAAAATAACCATCTAATTTTTCATGGGTCTTTTCGGGAAATCAGTAAGAAATAATTACAAATGGGTTATAGTGGATCATATTACGAATAAATCTCACATCATAAAAATTTGAAAGGAATTTTCACTTGATTAAATGGGAAGGATATGAGTTAAGTATGTATTTATGCTATATAGAACCCCACTATAACCTATATTTTATCGATATCTAAGGATTTCATCATTTTCTAGAAAAGTAACCAATATGATAAAAACATTAGTTCACAATCAATATAACTCTTCACCCCCAAACCAATGAACAATCTAAAAAATCTATCAACAAAATTATAGATATGTTGAGACCCTACTCAGTAGATATGAAAGGTGGATGGGATTAAAATATTTATCTAGTAAAGTTATCATATAAAAATAGTTTCCAATTAAGCATCCAAATGTATCCATATTAAGCTTTTTATAGAAATAGGAAAATATCACCTACATGCTTGATTGAATTTTGTGATGACATGCGACTGGGACCTAAAATGGTTGAATGGTTTTTTGATAAGGTAAATAACATTCTTCAACACATAATGATAAATTAAAATTAAAACATATTTATGTTGATAAAATTAGATGAGACATGGTGTTTGAGGTTTGAGATTAAGGATTTCTTAGAATATCCCCTTGGAATTGAATGATGATATTTTTTAAAAGGGAAATGTATATCCAAGATGCATCATATCCTTTTGGGATTATTGATCACTTAAGAGTTCTTATCTATCTACAATAACTCTATCATTGCATTTCATAAGTACATTACACGTTTTATATATCCCTCTGGAGGAAGTCTATACCAAATCCATCAAAAGTAACCAATCATGAGGTGGTACAATAAATGAATTATCTCCCTTATGAGTAGAGGAATGTAATGATCATGATCCACAGAGATAAATATCTTCACACAAAAAATATCATTTTCAAATTACAACAGTTAAAACATAAGTTTTATGAGGTGACATGGGAAACATTTGAATCAATGAAACGTAATTACCCTTAATATTTTTTATCTAATTGGCTTAAATAAAATTTTGAGGGTGAAATTTCATAAGTGGGTAGAATGATAAAACCCTTAATTTTATCAAGGGAATATCCCATCATATTTTGTGTCTTTTTCATATATGGTAACATAGTATAATATAAAAAACATTAACCATGTAATGAAAATCAATGAAAAGTCATTATATCAAATCAAACACTAAATTTTAATAATAATATAGCTATAATAATTGAAATTGGTACAATTAAATGAATTATAAAATAATATTACTATAATATGAAATTTTAGTTATTTAGGGTCCCTTAGAATGATGATAGTCACAAAAATAATTTTTTGAAATGAAACTGAATTTTAGTAATGAAATTTTCATTTTTAAAATTAATATATATATAAACATGATTGTAAAAAAATAATAGATGAAGATTAAATAAAATATAATGTATCTATATTAGGAAAGGAACTCATATGATCATTTCAAATCTGACTGTTGGAAGAGTATTTTGACCATTAGAATAGTAACTTGACCATTATAATAGTAACCTCACATATGAATGTTTAAAATAATATTTATTTTTTATTTAACAGGAAAATTTAGATAAAAATTTAATGTAAAACAAATAAATAAATGTTTTATAAATGATAAAATAAGTGTTTATTTTTTTGTATGAAACGTTTGTTTTATTTACATTTTCATGAAAAATGCAAAAAATTTAAAAGAATGTTTATTTTCATAAAATTATATTATAAAATTATTTTTTGTTTCATTATAATGATAATATATTTTTATTAGACCATAATTTTACTTTCAAAGGATTATATAATTGAGAGAAATATTGAAATTGTGTTTGATCAAATTGATATATATTTTATATAATTTTAAATTTACTGATATTTATAAAATAATTTTCTGAAAATATATTTCATTTTTATAATATTCCCAATTAAAATTGGTTATGGTGATTTTTTTATTTTTCTAAAACAATCCAATTTTATATGAGTAGTAAAATATGAAAAAATATTATCTTTAACATTATAAGATAAATACATGTAAAAATTTTTAATGGATAACTTATGTTATCATTAAATAGAATTAAATTTAGTAATTTTTTAGATTTTCATAATAATAGACACTGTTTATTGTACAGTGCTAATGTAATAAAATAATAAATATAAAATTAAAAAACACTCATTCATCCCATTTAAATACCATCCCACATCACCATTTCTCCTCACACCATTTATTATTTGTGGATAGACCAGAATATATCCATTTATCTCCCAAACCCACAATCCCACATCCAATGAGTTTTGTTTCTACCAAGAGACCATTGCAAGGAGCCTTAAAGGGTGGCCTAAGAGGGTACATCCAAAGGATAACGTAATACCCACAACTGAGAATTTTAATCATTATCCATCTTCATCCTCCAGAAATATTTCATAAAACATGAAATAATTACTCCGTTATTATAAATATACATTAATTTTATTGTTTTGATGGAATTTAAATTGTAAAAACACTTTTTATTTCTTATAAAATGAAAACAATTATTCATATTATGTTTGGTTCAATGACTCCCAGAAAAATGTACTTCATTTTTTCCACATCCTTTATAGATGGATATGTAAATTGTTTGATGGTTAAATATAATCATAATAAATATATTATAACTTAGTTCATGTTTCATAATTTATTAAAAATAGTTCAATTAAATAAAACATATTTTTTTATGATGTCTAGTAAAACATTCACAATTGAACTAACTGTAGACTATTAATCATTTTAAAACATGAATCATCCCTATTTTATAACACATATAGATATTTAATAACATTTCAGTTTATGAATCGATAATAATATCATTAAATTTAACATATATATATGTAGTTCCATTTGGTAAGAGCATCAATAATTATTCACAATCTAAAGTGACATTAGAACCACAAAATAATGACCTTGAGATAATGATTATATACATTGTATACAAATTAATTTCCTATGAACTAATATACAATCTTGTTAATAAATCAATTATATTTGAAAAAGGATATCAATCATCTATTTATTTAATTTAACTGTATTATTACGTATGACAATTAACTATGAATAGAAATTTAGTACTTGAGGTATGTGAACATCTTGTCCACCCTCTGTTATTTTGGGTCATTCATTTTCCTCTAAAAGTCACATCACCATAATATAATTTCCATTATTTAAATTAATATTATATATATATATAACATTTTATCATATACATTTTTAGATTTAAAAATCTTTAAGGTTACGAATTCAAATTAATTAATTGATAAAATTTCAATAAATGAATTCTTTATTTCATACCACATTTCATATACCACTCTCTAAAATGTTTCAATCCATCCCTGGAATATTAAATTTATCATTTTGGTATATAAAATATTTATATACCATTTTGTGTTTTATGGAATGTATTATTATCTTTCCCATCTTAAAAGTAACTTTTCCATTTTCCCTAATACCTTCCTTATGAGGAACATTTGAGACGATACTTGTCTACTCTTTTCCATGTCTTCACTTCACACAAACATCAATTTTTTTTCCTATGATTATTTTTTCAACAATGAAATTCATGGAATGATTGATACCTTCTACAATTGAAATCCGTATGAATTTCTATTTGGTTATTCTATATAACTTGATTATGTTATCCATTTCCTTATATAATTATTTCTCATGATTTTCCATTATGTTTTACTTCGTTATGTGGAAAACATATGAATGTACATGTTATAATGGGTGTTGATTAATTGTACTCCATTGAATTGGTAAATGTTTTTATAACATGAGATCAAATATATGGGATTAATTAGTATACATAATCCATGATAGGACTCTGTTAACCGTGATATGTTTTCTTATAAGTGATTCAAGAATTATTTTTATTCAATGGTTTATGATTTTTATAAGTTCCTATGTTCCCATGTTCAAATGTTTCCATTATTAATTTTATATGATTACATTTTATTATTCCTTAATCTTTCATTTTATTAAATCATATTATTCTGTTGTAATCATTTTTTATGCTCCTTTTATAATAATTATTCCCTTACTGGGATTTATTACTCACCCCTTTATTTATGAATTCCCTAGATTATCCTATGAGATTTTAGAATTTCAAAGGGACATAGTAGATCAATAAAGAGATTAAAATAATTCTGTTTTATTTTAATTTTATATCAATGATTTATGTAAATAATCTCACAAATACATTAGTCCTTGTGAACCAAGTGTTGGGTTTATTTGATATTTATATTAAAAATCAGGTAATCATATGTGTTAGTGGCTTGGGTTACTATAAATACTCATTACTCCACCAAGGAGTTAGTAAATCATTTTAACATGCATTAATAATGGATTTATTCACTATTGAACTCATATTATCTACCAATACTATTGTTAAATATGGTTCAACATTTGGCCACTGATAAATTATTTTCTTATGAATCGTACCACTCATTATACTAATAAAGGGATTTTCGACCACAAGGGTCACACCTTTGAGAAATAAATAGGGAACTACCCACTATATAATTTCCCATATCAATTTCATTCAAATAGTAACCAACAAAAATTATGATATTTAACATGTACCACTACTTCTGATCCTTAGTTGAATAAACTTGATAGAAAATTTCTTGAAGCCTCACTCAATTATTTGTTGAAATTATAGTGTTTAACACATCCTAAATCCCATATTCTTAAATATTTATCATCAAAACTCCAAGTCCATATATTAACAACTCATAAATATCAAAGAGGAAAATCTAAACAACTGGAGATGTTACCTTATGAAATTCCTATATAAAATCAATTTTTAACGACCAGTATGATGTCTTTTTTCTTTAGTATCTTCTGCCAATCACCCATATTAAATCCATTCTAGAATCTTCTCTTATATATGATACATCCTAAAAACATAATAACAAAAATTATTACCATTTTTGAGATATCTTACATCATTCACATCATATTCATGTTTCGACTAATATATTAGATTCTCTTTCTCTCCTATCAATATCATATATCTATTTAACCATGAACATTCAATGTTCCATATTATTTTTATCATCCTACAATACCATGTATTTATTTTTTATCTCTTTATAATTCATAAAAAAATATATTATCATTTAATTATCATTCATGACCCTTAATAATGATTTCTAATAGTCTATAATAATCTTGAGATAGGGAGTATTTATTTAATGGAACTTCCTACAACAGCCATGTCATCATCCCCTTGAAAAGTGATTAAAACTAAAAAAATTATCTATAATACATATTCACTATTTTAATGGTCACTGCCAAAATATCTAACTATCATATATAATTCCAACCATCAATCCCATAATCCCAATATTTATCACCCCTTTTAACCAAAATCCTATTCGCCACTAAATTGTCCCTCCCAATAGTTTATATTTATTTATCTTTTTTAATAGTCAATACATTGATGTATTTATATATTAAAGACACTAAAATTTTATTCCAAATCCATAATCTCTTTATAATCCATCCCCATTACGTACTAGTTTCGCTGGCCACACCCCTAAGTAAACCACCTAGGATATTTTCCCATGAACTAGCTCACATTAGACAATATATATTCCTTATACATGATGCATACCACCCCTTAATAAAATATTTATACAGATATAGTATCAATTAAATACCAAACCACAAAACATTTATGTTATAGAAACACCCACTATTTTACCCCCACAGTATGCGAGGATCCACAAATAAAAATTAAAAAATGTGTTAGCCTACTTTATCTTTTAATAAAGTTATGAAACCAAGTTATTGTTATGATGAGTCCAACTTCACTAACCCTAATATCTCAAAAAATAGCTAGGATTGGATTATAACTAATCCTACCCTTTATCTACATAAACCATTATCAATGAAGCATTATATGTGCATTCATTCCTACACATACTGAAGTCACCCCACAAGACCCACTCTATCAATTATATGTTTCTTAATACATATGAAATCACATAATATACCAATCCATTACCCATTAACTAAATTCCAATATCAATCCATATATTAAATGTCTCATTCAACTATGAAATCACACTATTGAAAAAAAAACCTTTCCCAGCCTCTATAGGGGTTTCCTCACACCACTTTCAATCACACCCAATAATAATTTAATGGCAGCATCTAGAATAAATCACTACATGGTTTATTTAATTAAAATATCATTGATATGATTTTATAATAACACTAAATAGTTTTTATTAGATTTCAATTAAAAAAATACACAATTTTAAAAACATTTATAACAAAACTTTTAAAAAATAGAAATTTTTTCTCGTACCATGTCAATTTCATGTTAATTACAATGACATATTTGATGTATGAAGACACACCCTATTTCTACCTTAGTTATAGAGTTAAAATATAACTACATAAACATCATACATGAGTCAAAATAACTTTACAATAACCAAAGCATAAAGAAAACATGTCCTCCTCCCTAGATACATGGGCTTCTAAATTATATGTATTGGACTCTCCCAAAAAACGTTTTCAGGTTGACTTTTAACAATATATTACAATATATTATTCATAAATAAATTAATAAAACAAAATTAGAATCACTGATACAATTTTACAAATCATTAACCTATTCTGCCCTACAAATACCCAAGTGAGTCTCTAATGGCCTTAGGCAAACCCCCCCCCCCCACACACACACACACACTAAAGGCCACTACTATGTGACAAGGGTGTAATACATACAATGGGAATATTATACCCTTCATCCTAGATAAAAACAACAATAATAAATAATGAAAATTATAGAACCAAAAAAGTAAAAATAATATTTTATTAAAGATGAAGTTCAATGTAATCCAAAACATAAAACATATAATAATAAAATGAGCACATTAAATATCATACATAATTACTAAAACATCACCCTATGTGGGTTATTCAACAACATAAATAGTTATAAAAATAAGAAAATGATAACTATGTGACTCTAATATGGTCTTCGGCTCCACCCTAAAACCAACTGTAATCCCAAAAATTCTATTTTGGATTAATCACTAATCGGTGTGGACTTTCTCGGACTTTTTTATATACCATAAGATTACCAACCCACTAAGGGCTACGTTCAAGGGGTGAGTAAAAAATGTATTTCATGGTTAATGGGGCTCCTGAATACACAAATATATAGATATATGAGAACATTTAAAAACTAATAAACAAGTCATAACACTTAGTATGAAATACAAAAGTTTATTCATTATGTCGAAGTTAGGTTACTATGATGCCTAACCCTATCTTATTTATCTAGGGATATATAATCACCACAGTTATACCAAACATGATTAATGATGTTTCCTTTGTCTCTATGATATTCTAAACACCTATAGTGATGTAATGGAAAATCACTCTACTTATTTATTAGACTATTCCAAATACTATAAGTAGAAATTTTATTTCAATATCACAATAACCAAGAAATATATTACCAATGGTACTTTAATCCATAATTCACCTCAACTATTACATAGACTGGAAACAATCCTCCTATATATATTGGTCAGACTGTATATTATACTAAAGGATTTTCTATGTTCTATATATTGGATAGAACATTCCCTAAACTAGTAATGAAGATTGATTTTACAAGTTATTTTGTTGATTCTATATATTACAGTGGTTCCAATAGCCAGCTATTATTCTAACGATTATAATGATATGAGAGTGGTACATGGTGACCAACATGCTATATTAGTTAGTCCCTAGTCTTTATCTATTGTTGAAAAAAAATATATATTCTTTAACATCACACCACCCATACATGTCCCTTAACTATGCCTTGAACTGTCATAATCATATCATTCAGTAACATCCTCAATATAATACTATTTTAGTCACTAATACATACCATTCCTCTCACTATACCACCAACTCATTCATGGCTTAGATGGCCGCGGAATTTAACACTCAAATATTATATCATATATGATCACTTAAATTTTTTCATAACTTATTATTCTCAGACAATAACTCTAATGTTTTGAAATCTAAAAATCCAACTAACATATCACTCTATTGATTGATCATCTTACCCAATAAAAGAGGACCTCATTTTCAAATATATATTTTTCAAAAATCTATCATTTATATGGTATATCTCATGATATTATTCCCATTCCAATTCTATCAATATAACCTTCTCCTTAATGAACCATTATTAAATTTTCTACCGTGTGGTTTACTCTATGTAGATCAATATAATTATTCAAAAAACTCCCCTTTATAAAATTTGGACAATTCTCTTAATCAAAAAGTAGTATTAGTTTTACTGTCACTATCTATCCAATGTAAAATTAATTAATCACCTTTGAAGTGATTTATATGGTTTTGATACTATACCTAATTAATTTTTCAATTCTCAATATACAGGTAAGATCCATCTATGGACCAATAATCATAAAAATAATTCACAAGTGAAACACCACGTATATTGACACGAGCTGACACCCTATATATTATGTACCTAACCACACACATTGACCATCAGGGAAGAATCCATTTAATTATATACCCTATGTTTCACATGGACACATAATCATTTATATATACCTCTAATTGACCTATCATGAATGATATCTATGGGTTTCCTGTCAGAATTAGGTGCGTATATGTTAAAACCACCACACCCAGTCATCATTGGTTTCCATGAAATATCATTCCACGAATCAGCCACTGAATATTATTGGTTTTAAAACTCATTTTTAAAACCCAAAACTATTCCAAAATGATCTCATTGAATATGATTAAGAAATTCATATTTCACTCTGAGTTAAGATCACTTGAAGCCCCGAAATTCATTGACCATATCCATAAGTAATGATAAATATCATTCTATTTTTTATATTTTTTCTTGTTTAATTATTATTTTTCTCTATGAATATACTTTATATAATTTACCATGTGATTTTTTAGGATACAGAGAGTGTGCATAGTTCCCAAAAAAATTTATATTTATTTATTTATTTATTAATGTATCATTTTTTTCAATTAACACATTTTATAGAGAGGTTTATTTCATAAGTAGTCTTTTTTTTGAGTGCTTTATGATATTGAATCTATTTTTCCATTTTATCTTAGACGGTGGTCCATGTTTCCATGAAGTATTCATATTAGACTCACTAATATGCATGGTAATCTTAATACTATAAATAATGTCTTTCTAACGAGGAGAATCATAATATTAAATTACTAATGAAATGGTACTATAATCAAGTGAATGAATTTAATACACTTAGTATTCATTTCAAGTATGTGTATATTTAATTTGGATGTAATGTATGTGAAATTATGTTTTTACTATCATTACTAAAACCAAGGAATTTTATTGTTACCCTACTGTATAATTCGTGTTGTAAAACTAACATAGTATTTAAGGATACCCATGATTTAAATATAAATGGGAAAATCAAATGAAGATAAATAAAAAATTATACATGTCTATTATTAGTTATGGATGGTATAAGATGATTAACATATTGAATAAACCGATCGGAGTGATGTGGGGTGAGGTTAATCATTATATCTAGGTCATGTACACCAATACTATGAGAGAAATGATGTTTGATGAGGGAATTCAATGAAAATAATGTTAATTACATTAGATCTTATATGATCACAAAAACTAAGAAAGGTAAAATAATTTTATAGTTGAGTATCTATATTTTGATTGAGTCATGATTCATTGATTTTAGGGATGTATTTTATTATATATTTTATAAAAATTGATTTATCTAATATATCTATAAATTTTTATCTAACAATGAATATATGTATATTATAATGAAACATTATGTTGATATTTAAAAAAATTAATAATTATTATTGAAAATACATGGTTAGTAATCATGTTGGGATTTAAAAATAATTTAATATTTACCTATAAGTTGGATAATGTAGGGTTTTATATGATATTTTTGGATTATTTAATGAAATTTACAAATTATGTAATGGTGGAGTCCTAAATAGTCACCCATGTTACCTTTTCTTTTCCAATTTTATTATATTGTATAAAATTTTACAATTTCACCAGATTTTCAAGGTTATGGAATTAAAATATTGGTTACCTAAGTTATAAATGAGTTAGAGTCCTGGATAATAATGGAATATTGAACCAAAAATAAACATATTTTAGTGTTGGTGAAAAATATAATATTAGAAAGAAGAAAGGAGTGTATTTCTCTATGAATGGATTAATACCATACTTTTTAATTTTATAGTATTTACATATAAATGTATAGGGATAAATATTACATATTCAAATTGAATATCATTAATCTATGATAATTTATTTGATTCTACCACATAAAATCTAAAGGATTAATTTCTAAACAATAAATCAAATATTTTTACCTTTCATGATATTATAAGAATGGTTTAGGGGTATTTTAAAAATAAGAAGTAAAAATTATTTATAACCACTTTCACATGGAAAGGCATAGTAGATAAGGAGGCATGTTTAAAACAAAAATTTTTAATATCTTATAATGGTGGTGAACACAATTGTAAATAGATTAAAATTTTCAATTATAATTAGGGGTTATGTTTTGAAAAAAATTGCTTGAACATGACTATAGAAGACCAACGTATAAAATTTAACTAAGAAAATTAATGAAACATTAGAGTTAATACATCTAAACTTAAGTTTGATAAATTAATTATGAGTATTGGGAGTAAATGTAATTAAATATTTATATAATAGGGTTGTATATATAAATATGGGTAAGATAGTATTTAAATACATTTTGACATATAATATGGTTTAAGTCTCACACCTATATGATTTTATAAATATATAACTTATTTCTGTGTTAATGATGATGAAATGGATTGTTCAAAAAATATGGCTAAAAATATATTTTTAAGGATTTGTAATGACGAATAATTTTTTTTTCAAATTTATGATATAGATAGATATAATTCCATATGAAGATTATTTATAATCTTTAAGCATGACATCTTATATATGAATCTACAAAATGGTGACATTTTTTATTATGAATTAGGTATCAAGGGAACATAATCTAGTAGATTTGAGTTATCATGATATAAATTAACATTCAAGAAGCATAAAATCCAAGAGGTACTAAATTTTTCTTATAGATATAATGTTTTTATGAATTTAATGGTACCTAAAAAACATGGTATACAATAATTTGTTAATTCCAATATATTTTTATAGATTTTTATAGAAGGAGCATTTGATTATAAATTATAATTAAAAATATCTAGTATATTTCGACGACCAAGGTAAATATTTGAATACAATATTCATTCCTTTATTCAAATGGTTGGTGGGGACCCTAAAATATTAATATAGGTAGTGTATCTATGTTACTTGAAATTTTGTGAGTATGAAACTAATTAAATTGGAATGTATTCATGTGAATAATACATCAGATTTAATGGAATTACAATTAAAGAATTAAGTAACTAAAAAAAATTAATTTACCAAAAAAAGTGAATAAGATGATCGTAGGACGTTATAAAAGGAATGTTTATTATTGATAAATATTCAATAAAATTAATGAATTTATTTCAATGAAATCATCCCTCTGGTGGTGAAATTATTGAATATACATTATACAATCATTTTTATTCCAAAAAGACCTATATAATAAATAATTAGATATAAATAAAAAATTCATTCATTGGTATTTAGATGAAGAAATTTATTGAGAGAGACACATGTGATTCCATGAATCTATAAAGAAGGATCTATTGTAAAGGATTAAATATATTTCATATGGATTAAATCCTGAACCATGTTTACGAAATTAGAGGATTAATGCTTTCATAAAAAAATAAATATATTATTTTCCTAATTCTTATCACCATTTCTATTACAAGGTGTATATAAAATGTATTTTTTTCATTCAAATCCTGTTTATAGATGACATTCTCTGAGATATTTATATGTTTAATTAGAAAATAGAGATTAAAAAAGAAATTACTATCATGTTGGAGATAAATGAACTCAGATTAGTATAATATATTTTGGTGATAATATTTATTAAATCATCAGAGAATAGAATATTTATTTCTCTTAGTATAATAAAATTAAATTATTTTAGATATATTTTTAATTTCTAAAGAAAACAATGTTTTAACCCTCTTTGTAGTTTAAATCACATTTTCAAAAGTGTAACTACCCATAATGGAAAATGTTGATAAATTGTTGTATATATTTCTATATGAATTGGTTGTGGGGAGTCTAATGTAATCCATTGGATGTAAAAGGTTGATAATTTCTTAGGTAGTTAGAGTTTATAAAATGTACATGCCTAATCCAAGGAAGGAACATTGTAATGTTATAAAGAATATAATTTTATCTCTCAATGTGATAAATGGATTATCTCTATGTTTTAGAACGAATAAACCATTAGTGGGATACATGGTTTTTCACTCTAGTGGATATGGTGATAATATGTGGAGTATTACAAGATTTGTTTTCACCTACTGAGGAAGATAAATAGTTTGTTTTTATGATTAAAATTAAAATAATATTGGTCAATAATATAATAAATGTATGTGGATGAAATGATTTTACTTGAGGATATGACCCAATTGAAGGTTCATATAGAGGAACTAAATAATAGGTATAAGAAATGGAATATATTCTTTGAAAATTAGACTATAATCTATCATTTAATTAATTTAATGTTTCATTTATGGAAAAACATATTTCAATAAAGTATCATCCTATCCATATTATTTTTCAAGAAGAAGTGTTTGAATTATAATAGATCTGTGGGATTGAAATACATAATTACATTTTGAAGAGGTAATGTTCATAGATATTTTAATTTTGTTGTATACCTAAAAGAGATGTGGATAACATGAGGTATTTGTTTCCCTACAAGTAAGATAATTAAATAGTGGGGGGTTTTAAATGATAGAAAAAATAGAAAACCATTAAATAAAAATTAGGTGTTATATTTTTGAATGGTTTAAAGATGATCCAATTAATGTATTGAATTAGTTTGGTGGTGTAATTTTATTTAAAAAACTTTTTATGTTAAATAGATACTTTTATATGATAAAATAACCAATGAATAAGTATAATCTATAAATATTTAGTGTATGTTTTGAATAATTTTTCATTGGAGGATCTGATATTTTTTAAATATATTATAGGTCCCTGGTAGGGATAAATGATAATATTTGTGATAAATCTTTCACTATTTTATAATTAACGAGTTTCAATATCTTTTCTCTTAGTGAATTCCAATATTTTTCCATGGATGTAGTGAATATCATGAATAAGGATAATTCATTTTTGTTTTAGATGGTATATTATTTTCTTTAAATTATTTATAAATCCATTCATTTATTTACATATAACTAATATATTTGATCTATAAAGTGAATTGTGATGTTTAACATTGGAATAATAAAATTTTAATCACTTTTGGATATCTGATTTTGGAATCTCTAATGTAATTTAGATATTTTTTTGTTAAAAAAATATTATATTCATATTTATGAATATGATTTATGAATATCTAAAGATAATAAATATATTTAATATAATGAGACATTTATTTATTTAACCTTAGATCGCCTTTTATCATACCCTTTGCATCCACATATTCATAGATGAATGTATCAATGATGCCCTTATTTTTTTTGTGAAAATGTTAACATTTTGAAAATAAATTTTAATGGTTTCAATTTTATTTAAACAAATAATGATTTGTTTTTTAAAGATGAGTACTTTATATATGATAAATTAGTTGGGGTAAAAATGAATTAAAATTTTAAAATTGAATATTATTTGTTCTTATGATTTTTTTTATTTTTTATAAGTGTTTAATTTATTTTTATGTAAAAACTTTCAAACCACTCTTTCTTTCCCTCAGCCCATACATTCTGGTCACAGAAGAACCCCATGTAATGTAAACTAACAAAATGGGGTTGGGCAGCTTGGGTCTATCTGAGATGAGCCATTTCTCATGAACAACGCACAGATTCATGTGTGCCGACACAAGAGGGTTAAGTATGAATGATTGTTGGGATCGTTCAGTACCATTCCAACATCATTGGGCCTCGGTGTGCATTAAATACATTATAATGGACCATGAAACCCAATATCATTTCCTATATGGGAAAATTAATCACACTCCGTTTTTCATTATATAAAAGAAACAATGCTTCATCGCCTTGATTGTGTGTACCCCTATCTCATAAATTTCCTCTCCACTAATACTACTCATGATCACCATATCACTATGTTGGAAAGATGAAAAAATCTATGGATGATGATGTTGTAACTCTATATTGATTAAAATGATATTATCAACAATCAAAAAATCACATGGATCACCATAGACACAAATACGAATTGTTTGAGGATGAATGTGCACAATTGGGGAGAGTAAGAGCATAATCCACCAACCATTAAGGACAGATGAACATGATGAAAATCGAGAAAATTGATTCACTTTAGTAAAGTAACATGAGTAAAAGTAAAATTCCCTAGCCTCACCTCCTTCCACAACATCCACTTTCAATGTACTATCACCATTTTCTTTTTCTAATATTGCATCCATACTTCATTTATCACTATCATTGGTATGATAAAACTCCACTTGTTATAACCATCCTCCTAAAATACTACCTCTATGGAGCCACCACTAACTACTTAATGTACCATCAACTCATTATTCTATTTATCCACTACCTCTAGTCTCTTATGTCACCTTACTACTTATACTAGTTTTCCATGCAGATATCTCATCTATTTAATTCTATTTACATTATTCTATTGGGGACTTTCTACCACTATTTAATTCTATTGTATTCTACCTTTGAGGTCCTAAATGTTTACTACTCTCTCAGTCTTTCGCTATCGGATTTATACTATTGTATCACATCTATTTTAATTCTACCAACACCATTTTTACAACCCCACCTCATGTGGTCACAGTATATGTACCTTGAATTCCCAAAATCTTAGTTGAAGATTCTACATATTTTTATTTTTTTCTCCATTAACCTTAAAACTCTCATAAGATCACCGTGTAATACAAAAAATAAGATAATGGATCCCAACATGAAAAGAATATGTAAATACCCTTATAGACCATAGAGGGTTATTGATGCCAAAATAGGGATGACCACAGTCTATTAATCACCTTACTATATATATTTCTATCCCATAATGTAAATTCATACAATGGAGTAATAAATAAAAAACGGATATGCTGTATTGTATAAAAGTTTAAATTTAGAGAATGGAAATGGGATGTGAGATATGTGTTAAACACTAAATTGAAATATTGGGCCGAGTAAAATACATTCATGTAAATTCCAATGTGTTCAAAGTAATTGAGGAGTCAGATTCCACATGGAATTTGAAATTTATCTAAATATTTAGAATGATATATGTATAAATATAATGATATGAGAATATAGTTGTGTAGAAGTCATTTAATCACTCCATCACATTGATATAATGAAAGATAATTTAATAGGATATCCTCATGTATATTTAAAAGATAAATATTTGACTAAAACAAATTAAGGAAATTTCAAGGGATATTCAAAAGGGTTAATCCTTTGGAATAATATGCCTATAAATTTATATATTATGTTGTTTTGTGGAGGATCAACAACTTTATGAAAAAAATTTATTAGAGTATCAAATTTATTTTTAGACAATAGTTTATTTTTAATTCATTTTCATATAACCTCATAAGAATATTTTAGTTCAAGTGACCTTCTATTCCCTCTCTCTATCTCAGTCTCTCCCTCCTTTGTTACCTCTTATACTCATGATGTTGAGTAACTAGCCTAAGTAATATCGCATGGGATTAATATGATGATGGAACCATGCCTATGATTTATTTTTATTTTAAGTTAATTCTATGATGATTTGTGGTGAGTGTAATCCTTGATGAGGTTATATAAGGGTTATATTATTATTCTATAACTATTTTTCTAGACTAAAGTGGTGGATCAGTATTTTACATAGTGACACTTCAGTGAATTTTATATTAACAACTCAGGTTGAAAAAGGTGTTCACACATATAATGGAGTTTTCTCATTAAGTGAATACTAAACTGGACAACGATGGTTATCTTTAGATGAATCTCTTGACGTTGTTTCCTCTTATCTCTATGCTAAATTCATATTATTTCTTTTCATCATCATGTTTAGTTTAGTTTTAAATTTAAAATTCTCTATCATATTCCTATTTGTTTTCATTAAAGATAAAAAGTACAAAAATATAAAAAAATAGTTATAAATATTGTGTGATCCAATATACAACTCCTCAAGATAGATAAATCTAGTTAGTCATCATGCTGCACAAGGAAAACAATTGTGTCTTTTGCACCACCATATGACTGGAATGTCAAAACTTTTTTCCTTTCTAGAGTACAATATGGACTTTCTCTCCAAATTTTTATTCAAATATTTTAAATTTAATTCATTCATTTCATAAAAATTTATTTTTTCTTGATGAATTCAGTGTATAATTATTATTTATAGATTAATTACTAATATGTTAAATAATGGGAACAAATGGTTAAAAATGATATAAGTTCCCGATTATGAATGATTGGTTGGACCTTGCACATGCAATTTTTTGTTCCATTAAATAGGTTTTTTGGAAAGCAATTTCTCATCATGGATGGGATTTAATGGTATGATGGAATTTGTATTCTCACATCGAGCTTATTGGGCTACTATTTTTTATTGAGTATGTTACTCTTATTATTATGCATCGACAGCTTGGTTTCAAGCATCGAGTTTGGGATAGTATTACCTATATATATTACTACATATAAAATATATATACATAAATATTAATATATATATATATATATATATATATATTTTTATATATATATATATATGGGGACATATGGTTTGAGAAATTTTTTCTGAGATTAAATTTTGTAGAGTTAGACGAGTATCCTTTAGAACCTAAGCCAACATGGTTACAACATAAATCAATACTCTATATTTTTTATGCCTACACACTCTAAATTTTATATAAACTAGATGGATTCTACTAGGAACTATTGGTGGTGTCTTGCGATGTTTTGCCCACATCATGTTTGGGGAGTTGATGTGAACAAGAAAAAACTCATGTATTTAGATGGGAAAAAAGGATGAATCTTGCTATAATTGCCAAATTTTCTATTTTTTAATTGAGTATGGGAGAAGATGATCGGGTATAGGCTCCTAATGCTGATGAAGATAGATTTGGTATTTTTTTTTCTTTCTTATATGTTTTTGTGTATGAATGTTTCTCTCTACCCATAGTATACCAAAAAAATTATAACATCATGACATCATCATTATTTTGTTTATGGATCTGATTATTATATCATTCTGTTTATTATTATCCACATCATATGTCTATCATTAGTATTTATTGATATGTTTCAAATATTTAAATATTATTTCTCTCTTATGTTCCACTATATCATGAGGGTATTCTCACTATACTGTACCTCCATCGAAATTTTCATTTAGTCAAGAACCTCTAAAATATGGGGTGGTTCAGATGAGACCATGTGGCTAACTTTGTTGGTTCAACTACCAGTGGATCCGGATCAGGACATCACAATGTGGTATTGGAGGCTTATTTTATTTATCTTTCAATTATTGGATGTTTGAAAGGAGACAAGGATTTGTCAAAATTATTATTGAGCCTCGGCCTAGGAGTATCTACACCATATATAGGGAAAAATTACGAGTCGTCTTGGAAGGGACTTGATGTTTTTGTTTCTTCATATTGTAATTGTATTTATTTCACCATAGGGTGGTACACATGACTTCTGGTATTTATTATCATCATTGATTTTTTCCTTAGCTTAATATATAAAGTATATATTGTATCATTAATCATTATAGTCACATTAGTAATCTTATTCCTTACAGAAACGATGCCACATAAATTTTTATATGTGTATTTCTAACAACATGTTGTAGTTCCTTGATTGATATAAGGTAAATTATTCTTACATTTCTTTTATGAAAATGGTTATATAATTGGTTAATTAATTTGTTTGTATCAACAGAAATGATGTTTTCCCATATAGGATTTTAGTGGATCCTTAATTAAACCAATTTCCAAGTGTTTGAGAAATTAACTATAGGTTACATGGGCTGAATTGTTAGTTTGGTATGATTACATATATTCTTATTTTAATTTATATTGGATGATCCTCTATAAATTAGGAATGGTGATCCAAATAATTGATCCATCATAAGATACTAATTGTGGTTACATTGCATGAAAATTTAAACTTATTAAGATTCATAAATTATATCTTGGGAATGATATTTCATCGATCCTTACCATGATATATATATATTTATAAACTTCTAGCATTTACTTCTTGAATGAAATGGTTGATTATAAATGGGGATTTCAATTACATCTTATATTTTGTATTCATCCATAACATGTAATTTACACTCAATATAACGAGACCTCCACTGGGATGTTACAAACATGACATGGCTTGAAAATTGTTGTGGATAGTAGGGAGCGTCTCTACTGGACCTTATAACTTATATATCACTTAGACATGGCTTTGGGGGTAGAAGAAGGGGAATTTACTATTACATAGTAATTATTATACTTAACCTATTTGTTTATTTGTTATTTTTAGTTAAAATATCCTATTATTAGGTGTTCATTGGTAATTGTAGAACTATTACACCATGAAGGCCTTCACTCATGCTATAGGATAGTGGTGATGATCATGCTATGAAGTTTTTGGTAAATAATCCAGAAATATTACCCCTATAGTGCCACATGTGGCACCAACTTCTATTCATGATCTGTGTTTTGATTTCTAGTTTTGATAGGGTTCCCAATAATTGATTTTATCCATGAATGGATCCCTGATACCTTCACAAAATATTTAATGATTTATGTGGGAGTTTTATTAGTATGATCTTCCTACTTTATCAGTGGATTATAGCCTCCATGATACTGAGTCGTGGCTAGAGGCCATAATATCTAGTATCGAGCATCAATATATAACTTTATAATAGAGGTTTAACCCCAAATAAAATATTATTTGGGGATCTACCATGCATTGGATGTATGTTATTATCTATGAAGATCATCATTGAGATATTTTATGGAGGGTCTTATATATGGAATTCTATGATTACTTCTTTCTATAGATGTTAAGGGATTAAAAAGATAGAGGGACCATGCATCTAATATAGAGTGATATATATATGTTATAGTGTTCTCATTTTCTTAATAAGTCTCAATGTTTCATAATGAATCTACTTCATGGGGAGTTGATGATAGTTACATAGTTTGTGGATGTTCTTGTAGAAGCCATCAGATCTCAAGTTAACATCTTTTGGTTTACTACCATTTGTGAGATAATAAATCATACCCCATAACATAGTGGAATTTAATGATAGTGTGAGGTGTTTTATAGGATGGTATAATTCATAGATAGGGGATTGTAGAATCTGGTGGCAGGAAGCAATGACTGAAGCCGGATCATGGGGGAAGTATCAGTCAGATGGAATGCACAGATAATTTTGTGATATGTCATCGATGTGGGAAGCTAGGAAACAGGAAATCCTAATAACACTAAGACCAATTTGAGTATCGAATCTATTTAAATATTGGTCAAATTTATTGTTTTGTAAAAAACATTCATCTGGTTTCCATTGATACAGGATCTACACCAACACCACAATGAGGATTGGGGTCAACAAATCCTTTCTAAGTGCGTAGTTGTAGTACTACTGGCCATTCAGGATGAGGAGGTTGTCGTGGATGAGTGACATTATCATATGACATATAGTGCCAATAAAGAAAACCAACCTAGGGATTTTAGGTTGTATTTCAGGGACATTGGTCAAGCAATATATATATATTCAGAACAACTAACACTCGAGGACCAGAGTTTCCTCATTTTTACAATAACAATTATGATTTTTGTATTATTTACATTAGTGTTTTATTTATATACAATAGTAAATTTACATTTTTATATATCAAGTGATTTTTTAATTTCTGTTCCTCGAGATAACATAATTATTTGGTGTATTTACCCTTAATAATCCATTGGTTAGCCAATCTGAGAGCAAATTCTATCTTAAGAAATTCTCCATTGAGAAGGGATCTCCTCTTTTGGAATCGATTTTTTACCCCTAGCAAGAATGGATTTGATGAAATTATTGGGGAAAAGTGGTTAGTCCTTAATCAATCACATACTAATTATTATCGATAGTGAGTTACATTCATATTTTTTGATAAAGAAAAATATTTTCACAATAGAAAATGGGATGTATCCGACAGTCGATATGGACCAAAGCATCGTGGGATGGGTTATGTGTGAGCCAATATTTTCAGTATTTTTCATTGTGAACAAGGATCTAATAAAATTATTTTCATCCTTTAGTGGATGGTTTTATGTACATTTTCTATGAGGATTTCTCTAGTTTTCCAACTAATAGAGAGGTGGATATTACAACCGAGCTAGTTTAGGAGTACTACTATTTTTATTCCTATTTATTTGAAGATCCTACTCTGATTTTGGAACTAAATAGATAGTTGGATGACCTAGAAGTTATATGTGTTATATGACTCTATAATTCCCCATTGGGTTCACCGGTCGTTTTCCCTAGGAAGGATGTAAGTACCCTCATGTTCAACGAATATTCCTTGGAGTTTAATAATCATACATTAAATAACTAGTATCATTTACCTCATATAGAAGACCTCTTCAACTAGATCTGATGAACTTTTGTTTTATAATTGACTTATTTGAGTATTGGAAGATATTATATAAGAATCATAAGATCATTCATACCACATAAAACATTCCACATTAGATATGTCTTTTATGATAATTTGGTAACGTCTTTCATTCTCAGGAACATCCAGACAATATTAATGGATCTAATGAATTGGGTTTTCAAACCATACCAAGATTCTTGTGTAGCTGTTTTTGTGGAAGATATATTGATGTAATATATATCTATATTTAATGATTCCAAACACCTTGACATCATATTGAGTTAATTTACAGGGCATAGGTTTTCTGCCATTCTCACTTAATTCAACTTCTGTTTTGTAAAATCTAACTTTGTGGGTCACATTATCATAGAGGTTGGAGTTTATGTGGATCTATAAAAGGTGAGATCCATGGATTATTTTGAGGATCCAAATAACTTCATTGATATAATAATGTTTTTAGGGTATTCTTGAAATTATAATTTCATTACTTTGGAGTTTTCATGCATTACAACAACTCTTGATGGCTTGAATAAAAAGGGTGTCAAGTTTATATGGTCTACATATTGTGAAAAAGACATAAATGATTTTAAAAGTAGGTTGACCTCAGTATAAGTACCCGACATTAAAACATTACTTAATATTGAATTAAATGAAAAATTCACATTAAGGATCTTTTCAGGTTTAGAGTTTTATTGACTTAGGATATAACTGTAACATCCCAAAAGATGAAAAAGTAGACACTTCTACTCAGTTTCTTTTTTTTCACAAAATATAATCTCTTTGAAAAAAAAGAGTCATGTCTAGTTCCATGATTCAGACAACCTGACTTTTCCATGATCCCATCCTTGACCTTATTCTACTTTATGACCTATGAAAAACATTTCAAAAACTTGTGATGAGCACAAAAAGCTTAGTAAGGGATACACAAAAAATGAAAACTGTTAGTTTTTCAAAACAACAAGTAAACCATGAATACTTTATCATAAGTAATAATTTTCACCATTATGTAGTAGTAAATACTCTTAAATGAATAAAAGATAATTTCTTACCCTTTTTTAACCAAAACATTATCATAAAACCCATAAGAGGGACCCATAACATATAAATGTATCCTTGGACATAAACATACTTAAATGGAATAACCATACGGTCAGCTTCAACACATATCACTAAATGGAATAGTCATACGGACGACTTTTATACCCAATGCTTTGAAGGTTATAACGTAATGACTCATCCAGGTTTATCACGACACCACCCTTCATTTGGTTTATCATGTATCCACCAATCCAATAAAATCATAACGCGTAAAGTATTTCAAATGCAAACATTTCACTAATAACATTTCATTTTCAATTAGAAGAAATCATTTTAGGACATTGAAATAATCAATCTATTTCAAAAACCATATTCAATACCAAAATATTTAAAATCGTATTTGTATTTATTTACCCGTTAAAAACATTACGTCTTGTAATAGAAGATAAAGATCAAATAATACTCACGGCTTCAGAAAGGTTGTTGTCATCGCGTACATTAAAAACAAACATATTTTTTGTCATTTAGTAAAATTCTTCGTAGAGAAAAGATTCTTTTTGAATAAAAGTCAAAAGGTTTTTATACACTGTATAAAATAATGTCATGTATAAATTAAAGAACGACATAAATAAGAAAGATAAGATCAACCCAAAGAATGGGAATTGGGATAAGAAGATCCCTTACCTTGTCTACGACTTGACCCGTCAGTTCTATAATTTATTGAATAATAAACCAAAGTTAAAATATTACTTTCTTAAGAACAATTTTAAAGTTAATTATTCTTTTTATATCACTTTTTACCATGTTATAGTCAATATTTAATCATTTATGTTAATAATAGACGTTCTGTCAATATTTGGTACATGAGTTCAAATTAGACTTCTTATAATTACATGTTGTTCAAGTTGTCAAAAATTTTATTATATCCAGAATGATATTCATTATTTAGATATCATATATATCATATATATCTACTATATACAAGTATTTATAATAGTACGTAACATTTGGAGGTAAGAAATGAAATGAACCATTCATGGAGATGTTAAGCCGTACGTACACCTAAACGCTATTTTAATTCATATTTCATATTTTAATTTAATTAAAACATAATGATACATATTTATATTATAATTACAGTATATAATGATATATAATATCATTTACTCTATCATTAATATGTACCATGTATGGTATGAATGAGTGATATGACTTTGAGGGGGCGGTAGTCCGCACTTCCAAAAATGAAACTATCGCGTTTAGCCATAATGGAAACTATATAGGTATGCTATTAATAGAAAATTCAGCAAAATAAAGGAAAAATAAACATAATATATATCATATATAAACACAGTACCATCTTAATGGCCACCATGAGAGGCGGTAGGAGATAATTGAACAGTCATCGTTTCGTGAGGCATTAGTTTTCCATCCAAAAAACCGTATGTTCATTACCCATTAGATAAAGGTGTGTGTTAGTGTAGTTCGAATAATTCTCATAAAAACATCCTAGTATATTTTCTATAATGGTTTTGTTAAAAAAGAAAGGAAAAAAGATTTTATGGGGTTTGAGAAGTAAAATAAAACAAAATAACTTAAGAGGATATGTTACCAATAAATTGAGTAACTCCCCTTGGTTTGAACCAAATTGGTTTCTTGATGTGATGTCTGCCTATAATAAGGATTTTAGGATGAATATATGGATCTTGTGAGATTATTAGTGCAGTTTTTGGATGATCCAAAAGCATGATAAGTGTGAGTAATGAGTTAAAAGTGAGGGATTTTTATAAGGGAGAGGAGGGGCTCTTTAGGAATGTTAGAAATAATTATTTTATTTTAAACTCATTATCAATTTCAAAAGGTCAAATAATAGTTAAAAACTAAGTTAAGATTACTCATGGTCTAAATAAAATAATCCAATAATAATTGGATGGGTTTCATATATTTTTTTAATATTTATAATCTTATTTATTTAAATCATTTATTAATGAGGTAAATATTGTATTTGTATTGTGTCATAAATAATTTAATTTATTTGATTTCCAAAAATAATAATAAAGATTTCCATGTTGTAGAAAATCGTTTTATCTTTATAATGAATATTTATTGTCAAATAGATAACTTATATAACCCCATGTAAATATTGATTCACTTAAAGATATTTCTTTATGTCATTTTGGTCATTACATTAAATTAATTAATATAAAGTGTCATTATTATTCCCATGTGGCTCCACGAGGTCCCAAATTCAACCCAGGGATGCCCATGGTCATAAATGTATCATAAATAGGATTAGGAAATATGTTAGGGTAATTTAAAATTATTAAAATATTATATTTTACCATTATTTATTATATTTACCTATTAATCATGGTAGATAAAATATTTACTGAAGTAAATATTTAAAATGGATAAAAATAAAAGCTACATATTTACACAATTTGGACCAATGGATTCCAAATATGGAATCCATTTTTCCGAATTCCAAACAATGAAGTGGAAGAAATTAATTTGAAATTAATTCCTGCTGTTGAAACATATAGCGTGTTTTTTAAAAAATAATAACTATCAAAAGATTGACACTTATTTATGTCCAATATCAAAATTAAAATACTTCCAATGACCAAAATTAGATTAAATTGTAAAAATAAATTCTAATTGAACTTTAAAACCAATTAAAAATATAATCTAAACACATAAATAAAGTAGATAAAATGGAACTTTTTATTTAAAATATATGTTTTTGATTATTCCTAAAAAATGAATTTTATCAGAATAATACCAAAATTTTATCCAAAGTAAATTTTTATGTCTCTATTCAAAAGAAGAAATTTATTTTTTCAAATAGAACATATAATAGTGTCAAAAAATATATTTGAATAGGGTTCTCCATTAAAATGTGGTAAATCAATCTTTTAAAGAAAATTATTCTTAAAATTAGATTCATTCACATTTTAAGCCTCTAACATTAGTTGGATAAATGTATAAACATTTAACAAACAAGTATAATAATATTGTAGTTAGTTATAATCATTCTCATAGATACAATGGCTAGGCGTTAACTACCATTTGAAATAATAAAATTATATTATTAGTGTGCAATGTAAGATTTCAAAGAAACCTGATATTTTGTATTGGGTACACCATCGAACATAGAATCCCATTTAATGTAAAATAAATTTTTAATTTACAAAAATTAATTAACATTCAAATGTATTATTCTTTATTCACTGGGGATGTTACATCATTCCCCCCTTTTGGTAATTGCGTCCTCACAATTTTTACTCACTTATCAAATAAGTGGGGGTATTTATCTCTCATAACATTTTCAAATTCCCACGTTTCCTAATCAATCATATGGGTTTTACACAAAACCTTTACCTAAAAAATTACCTTATTCTGCAACACATTCTCTCTACGGTCAAGAATCTGTACTGGTTATTCCTCATAAGAGATATTCTCTTCCATCTGAACTACCTTTGGACTAAAAACATGATATGGATCTGAAATATACTTTCTCAACATTAAAAGATGAAAAATATAGTGTACCTAAGATAAACATGGGTGTAAAGCCACTCTGTACACAACTGCTCCAACATTCTCTAGGATTTCAAAAGGTCCAATGAACCTCGGACTCAACATTCCCTTCTTACCAAAATGAATCACTCTTTTCCATAGAGAAACTTTGAGAAAGACATGATAACCTACCTCGAAAGATAGATCCTTCCTTTGATTATCTTCATAACTTTTCTGCCTACTCTGAGCTATTCTCATGTTCTTCTGAATCAACCTAACTTTTTCTACAATCTCTTCTACCTATTCGGGTACCATTAACTTTCTTTCCCCAATTTCATCCCAAAATCTTGTGTTTGACAATACTTTCCATATAAAGACTCAAATGGAGCTATCTGTATACTGGAATGAAAACTTTTATTATATGAAAATTCAACTAAAAAATATGTTGGTCCAAACTTCACTAGAAATCCAGCGAACAAGATTGTAGCATATCCTCCATGGACTGAATCGTTCGTTCTGACTGCCCATCTGATTGAGGATGAAAAGCTGTACAAAAAATTAATTCAGAACCCAATGACTTCTGAAGGCCTTTTCAAAAGATAGAAGAAAACTGGGGATCACGATTACATACAATGAAGAGGGTAACACCATGTATCCTGGATATCTATTTAATATACAACCGAGAATATTGATCTAGAGACAAGGTATCTCGAATCGGAAATAAAAATGAGCAGATTTAGTCAATTAATCAGCCATAATCCAGATTGCATTGTTTCCTCTAGATTTCTTTGGTAATCCCACAACGAAGTCCATGAATATATTTTCCCATTTACACTCTAGCACCGGTAAAGACTGAAGCATCCCTTTTGGTAACTGCTGCTCTACTTTAAACCACTGACAAGTCAAAAACTTTATAGTAAAATCAACAATATCTCTTTTCATTCCATCCCACAAGTAATACTCCTGAAGATCTATATACATCTTAGTACTTCCATGATGAACTGAAAATGGGGAACTATGAGTGTCACATAACAACTCATTCTTCAATTGTGAATCACAAGGCATGAAAAATCTTTTCCCAAACCTCAAAACACAATCCTTATCAATGTTAAATTTAGGAACCAGACCCTCTTGAACCAACTCTACATTTTTCAGCAACTCTCTGTCTTCCTTCTGTGCTTCCATAATTTTTTCTGAGAGAGATTATTCCACAGATACCTGAAAAAAAAATAGAATAATTTCCTGCACCGACAACTTCTATGCCAATGTTCATCAAATAAAAAACCAAAGGATCTCGTTCCAAACGTTGCATAGTTAATTAAGCATTACTTTTTTGACTCAAATCATCATCCACTTTATTTGATTTTCCCAGATGGTAATGAATCGTTCAATCATAATCTTTGATTAATTCCAGCCATCTCCTCTGTCTCATGTTCAATTCATTTTGAGTGAATATATACTTCAAAAATTTTTATTAGAATATATTTCACACTTTACTTCATACAAATGACGTCTCCAAATTTGTATAGAAAAAAAAAACACCGGATAATTTGAAATCATGTGTTGGGAAATTTAACTCATGAGGTTTCAACTTTAGTGAAGCGTAATCAATTACCTAATTATTCTGTATAAGGACACAACCAAGTCCTTTCAATGAAGCATCACTGTAGATAACAAACACACCATTTTTTGAAGGTAGTTCCAAAACTGGATCACTCACCAATATTCATTTCAATTCTTGAAAAAAATCATCCCATTATTTTTTCCAGATGAACTTAACACCATTTTGAGTTAATTTAGTCATTGGACTAGAAAACCGTGAAAAATTCATAACAAACCTCCTATAATAACTTTAAAAACCAAGAAAACTACAGATCTCGATTATATTTGTGGGTCTTGGCCATTATTCAACAACTTTTCTTTTAGTAGGATCAGGAGTTATACCATTTTTTGAAACAATGTGACCCAGGAATTAAATTTGTTGTAACCAAAACTCACACTTTATGAATTTCCCATACAGTTTCTTTTCTTCTTTGTTTTGCAAGACAACCCTTAAATAAATTTCATGATCCTCTTTAATTTTAGAAAAACCCAAAATATCATCAATGAACACAACCATAAAGGTATCCAGGAACTCACGGAAAGTTCTATTCATAAGATCCATGAATACAGTAGGTGCATTGGTTATCCCAAAAGGCTTAAATACCAATTCATAATGGCCATATCTAGTACTAAACGTGGTCTTCAGAATTTATACTTCCTTAACATTAAACTGATGGTACCCCTACCATAGATCAATCTTTGAAAAATACTGAGCTCCTTGGTGCTGATCAAACAAATCATCGATATGAGGAAAAGGATACTTGTTCTTAATAGTGATGTTATTCAATGATCTATAATCAATACAAAGTCTCATTAAACCATCTTTTTTTAACAAATAAGATAGGGGAACCCCATGGTGATGTTCTAGGTCAAATGGGTCCTTTATCTAATAACTCCTGCAATTGATTCTTTAAATCTAAAAGTTCAATTTGAGCCATTCTATAGGGGGTTTTGAAATTGGTTTAGCATCAAGAACTATGTCAATAGTAAATTCAACTTCCCGATCAGGTATAATTCCAAGAAACTCATTAGGAAAAACATCAAGGTACTCATTTACCACTGGCACATCAGTAATCTCAACACTTCCTTTATTTTGAAAAATATGTGAAAGGTAACATTCATTTCCTTCTTCTACTAGACTCTCATCTTTGTGATATGATATCAAAATTAAGAGTTCATTCTTGTATACAAACTAAAAATATATCAGAAAAGAATCCTCTTTATCTTTATAGTCAATATTAGCATGATAAAAATACTAGAAATACATGCCCAAAATAACATCAAACTCTACTAGAGGAAAAACAATAAGGTTTGTAGGTAGATTCTTTTGGAACACAAGGATAAGAAGGTTCTTATAATTTTTTTTGTCTCAATGTTCCCCCCGGTGTTTTTACCATAAGTTCAGGATTCATATCTTGTGATAGAATCCTCAATTTACTAGAAAATTATCAGAAATGACCAAATGTATAGACCCTGAATCAAACAACACCTTTGAATAATCTGAAAAAATAAATAGTGTACCTGATACTACTTCATTTGATGGCCGAACATCTGTTGAAATAGTTTCAAAGTATTTCACCAAACCATTCAACTTGTAGTCCTCCATCTTTCCCTCATTTGAGATCTTCATTGGACACTCATTTGCATAATGACCCATTTTATTACACTTAAAACATCTTACGAATGGATTTTCATTGCCTGCTTGATCATCATACTTACAGTTACGAGAAATATGACCAGACTTACCAAACCAGAAGCACATTCCAGATTTTTATAAACATTCTCCAGGATGATTTTTACCACAATTCTCACAAGATGGATATTTTTTTTTCTTACCTACAAGCATCTTTGATGTATTATGTCCCTTTACCTACCAACTGGACCTCATATTCTGTTGTTTTTCAAAGAACACATGATCATCAGCAAAACACCATTTCCACCATATCCACACATCGAACAAGTTTTTCATAACTTTTGAACTCACAAGAGGCTAATGCTCGTCGATATCGCGACTTCAATCCTGCATAAAATAGATTTATCTTACTATCAAGATATTGGATGAAATTTGGTGCATACCTTGCCAGTCGAGTGAGCTTTGCTTTATAAGAAGCCTCTAAGTCATCATCTTTCCTCAGTTCTAGGAATTTTGTTTCCATACTAAGTCGAACCACCTTAGGAAAATATTTCTCAAAGAACATTCCTTTGAATTAATCCCAATCAAGAGCATCAATATACTCACTTGCCCTGATATTTTTCACAATCGACCACCACTAATTAGCTTCATCTTCAAAACTATAAACAAAAATACTAACCATTTGGTGTTCTGAACACCCCATGACATCAAAAAATTTCTCTAGTGCTTTAATCCACCCTTACGCTAGGACAGGTTCTGATAATCCTCTGAATGATGGGGGATGTTGCCTCATGAAATGTTATACTACCGACATGTTCCATTGTGGTTGATCTAGCTGATCTCCTGCATCAACACCACCACCATTTATAGAATGAGTCAATTGTACTATCACTACAACAAACTATTTAGTTCTGATCCCGACTATCTCAGGTTGCTGATTTGGAAGGTTGTCTTCCTTCTATTGTCATCCAAAGATAGCTGCCATGTTTCCTATATAGAAAACCATTCTAAACATAGAATTATTGTAGGCAAAGCAACATGCTAATCTGTAAATGCTATATCATTTCAATATTAACTTAAATTAATTAATGGATATTAATTTAACAATATCCTAACTCTTAATGTTATCTAAACCGACCTCTGATACCAACTATAAAGAGCTTCCCATAAAACATTACATAATATTCAATTAAATGAATAATTAAAATTAAGGATCTTTTCAGGTTTAGATATTTAGAGATTTAGGGCATAACTGTTACATCTAAAAAGATGAAAAAGTAGACACTTCAACTCAGTTACAATTTTTTCCATAAAATATAATCTCTTTGAAAAAAAGAGTTATGTATAGTTCCATGTTTTAGATAGCATGGCTTTTCCATGATCTCATCCATGACCCTATTCTACTTTATGTCCAGTGAAAAACATTTAAAAAACTTGGGATGCACACAAAAAGCTTAGTAATGGATACACAATGAATGAAAACTGTTATTTTTTCAAAACAACATGTAAACCATGAATACTTTATCATAAGTTATAATTTTTAACTTTATGAACTAGTAAATACTCTACAATGAGTAAAAGATCATTTTTTACCCTTTTATAACCAAACTATTACCAAAAAACCCATACAATGAATATATATCATATAAAGGTAACTTGGGATATAAACCTACTTAAATGGAATAACCATACGGTCAACTTCCACAAATATCACTAAACGGAATATCCATACGGCCGACTTCCATACCCAATGAATTTTAGTTTATAATGATAACACCCATCCCGGTTTATCACGGCACCACCCATCATTTGTTTTATCACGTAACCACCAGTCAAATAAAACCATAACACATAATGTATTGCAAATACAAACATTTCACTAATAACATTTATTTTGCAATCACAAGATATAATTTCAAGACATTCAAATAATAATTCCATTTAAAAAACCATTTTCAATACCAAAATATATAAAATAGTATTCGGTATTTATTTACCTTTTAAAAACATTACAGCTTGTTAAGGAATCCAAATATCAAATAATTCTGGCGGTGGTGGAAAGGTCTTTGTCAACGCGTACGTTAAAAGGAAACAAATTTTTTTGTGGTTTAGTTAAATTATTCGTAGAGAAAATATTAATTTTGAATATTAGTCAAATGTGGTTTATACACCACATAAAATAATTTCATGTTTAAATTAAAGAACGACATAAATATGAAAGATATGATCATCACAAATAATGGGAATTGGGTTAAGAAGTTCCCTTACCTTGTGTCCAACTTGACCCGTTCATTCTTTAATTTACTGAATAATAAACTAAAGTAAATTTATACATGATTGATAACCTTTTTAAGCATAATTAATCCTTTTATATCACTTATTACCATGTTATAAACATTATGTAATCATTTAAGTCAATAACCGTCATTCTGTCAATATTTGGTACTTGAGTCAAAAATAGAATTCTTATAATTACATGTTGTTCATGTGGTCAAAAGTTAATTATATCCATGATGATATTAATGATTTAGATATCATATATATCATATATATCCAGTATATACATGTATTTATAATAGTATGTAACATTTGGAGGTAAGAAATGAAATGCACCGTTCATGGAGACGGTAAGCTGTTCGTACACATGAACGTTATTTTCATTTTTATTTTATATTTCAATGTAAATAAACATAATGATACATAGTTATATTATAATTCCCATATAGTGTCTTTTATAATATAATAAACTCAATCCTTTATATGTACCGTGTATCGTATGAACGATTCATATCACTTTGAGGAGGTGGTAGTCCACACTTCCTCAAATGAAATTATAGCGTTTACCCATAATGGAAAACATAAAAGAATGCTATAAATGGAAAATACATGAACATAAAGGAATCATAAACATAATATATATCATATATAAACACAGTTTCATCTTAATGTCCAACATGAGAGGCGGTAGGAGATAATTGAACAATCATCGTTTCGTGAGGCGTTAGTTTTTCATCCACAGAAACAGTATGTTATTTACCCAATAGATGGAGGTGTGTGTTAGTGTAGTTCTAATAAATCTCATAAAAACATCCTAGTATATTTATGATACTGGGTTTTTAAGAAAATAAAGGAATAAAATGATTTTATGGGGTTGGAGAAGTAAAATAAAACGAAAGAACTTAAGAAGAAATTTTACCTTTAAATTGAGTAACTCCCCTTGGTTTGAACCAAATGGGTTTCTCGATGTGACTTATGCCTAAGTTAAGGCATCTTGGACGAATATAGGGATCTTGGGAGATTATTTGATAAGAGGATGGAAAAGATAAATACTTGAGAAGTGTGAGAAATGAGTTAGAAATGAGGGCTTTTTATAAGGAAGAGGAGGGGCTCTTTAGGAATGTTTGAAACAATTATTTTATTATAAACTCATCTTCGATTTCAAAAGGTTAAATAATCATTAAAAACTACTTTAATATGACTCATGGTAGAAATAAAATAATCCAATAATAATTATTCAGGGTTTTTATATTGTTTTAATATTTATAATCTTATTTATTTAAATCATTTATTAATGAGGTAAACAATGCATTATTATTGTGTCATAAATAATTTAATTTTTTTGATGTCCAAAAATTATAAAAAAATTACCATAATATAAGAAATATTTTTATCTTTACAATAAATATTTATAGCTGAAATGATAACTTAAATAACCCCATGTAAAAATTTATTCCCTAAAAGATATTTGTTTTTGTGATTTTTGTCTTTACTTTAAATTAATTAATATAAAGTGTGATTATTAATCCCATGTGGCTCCATGGGGACCCAAATTCGACCCAAGGATTCCCATTGTCGGATATGTATCATAAAATAGGATTACGAAATATGTTAGGGTAATTTATTTTTATTATAATATTATATTTTACCCTTATTTGTTATATTTACCTTTTAATCATGGTAAATAAAATATTTATTGAAGTAAATATTTAATATGTCTAAAAATAAAAGTTACATATTTACACAACTTGGACCTATTTATCACCAATATGTAATACATTTTTCCAAATTTAAAAAACATAAGTGAGAGATATTAATTAAAAATTAATTCTCGCTGTTAAAACAAATATCGTGTTTTTACGAAAAAATAACTATCAAAAGATTGGCACTTGTTTATGTCCAATTTCATAATGAAATTACATCCAATGACCGAAATTATATTTAATGGTAAAAATATATTCTAATTGCACTTTAAAAACAATTAAAAAGATAATATAACCATATAAATAAATTAGATAAAAAGGCAGTTTTGAATTAAAATACAGCATTTCTCATTATTCATAAAAAAATAATTTTTTGAGAATAATACCAAAAATTTATCCAAAGAAAATTTTGATGTCCCAATTCTAGAGAAGAATTTTATTTTGTCAAATATAACATATAAGAGTGACAAAAACTATATTTAAAGAGGGTTCTCCATTAAAAGGCTGTAAATTGACCTTTTAAAGAAAATTATGCTTAAAATTAGATTCAATCACATTTTAAGCCTCTATCATTTATTGGAGAAAGATTAAAAAAAATTCAAAACATGTATAATAATATTGTAGTTATTTCTATTAATTCTCACCGATATAATGTCTAGGAATTAACTACCATTTAAAATAATATTATTATATTATTAGTGAGCAATGTAAGATTTCAATGAAACCCAATGTTGCGTATTGGGTACACTATCGAACATATCATCCCCTTTAAAGTAAAATAAATATTTAATTTGGAAATATTAATTAAAATTAAAATTTATTATTATTTATTTACTTGGGATGTTACAGTAAGTACCGATATTGATTCATCTAGACCCATACACAGGTTAAATGGGTTTTTATGATGTAATATGCATTAAACTTGGAGTAGTTATGTGGTAGGGTGAGCAAGTTTTAGTGTTGAGTCTCATAAGTTGAGACCTCGTGATTTTAATTACGTAATGCATGAACTCATGTTAGTAGATGTGGTCCAAGCCTTTGAATAATGGAGGCACTACATTATTTTATAGTATTGTGTGTTCTATGTGGACCATAAAAGACCGAATTTCATACTCACCTAGCATGACGTGATTCATAAAATTGAATGTGGGTTGAATTAATAATGAAATTTGATGTTGAGATTACTTATATTCTTAGAATGTGATGTGAATTAGAGAATTATATAAGCATGAATACTCAGACACAAACAATTTAGGAATCTAGAAGTGAATTGAAGTAGATTATGATTGTTTATAAGATACATTTGGGAGTGTCTGATTATCTTGGGTACCCTAGACTGTAATATATACAATTATCCTCTTCTCTATTGGATAGAGTAAAGATGAGAAATATTTCTAATCCTGATGGATTGGACCTAAGGGAGAGGGTTTTGGGAGAGGAACCATTTCTAGTTTGTTTCACTGATTAGAATAAAATTATATATATTAATGGACATGATAGGGTTCCAGAATAAATTTAAGAGGAAATTATGTTGTAATCCTATACTTCTAGTTCGTTGGTACACCCTAGGATTAAAAATATGTATCATGACTTCTGCTACAAGTATTGGTGGCCTGGTATGAAGTGAGGGATATTTATCCTTGTTTCTCTATGTTCCACCAATTTACAAGTGAAGGCATAACACCAATTGAAAATATGAATTTTGAAACTATGCCTGATTCTAGAGTGGAAATTTTATGATGTTACTTTGGTTTTCATGATGGGTTTACCAAGGTCACCTTGAAACTATGACGTCATATGGGTGATCACAGACTGGATAACAATGGTTGGCCACTTATTTTTTATTTAGGACACAATTATAGTTAATGAGATACAAAGGATATATGTGGGGGAGATCATATGAATTCATGGTGTTAAACATACCATTATATCGAAAATGGTCACTATATTCACATCACTGTTTTGGAAGGGATTAGAGAAGGCACTGTGTTCATATATAATTCTGAGTGCAACATATCACCCATAGACTGATAGTCATTCCCATTATATGATATAGGTTTCAAAGGAAAATCTTTAATCAATTATCCTTTATTTTTAAGGTTAATGGGACAAACACATGTCTATATAAGAGTTCTACTATAATAATATCTTTTAGAAAACTATAAAAATGTATCCTTTTGAGGCACTATATAGTAGGAATGTTTTTCAACCCAATACTGGATTTAGGTAGGAGTGGTAGCACTAAGTAGACCTCATCTCATTCAAAATACATTTTATAAGGTACATCTTATGAGGAAACATATTCTTATAGCTCAATATAAGAAGAATATTTATGATTATCACTATAGGAAACCTTTGTATTTTGAGGTAAGGGATATAGTCTTCTTATGTGTATTACCTATATTGGGTCATTAATGGATTCATAAATAAGGGAATAAAACACCAATTCTTATTAGACCTTTTGAAATTTTAGAGAGGGACGAGAATTTATACTATTGGTTGAAGTTATCTCATAGGGATCAATATATTGATGAAAAATTCCATGTTTCATAGAATCACTATTACTTTTTAGACACACCTTTTATTCTTCTACATAAGAATGTTGAGTTGGATATTGGTTTTTGTTTGAGGAATATCATATATGTATCAATGATTTTAGTATAAAGGCTATATATGGAATGTCGGATCCACTATTTTGGGTGATATGGTAGCTTGGCCATGCATATATGTGACCTAGGAGCTAGTTTCTAATATTCATGATCAGTGGATATAATTATTCGTTGATAGAGATCAACCACATTTTAAGGGAAACATAGTGATGAGTTGTTTTAAGGAGGGTAGAATTTAATAAATAATACTAGTTAAGGTGTTTTCTATTATGTTTCATTTTTATCAGTCATTGATTATGATTCATATCTTTTTAATGGACCCTTCATAGAATTTTGGGGTGCTCTAAAGAGTAAGTAGTAGATGTAGAAGTGTTTTGGAAATATATAAACATACATCATAAATTAGTGGTGTATGCAGTAAATAATTAATTAATATTATAAACCCATTATTTCAAAAGTTTCTTATGAAGTCTATGTGAAAGTGTAACATATAGTTTAAATTCCCTACTTATACCATAAATTCTTCATGGAATACGAAAATAAAATAGAAAGTATGATATAAATATTCTATTTACACCATAAATACCACCCATGTTTTGTAAATGACTGTGGGAAATTCCATTTTCACCCTTATTTCTTTTAAATTATATGTTTTCCCTCCTCGGTGTCTCTCTATAATACAACAAAAAAACCAATTCATTCATCTCCTCTCTTCTAGGTTCCTGTTATTATATTTCATATGATGTCTTGTTCAAGCATTTTTATCATTGGATATATAGTAGTAAGACATCCATTCTTCTTGGTTAATTTCTAAGTTTTTCTCACCACTATCAGTTTTTTTAATGTGAGAGAATTTTCATTATTTTATGGTCATTTTTCTTTTCTTAAAATTTATCCCTATCAACCTAGGATTAGATTCCAATAATGGATGAGGAGTCGACTACCAAGATTAATTAGGTGGTCATGTATTTTTGAAAAATGTCTAGTTGTATTATATCACATGTCATTATGCCACACACTGGGCTTTCCTCATGATGCCTTAAAAAATATTATTTTAATTATTTCCCATATTAGCGAAACTATTATATACCATAAAATTATCATATGTATTCTACCTTGACGTCTATCACCCCTAATGTTTGTTTCATTGAATGTATTAAAATTTTATTATATTTCCTCATACCAAACCACCAGCTAGGTGGATTCTTCTTCATACCAAATTGACATTGGTTGATGGAATTAAATAAAAAGTGACTAGAATTACCATGTCACATGAATCTTATATTAACTACTAATTATTACCTTGACTAAATAAAAAAATGAATTATAAAATAGTTGAAAAATAATTTATGGATTTTCTTAAAAGCATACATTCAATTTGATTATTATTAATATTATACCATGTGTGTCGGTTAATATGACACAGTCAAGGAAAGTGTTTGATATGATGCTTCATGATTCCCTGAAAGGTGATATTGGACATGAAATTTAAAATTATTTATTGTAATTTGACGTTAATTTTCAGATAGTTTATTGGATGATGTATATGATATTTCACATCATTTATTTGGATTCCAGACATGACTTTTCCCATTCATTTGTACAAGATGTTGGCCATATAGTTTCACATCATTCATTGTGATTATTGGGTATTATTAAATATACATTATCAAACCAAGCATATTGGTCTAATGTCCTTTTTGAGTGTGATAATGTTATGATTATGCATGGAACCCTCTGTTTCATGCTACATGTCCTATCTTGTAGTACATAAATATATATAAATATCTATGTATTCTAGTACATGTATTATATATATAAATACATACATTCTTATACATATTTATATATACATGGTAAAATATGTTCAGAGACATTCCGGCTTAGGCGAAAATTGGTTATGTTATATGGGTATCCATTAGGAACCCATGACAACATAGTTGTATATCACACCATTTATTTATATTTGATATAACTATACACTACTGATTTTGTATTCCCTAGTTGGATCATTCTAGACTTGGTTGGTTCTGGAAAAATCTTTTTTACATGGACTTTTTGAGGCCTCCAATTTGTACCTGAATAGATATCATGGATGAAAATAGAAGAAAAGGAAGGAATCCTCCTATGAATGCCAGAATTTCTATTTTGGGATGATATATGAGAGTATAGGAAACATATTAGGCTACTAATTCTCTTGGATATATCTTTTGGTCTTCTTTTTCATTTTTATAGCATGATTTTTATACCTTATTTTTATACCCCTAGTAACCCCTACATTTTATAATATCTTGACACCATCATTATTTTGTATATTACAATGATTATTATTTCTTTTTTATTAATATCTAGAGGGTATATGATTTATTATTTCTTATTGATCTTTTTATATTTTTTACCTATAATTTCACCATTATATTCCACTCTGACCATGAGGTTTTAGTCTCCCCATTATAGTATTATATATCCTCGTTACTACTCAGCAACCACTAGCATGCGTGATATTTCATTTGGGTTCATATGATCAACTATGTTAGGTTTCATATTAGTGGATTAGTCTTGGGACATCAAAAAACCAACAAGGAATTAATTGAATATCCATTCCACCTCTCTATTCCATTTCCAGGGGTGATTCATAGAGAAGAATTTCAATTTAATGTACATATGGGTGATAAAAAAAATATTTTAATATATTATAGAGTAAATATGAACGTATGTAAATGTCCCAAAAGTACCCTATCTCAAAAAAACAGAATCTACAGCTTCGTATCTCTCTCTGTCTATGGAACAAGAAACCATCAATGTAGTGGAGTTTTAAGAATAATGGGTAGCCTAACTACCAGCCTCTATATACTACCTATCAACACCAAGAAACATTTTCTAATGATGAATAAATTTATTCGAAACCACCATTGTGAGGTGATATTATCATGAACATATTATCATATAAATTTATTTTAACTCAATTGAGAACCACTTCCCATTTTTCTAAATTTTTTGAATCGACCAACTATTTTTTCATTTAAGAAAGATAATTAAAAGGAATATTCACTTGATGAGGAACACAAATCACCTCCCAATCATGCTGAAAATCTATTGGAAAAAGTACATGGGGATACCCAAGGGGTTTTCCTTGGGGAAAATGAGGTATAATATAGATAAATTAATGGGATTGATTTTTATATTTATTCCTCATGTTTTAGTATTGTTTAAATAGAATTACACTCTAAATTTACCTTTTAAGATTTCATTGATGAAAAATATATTGAGTACGAACAAAATAATAAATAAGATACTCTTCATGTAGAAACACTAAACAAAAGAACCATTTTTTATATTTACACACCATGGAAGTTATATTAAATAACAATGGGGGTGTATATGGTTTAATAAATACATGGTGTCCACAAAAAAAAGAATGACGGAATATAAGGTGTAAGGAAAATGTATTTTTCATTTAAATCAACAAAACCTCGCACACCAATAAAGTTTGCATAAAAGATGGGTCTACCCATATAGAGGTATTCAATACATAGGGTTCACATGGGGGTTCAAACCATGATTTATCCATCTTTTATTTTTATTATTTTTTATAATAATTTTGTTTTCGATTTCTTTCTTTGGAATTAGTTTGATTAATAATTAGGATTTATCCCGATCCCCTCATTCTTTTTTATCTTCATTGATATAGTTTGTATTCTTTCTTGAGGTGTATTATTTTATATATCCATGATGATGATGATATAAAGGCTCGAAATATAACTATTGAGAAAAAGGAATGGGACTATATATTTATTAATAAGGGAGTTTACATTGATATTCTTTATCAATTATCACCCCATATTTATTAAAATATATTTTGAAATTTGAAATAGAATTTGTATTCCCATGCTTATATTTTTTATTAACAAGACTAATATAAGAGACATGGTTTTTTTTAATAAAATAATTCTAGGTATTATATTTATATACTAATGATATTGAATGCATAAATAGGGGCAATGAATTATTAGAGAAACCTATAAGAGTCAGGTTTTATGATCTTTGATTTGAGGCAATTTGTTGATTCATGTAAATTTAATTTACCTTTTATTCTTTATGCTCTGAGTTTTTGAAATTCATGTATACTTGTATTTTTTATTGGCAATGTCATAAGTGAATTTCCAATTTAAAATGTTTCGCATTACTAATATTTTTTATAAAATAAGTCATTTACATTCTATCATGAGCATATTTCTTGAGGGAACATGGAGAATTCCTCTAACTATAAGTTTCATTGGGAGTTGAATAATATATGATTTTGTATAGTCACATTAAATAATATTGAGGGATTTTTTTAATTTAATGTTTAAAATGGAGACCACTATTTACATTAAATCCTAGTGTATCATATACAATTAATAGATATACTTTTAAGGAATGATATGGATTACATGGAATTATTTTCAATTCCAAATCTATTCTATGTATTTATCATGATATTGTAATTATTAAGTGTTTAGGTCATAGAAGTCGTAGTGGGGGATCTATAACATTGAAAGTAATATGTTTGAGGGGATATTTTGAGCATTGATAAGTGATCAAGATCATTAATTTTATTTCATTCTTATCCCTCATGAAAAAAAGATAAAAAGAAAAAATGGGTTGTGACTTGGGAGATTTGGATGTCACTAATATCATACCAATGATTCTATCATATGATATTAGGTGGATGATTTGATATTAGTTCTAAGTAGAACATGCAAAAAAGTAAATAAAATTACGACAAATTATGTTTAAAAGAATAAAAATGAAAAAGTATAGGAAATTCAAGAGCGTGTACAAAATTGGTAGATCATTCATTATTAATGTCCTTTAACATGAGCCTGGGAAGGAGGAGATTTAATTTTTAAGAGGATATTTTCATTAAATTTTACTTTTGATATCATACACTATAATTTAGATTTAATGTCATCATTGAGACTTGATTTTATTAACATCATTACCCAAAACCCAAATACTATAATACATTCAAAAATTTAATAAAATTTCACCGTAATTTCATGTTATTTTCCACTTTATAAATAGAATAAGATAAGTCCTTTTCAAATGTATGGGTGTTGTATGTTTTCATGTTTTGAGAGAAAATATTTTCCGAATTGTTAAATTGAGTGATAAGAAAACACATGAATATGAGGTATGTCATGAATTGGTATTCTTAATAATAATAGTAACAGTATGTGAATGAATGATAGGGGAATATTTTTAAATTTCATATGCAATAAATTAAATTTCATTATTCAATTAGTTTCTTTGAAAAGTGTAGAGTGGAATTAAAAAATTTTGTTGAAATTTATAATATGATCTTCCCATCAAAAATTGTATAATTTTATTAATATAAAGTTTGAATATTGGTAATGATGGTGTTACTATATAATTTTTGTTGAGATTAAAATATTGAGGAATATCATGAGATGGATTGTGGGGGTATTTCATGGCATTATTTTTCCTTCCAAAATTTAAAAATTTTGATAATAAATTATAATTTTTTTTAATTATTTCTCCAATAATTTTTTTTAATGTTTATAGTTTTCATTATATGAATTAATCGGTTTAAAGAGAATGAAAATGTTAATTTTTATGACTATTTAAGCTTATCAATTTTTTGTTAATTTTTTATTATTTATTTATTTTATTTTTAGGTAAAACATTGACCAGCACACTGGATATCCCTCAACCCCCACATGAATGTGATAGAGCCACCCTATTGGAATCCAAACAAGATAGGGGGGATTTATATCTTATGTGTGTCTTAAATAAGGAATATCTCTCACACTTCGGATACATGTAGGTCAACTGGTATATGGGGATGGTACATATAATGGTGGTATGAGAGCCTCACATGGGGGGGTGGGATAAGTCCTGCATGATTTTTGTTATCTTCTAGTAGTATTCTGACTTCACTGAGCCTCGGTGGACTCATAATATATTATAAAGGAGCATGGATACAAAAGGAATTTATGATTTGGGATGAGAAATCTTGTGATAATATTTATTACATAATATAAACGATGTTTAATTACTTCGATCATGTGAAACCCCTCCTAAGACATTTCCTTTCCATATATAATTATTGAGATCACTAGAAAACCATATTTGGAAACTAGAACCTTCCATTTATTTTTATTTATGAATTCTATCTTGATCATTATTCCACTATCAAGTGGAATAATAAATATGATTCAACATTGGATCCTCAAATTGCTTCTTTGAGGATGATGAAATTCCGTGGAATGTAGGAGGAGCTTGACCTGACAACTATCAAGGTTGTATAATGATGAAAAAACCAAAAAAACATTTTTGTACCATAGTAAACTGACCTAGAGACATGGATGGTGTTTTACTGCCACCTCCTACTGTTTCCTCTTCTATCATGTTGACATCTCGGTATCCTTCATATATTGTCACACCCCTACTTATTCTACCACTATCATCAGTGTGATACTGGTCCAATTGTTTCCACCAGCCTCCTATTATACTGCTATCAAGATTCCATTTCCATCTACCTTTACTACCACGAGGTCCTTATTTTATCAGTCAACTACTAGTAGTTATTTTTTTATATCTACTGCATATACCAGTGTTCCTTGCTACTATTTGTTCCATATTATTTTATTTTCATTCTTCCTCCAGTACCTTTCAACTCCAGTTTCAATGAATGCATTCTATAATTCAGTTTATACTATTCCCCCTTCCACCATTTTTCTTCCATTGTCTCGATTATATTATCACAAAATTTTCATTACCATGATACCATTACCATCGCTTATACCACCTCCACTTATGGTCACTATACCACCGCCATAAATTACTATAATCCCCATTCAATCCACCATCAAGCATGATTTTGAGTCTATAAGAATTGTTATTCCTAGAATATTTTTATGGAACAAAAAAAGAAAATAATGAATCCCTTTATGAAATTATGATGGAAATAGACTCATAGTGAACATAGGGACATTGAATACAAACAATGGGATTTCCAAAGGTTTGTGATAGCCTTTTAAGATATGTTGATATCACATGGTCAATGAACATGCTGCTGGGGAAGAAATAAAAATGGTATATGCTACAGTATGGATATGTTTTAAGAATACTATGTATGTGAAACAATAGATGAGATTTACACAATAAAGTGATGTTTTGTGTGGGTTCACCTATTCGCATGTACATCCCAATGTTTTCCAATAATGTAATATTCTAGATATAAAAATGGAATATATAATTTATTTAAAAAGTTGGATTGAGATAAATCAAAAGTAAAATATATAAAAATATGGGCAATAAATAATATCTTTCTCTCTATCCCTCTCTTCGATAGTGTGTGAGTTATTTTGACAGGAGATGTTCAAATGTTTTTAAAGGTGAAATATTTGACCAATTAAATGTATATAAATTTCAAGAGAAATTAAAAGTGTTCAAACTATTGGCTAACTATTCTTATAATTATAGATACCATGCTTAAATAATAGAGAGGAATTCATTCACAATGAAATATTGTTAGATAAATTTCATTTTCATTCTACTATATTTTTATTTTTTTCAATTTCATGTAAATTCACATGAATATTTAAATTCATGTTTCCAATTACACACACACTTTCTCGCCACTATGATATTTTGAACATTATATGATTAATAATTAACTTGAGGAATACTCTAGGGGAGTAATATGGTGTTTAACCCAAGTCATTGGTTGGTATTTTCTATAGTTTAATCTGATGATTATTTTTTTGCGAATGAAATCCTTATTGTGATTATATAAGGTTTAGTTTCGTCATCTACAATCATAAACCATACATTGTATAGTTGTGTGTGCAGTGTACATGAAAATCATTGCATTCATTGAATACACACAATTGGGGTATAAAATTTTTTTCACACAATTTATTGTGTGTGTTGATTAAGTGAATACTAAATTGGATAATGATGATTCTCATAAGATCAATATCATTGGAGAGTATTATCCCATCACTAACCTACACACATTATGTTACATTATATGTACATTTTTTGGTTAGTTTTTTAATTTCAAATTTTCAAAATCATTCTTCTTTGTTTTCATTAATTAATAATAGAAGAAAAATGTTAAAATTTAATCTGGTATAGTTTTTGATAGACTGTAAAACTCCCCAGGGGAGATCACCCAAGTTGAATATTATGCTGCACTTGATAAATGATTAACGATTTTTCACCACCCTTTGATATAAATGTCAAAAAAATATATTAGTTTTTGGGTTTTGAAAACCCATTTCTAGGGTGGAAAAAATATATATAATTGTTTTCCATGTGTCTCATAGTGGATACCTAGGGTCATCTCTCTTGATGATCTTTTTTTTCGATCACACACTATACGAAATTAAATTTTTTTATTTTTTTATTTTTATTATATAATGAAATAAAATAAAGAAATTTTTTGATAATGTGAAATTAAAAACCAAAATTAAATTAATGATGAAATGTAATAGAATAAATTCTATTTAGATGTGAATGGAAAACCTCCCATGAGATTAATCTAAAAGGAACATTCATTATCTAGTTTAGTATTAAATTAATGAACTCACTCCATTGTCTATATGAATACCTTATTATTAACATGTTGTGAATATAATGGTCAATCAGTGATCACCAAGTGCACCTCACATCCACCTCTGTGTTCAAGGGTGAATAATTGTACAATTGGAATCTATCCCTTTTGAAACTACAATGATGTTTACATTCCCTGAAAATAAAAATCATATTAAGCTTAATAAAATATAAATAATATACATGGATTAAATACCAAATTACTCCTTTAATATATTCCATAGGTCATTTTATCATCATCATGAGTATAAGAGATCATGGTGGAGAGAGATCAAGAGTGAATTGTATAACTTTATATTTAAAATATAAAAGTGAGGTTACATGTAAAAAACTACAACTACCACTTAAAAATAAATAAAAATATATGTCTGGATTTGTCAATAAATAAGGTGATCCTCTACACAAAAGAAATGTATCTGTATTTATAGTCTTGGGAAGCCAAGGGTTCAACCCTCTTGAATATTCTTCCATATTTCATTACATTGAATCAGTAAAATATTTTCATTTTAAATACTGGTGAATATTTCTACTTAAATTATGTTCCACGTTATTGAATAGAGATAGAGAGAATGTGACTTTTTCCGACCCATATTCTCATATATTCATCTTCATCAATATCTCAATCCTCTTATTCATTAAATTTCAATATTCCATGTGGAAGAAACATCATAATGTTCCATGACCGTATTGGAATGTACATACATAGAGGTGACTCAGGACAAATGTTTACTTCAGTGTGTAAACCTAATATTGTGTGTCTCTTTATTTGGATTATTAATATTTATTCAATGTGTAACATATCATATTTTGAGTTCTACCTCCCTAGTATTCAATTACACAATATAATATCAACATGGATTGTAACATGCTCAATAATGCCTAGTCATCCCCACTTTGGATTCTATATCCATATGTTCAACATAGATATCCTTCTATTTTGATATCATATAGGGATTGATGTCATTCATTTTTTTATCCATGGTGATAATATTATTGTTTTAGTGTTTATGGATCTAAAACTCAATCTTGTAGGTGGTTGTAATATAGATTCTAGGATTTCATGGCGATGGTCCAATGACCATGCGAACTAGGGCTATGAGCAATGATGATGGTAGCATGACAATGAAAGAGTTTCAACTATAGCATTGTGACAGTGGAATAGATATGATGAAATCTATACTTTTAGGAACTCAACAATAGTATGTGATAGAAGAAACTAGTAGAATAAAGGCACCATCAAAAGCATTTAAATACAATCAAATCGATTGTAGGATTTAAAGTAACCTTAGTAGCACTGAAAGAGTGAAAAAAGAATCTATAAGCATCCTTCTAACTGGAGTTCCTAACTATAGTAGATGCATATAGTGGTGGTGCCTTAATGATAGTAGGGTACAAGGTTAGTGGTACAAATTAGAGTGGTAGCATACTAATTTGGGGGTGGTGGAAGTAGGGGAGCGACAATAGATAAAGAAGAGACCAGTGGCACCTTGATGATAATAGTAGTAGTATGAGATGGTGTTAGCCCCCTGTACCTGGACCTTGATGACTTAATATGGTCTAATAATGGTTTTTTTCATCATTATCTCACCTAGCCTTCACAATGGCTGGATCAATCTCTTCCCCCTTCCATGTCATGCCTTCATTCTGAAAGAAGTAGTATTAGGATCCAATGTTGATTCATGGTTGTTTTGCCCATTTATAGTGGGACTAGGATGAATCTAAATTTTATATGGTAGCATTAATATGGGGTTTTGGCATTTTTTTCATGGTGATTTTGTTATCTTGAGTGGTAGAGAGAGTTAGCAAATTTTTATGGAAGGTTTGCACAATGTTAAAGTGGTGTAGCATCATTTATGTTAAGTAATTAACATTGTAAATCAATTTCTCATTCTACATTGAAATTTATTTTGGGTTTCAATCTTATTTTTAATATATATGATTTCCACCAAGGGATAATGAATTTTGAATGATATTGGATGATCTGTACAATAATACGGGCCATACATCCCATGTGTGGCTCTCCTCCTAATGCCGCATGTATATGCCACATGAACTAGTGTACCTATCAGCATGTATTGTGTGTGATATATGCCTCATTCGATCCACACCTACGTTAGACCTCCCCTCATGCTTGGTTGGCTTCCATTAGGGAAGTTGTGAAAAATTAATGTGGTGGATGAAAGCAGTCCAGGGTGTTAGAAATTTTTTTCCGTAAAATTAAACAACACACTTAATAAAAATTAAACCAAAAAATTATGATAGAACATAATATTCCAAATTAACATATTTATTAATTTTTATCAAAATTAATACATCAAATGTAAATTGTACACATCTTAGAAAAATAGTTAATTACTTAGAAAAAATAGAAGAACAAAATTAATATTTTTTGTTCAAATATTAATGTTTTACATGAAAAATATAGGAATTAATAAATTAAGATTATTATGAAGGAATTATATAATTTCAAAGATGAATAATTAAAAAAAATTATGTGGTATTATAAGTAATTTCATTATAATATGATCTTAATTTTATATGAAATTGATACTAATTGTTATAGAATGTCTAATAGTGGGATTACTTGTGTATACATGATGTAAAAATAATGTATCTCATATATACATCATCATAGTATGTATTGCATAATCCATTTGGAAATTTTGGAATTAGGTTTTTTACTATTGAAAAACTATATTAAACTAATTTTTTATATAAGATATGGTATATAAATCTGACGAATTAATTTCCCTATATGTAGATGTTTTCATCATTGAGTTTTTTACTTATGTTTGACTTTTCATATAAACATTATAATTTTTAATGAATTATTGGAATCATGAACTGAGAAGAAAACTAATATAATAGAAAATTTAATGAATGTTTTGAATGAAATTGTGAGTGTGCTAAGAGATTAATATTAGAACCACATAGAGTTATGAAGATAAATATCTTATGTTATGATTGATAGCCTAAAATTATTATAGCATCTACCTTAAATAACGAATAATAAATTAAAATTTGTTTCATTCTTAGGAATATGATTACATCTATTTAGGGTAACATTAGATCCACTTATTATTTAACAAAAAATTAATAGTATAGAATAAATATTTTTAGCTCTTAAATATTCTAATAAGAAATTGTTTTCTTATGTTATAAAAAATTTATATGTAATATCTAATCAAGTATGATCATTTTTTGTGAATTTAAAGTAAATGTAAGAACATGAATCAATTATATTTAAGTGTTCAAAAAAATTATTAAGAAATTTTTTCCTTATAACATTTATAAAAAATAGTGGGGTTTTTTCTAAATACAAAATTAAATAAATAATGAGTTGGTTATTAAATATGAGGTAAATTTTACAATGTATTCATGGTATATCACTGTGTTTTTTGACAAGAAATATTGTAAATTTAATTTATTCTTTATTAGTTTATAGCAACACATTTAGAAATATTTAGTCATTAAAGACATTGGTAGTGACGATGAATTATTTCATTGAGATATTAAAGTGAAAATAGTCTTTTAGTGTTCAAATTCCATTAAGGAAAATATAAATATGAAAAAAAAATGATTAGTTTTTATGTTAGAGTCTCTAATGTGTGGGATACAAAAGAAAGAAGACATATTTACCAAAAATTAAAAAATATTTAAATTAAAACTAATTGAACTACATTATTGAAATTTATAAATGATTATAGTTTTAAAAATAGTGAAAATAACACAAAAAATTATGGGAAATAAAGTGAACACTTGATATGACTAAGGGATAGAAGACTCAAGTAAATCCACCACCAAAGGTTTAATTCTTAAAATATATGGTACTTTGGAACTATGTAAGATAGATGACAAAACATAAATCCCTTAAGGATACTCATTTATAAATATACCCAAATCCAATTGATAAAAAAATAATTATAATATCACCACCACTGATGTAGGTAAAATAGGAATTGTCTTGGGTTGTGGAGAAATAATTTATTAAATATGTAAAATATATTGATAGTGTAAAACCAATGTAGTCTCTTAGAGGGGAGTGAAAAAAATTGGATTTTAAAAAATATTAATTGGATAAAAAATATATTTTTATCTACATTTATGATTTTGGAAATATTGAAATTGAAAAAATTTGAAAACAATTCCTAAAAGGGAAATTTATATGGTGCTGATATAATAGATTCTAATGTTATCCTAGTTATGAAAAAAAATCTTATCTTCATTTAAAAATCACATTAAGATATAGATTTTAGGATCCCTTCCACTCTCTCACTTGACCAGATGGTGATGCTGAGAATTACCACTTCTATGATATCAACATGTAAAACCCTCATTTATATTTGTCCAAGTTTGTTGGAAGATCCACTTAGATGTAAAAGGAAATTTACAATCAGGTCTTGTTTTTCCTAAATATCACAGGTATCCTACTACAACATCTACATAAGATGAAAATTTCCAAACAGTTAACCTCCTAGCTCTAACAGGTCAATTCATATATAGACATGGTTTTTGTGGTATTATATTATGGATCATTTACTATGTTATTAATCAATGATCAAATTCTAACCAAATGTTATCAAACATGTTCTTAAAAATTGTGAAATGAATATTGAAACTAGTTTCAATATAAGATAGAATTATTTTATTCCATTAGGTTTATAAACTGAGGTATAATAAATTTTATAAACCATCCCTTTATATAAAACATGGAGTTTACAGCTCTATGTGAAAGGAAACTAAGAAGAGTGGGTAATAGAAAGTTATTACAAAACCAAAATAAAATTAAAGTAAGGAGGAAAACAAAAAAAATATCAAATTAAATTAATAAAATATCTAAGGGAAAATTCCAAAAGAATTACCCCTATATTACAAAATATTCTCATATTATAGACACATTATTTTTATTTCATGAAATTCGTATTTTAACCCTATGAATTATCACATTTTTAGGGATCTGATTGGTTTTTTGTGGAACTAATTCCCTTGTTTGTGTTTACTATCCATGAATATTGATGTTTAATTTTTTACTCATTATTAAATACCAAAAAATCATAAATCTTTTTCAAGTATTTAATTAGCTATATTTGTACTAATTTATAATCCCAAGGGTTTTTCATAATATTTTTAGGAATTTCATGTTGTCTTTGTTTGACTATTTCTTTATCTTCAAAAGATAATTATTGGAAATGTGGTGGAATATCCATGATATTTGAGTTAATTTATGATAGATGAGTGATAAAATAATATATGGGTGACCACAAGTAATATTGAACCTATATATGAATGAATAGTCATGTGGTTTCACTTCCCATGGTAGATTAGATCAACATATATCAACTTGTAATTTATTCTGGTGGAAGCTTCTAGACATTGTAATATTTCTTCTTACAATTGGTTGTTTCAAAAAGTCATTTGAATTACACATACAATTAGTTATTACCATCATGGAATAAATTCATGGATGGAATATATATAATTCATGTGTATATAATCGTGATTTGGCCATGAAATGCATGAAGACTATTAAATATTCCAACCATGGATGGTTGGGGTCTTCTTGCAGTCAGTTATTCTATATGGTAGGTCAAAATTATTAGTTTTGTCGATGGATCAACTACCCTACATAAAATTGACCACATGACAGGTTAGATCATGTAGTCACTTTGTGAAATTTTTAGTAATAGTTCCTGATCCCTAATTACTACAAAATTATCATATTTATCCATTTAAGCATATAACAACTTGTTTTTTCTTCCAAATAAACTCAATCACTTAAAATATTCAATAAACACAAATGATTATGTTTGTAACATATTAAAATAATTATAAATGGTAAAATAATATATCACAACTCACAATTTAGTCCATTTAATAATTAAACTCCATATCGTACATTAAACTACAAATTATGATAAAAACACTCAATCTAATAAAAATATTTATTTTAAAAAAAATCACGGAAACACCATGAAAAATATATGAAAAAAATTTCATTCCAATTAACACTCTCTTAAATAATGAAATCTATAAAAGGGACTTCCAAAAGAATACTAAAGAAAAAATCAATTACCTATCCAATGTGAGTTCCTCTTTTTAATAATATGCTTCTCAAATTAGAATTCCTCCTTAATTTTCATGATTCTCTTTTATCCATTATGTATATTCAGTTTATTACAACTTCTTGCATCTCCTCATTTACACTTATACATGTTGACTAAAAATGGTTTTCACCACTTTCAAACTTGTTTTTTAAAAATCACAATACATTTTCTTAAGGTATATTTTTTACAAAATTGTATAATTCCTTTGATTTTATTTATGTTTTTGTTGAAATTATATTTTTCTAGAAATATAAAGACACATTTATCATATAGAATGGATTACTTTATTTTAATGATCATTTTCTAAATATTAGACATATATTTACATATATTTCAAGACAAATTTTTATAAAACCACTAAACTATAAATATAATTATTTCTAAACTAATGAAGTTGTGTTAATACTTTCAAAAAAACATTTTCGAGATGAAAGTTGACATGTTTTCTAGAATGAATTTTCATTAAATCATAGAGATAGAAATAAACAATTTTTTCATAAGAACATATTCATTTCACTAAACTATATATAGTTAAACTATGAGGGGGTATAAACTAATATGAATTAGACGATAATTTGGAGTAAACATGATGATGTTTTTTCTGAAGCTGTTACAACCACCTTCGATATTCATGGAAAATGACTATTAGGTATTTTATAATAAATAAGAGCATTTATCAGGGAATAATAATATTTATCATCAACTAATATCCAAAGTTGTCTTAAATAGTTTGTAACATATTTTTACAAAGAGATAAATTTACTAAAATATTTTGAGAGTCTTTTCCTTATGGAATCAGTGAGAGTATTATTTGTAAATACCTTAATATTTTTTTTTGTTTTGTAATCATATGCCTGATTCAATTTGATTGAAGGATTATATGGATATAGTGATATATTTTAATAACATCTTACTCTTAAAGGGTTATCATATCTAAGGATTCATATTTTTATCTTAGTATTTTTGTTTTCCATTCTATTGGAGAATAAACTTATAATGTTTGGTTAAAATTGTGGTCACATGGAATTTGGGTTATAGATATCCTTACCACTTAAGGTTAAATCATAGTTTATTATTTTTTAATTTTCTATATGTTTTTCTTTAAAACATTATGAACTCTTAAATTAATTTTTTACAAGTGATATTTTCTACTATGCGTTTTTATAGAAAAACATTACATATTATAATGTTTTGTAAATGTAATCATTTGGATGAATTTTATGTCCAATTTATAATCTGAAGATCTTATGAATGTTATATCTAATAATTTATCATAAATTGGTTCATGAATTCTTTATGTTTTATTTTATAAAACATAACTGAACCCTACACCAACCCTTTTTTGGCCATTTTTATATTCTTATATACTACATTTGGTATCAGATTTGGTTCTACTTCTTATCTTGCTAATTTTTTCTTTTTTAATTCTAATAATGTTTCTGAAATAATACAATATTTTCTATAAAAAATAATTATTATTGTATAAATATTTTCTATACATACATGTACTTATAAAAATAGTATATTTAATGTTTAAAAAGCTGGTAGGTCTTAATTTTGGAAATCATGAAAATCATAATCCTAACAGACCAATGATATTTAATGGGGTAGATTATGAGATTTAGAGATATCATATGAAAAAATTTATTATCAAAAAATTATTTTATATTATCTTCAAGAAAATAGGTAACTAAAATATTCTATAAAAAGAAATCTCTACCTTTACAAACCAAGAATAGTCAAAATATAAATTTAACTATCGAATTTTAAATACTATTCTATGTTATTTGGAAAGGAATATCTATTATCAAATTTATTCTTATGAATTTATGAACATTGTCTTGAAGAATATAGAAATTACACATTTTGGTAAAGTTATATAGACTTAACTGCCAATCTTATATCTTATTTTCAAACACTTGATTTCATACATTGAGAATCATTAGCTAAGATTCATCAATGATTTATAAAAATTGTGAGTTTTTTACAATCTATGGGTGATAAATAACTTATTGATCAGATATTGGATGAAAATATCATTGAGAATACTCCATGATAGTGATAATTCCAGTGAAAATCTAATGATGTTACAATTAATATTACTATGTTTATCCTATATTATTTTAAATGCACAATTTTGTAATATAAGGGATTATTGGAAAGTGATGATGAAAAAGAAAAAATTAAAAATAGTGTAGCTTTTTATTATACATTAGTTATTTCTAAAAATGTGATATCTACAAAGAAAGTTTCTATGTATTCAATGAAAATTGAATTTTCATTTTGAAGTAGTATTAAATTCTTTTGAATAGTATGATAATGAGATAGATAATCTTTTTAAATGAATGAATAAAAATTTTCAGAGAAATATTTCATATGTTAATATAAGAATATTTTTATAAAAACTAGTCAAAATAATTATTATTATCAAATTATAATTTATTATTGAAATAGACTATGTCATATTAGACTAAAGTATCCCAAACATCATAGAAAATGTAATAAGGTTATAAATATTGAGAGGAATTCAATGAATTTTTTCTACCAGGAGATTAAAAAAATATAAAATAATCAAATACATGAAGTGAAAATATAGGTGATAGATCTATAGATAATTCATCAGATATAGAAGGTTAAGATCATAAAAATATTGTTTTCATGGTAGGATTTCAATTTAATAGTAATTTTTTCACATATAACGTAACTATTGAACCCCTGACTAATAGTACCATAAATGATAACTATTATAATGGTGAAGTTGAGTATAATTATATTCATTTATATGAATAATATACATCACTAAAATAGAATACTACATTACCTATATTGTAGTAAGTTTCACATATTGCAAAAAAAATTGAAAAATAATTCATAGAATTTCTAGAAAATGGGATGTGGATTAATAAAAACTTTTTAATATAAATTTGAAAATTCATAATCTTACTACTGGAATATAGAATATTTTGGGATATTTATTGATGTATAATCATGATAAAACTAATTTTACAAAATGGGTATAACATATTAATTATTTTACTACTTATTATGAGGATGAAAAATGAGTAGTGATAATGAATTCTGAAATATCATTCCTAAAAAAGTTAATATCAAAATTTCATATGGGTATAAAGTATTTTGATAAAATGTAATGATAGATTAAATCTCTTATGGAAGTATCTAGTTTTGGTTTTTATAATACCAAACAAATTTTTCAAAATAACTATTTCATTTCAAATGGTGCACCATTTTTCACCAAATGTCAAAGTGGTAGATGTTGGAAAAATATATATTCCTTAAGTAATGTGAAAAATTTTGGAAATTTTAATGAATATTTTTCTAAATAATTTCCAATTTATCAATCTAATAATGTTCAACATATTTGGATTCCAAAAATATAACATTATAATAATGTTTGTCTTATATAGTTTTGTGTTTCAAAATTCTAATCTTCTTACTTTTAGGAAAATAATAACTGTACTAACAATAATAAAATTTGGTACATAGAATGTGTATATTCTAGATATACCATTAGAGAAAATTATTTATTCAATAATATTATTAAATTAAAAGGTGAAAATTTACCTTTGGGGATAATGATCAAGGAGAAATTTGTAAATTAGGTAATGGAAACATCATATAGTATACCTTAAGAGCCTAGATCTACCTTCTATTAATGGAATGGAAGATAAAAAATGGTTTTTTAATATAATTTTAGGAAACTATAATATTATAAATTTATTGAGACTCTCTAATAAAGGATTACTTAGAGATCAAACATATCTTAATATTTATTCATCTAATTTTTTATCCTTATCTAGTTTTTAAGAAACAAATGTTGATTTTTAAATATATTTTTAATGTTTCTACTTTTGATTTGTTAATGTTAGTATACATAGATTTAATTGGTCTTTGAAAAACTAGAATTATTGGTGTAAAAACTATAAATGTGTTTTAGTTTATAAATAAACTAGATATAAATGGGACTATTTTCTAGAAAAAAAAATCAGAAGCAAGTTTGTGATTTAAAACATCTATAGATCATGTTTGAAATGATAAAAATATACCATTGGAAAATAATAATATTGATAATTTTAGAAAATTTTACAATTATGAATTTGAAAAATTTTATTGTAAAAAAGTTATAACATATAACTTTTCATCACAAAGAACTCCATAGAAAAATAGTGTCTTTTAAATAAGAAAAATAATTTTTCGGAGATTAAGATAACCATATTGACTGAAAACAAAATTACTAAACATTTTTGGGTTGAAGTAGTTTTTATTGAAAGTTATACTATAAATCATGTTTTAATAATTCCTTTTAGTAATAAATATTCTTATGAATTGTGTATGGGAAGAAAATAAAAACATTATAACTTCAATTTTTTGGATTCAAAGTACTAATTGTTAGCACAAAAGATAGTTTACATAAATTTTCTCCAAAATTTTATGAAGGAATACTTTAGGTCATCATACAAAAAGTAATTCTTTTAAATTTTTTTAACCTAAAAAATTAACAGTGAGGAAATAGTGAATGATAAATTTTATAAAACCCAACCTTTTGTTTTCAACAAACATAAAACCACATCCTTAGATGTTATTTCTAAACTCATTTTCAACCAATATAGAAAATTTATTATTATTAGGTAACACCTAAAGAAACATTTTCTGAGGTTTTTATACAAGAATAAATTGAAACTCATTATGAAAAGTATATTTTTACAATCCTAGTGAATATGGTAATTCATAGTAACCATCCAACTGATAATATTATTGGTGATATAGATCTACTTGACAGAACTAAAATTCTCATAATAAATAAAATTTATTATTGTGAATTCCTATCACAATTTTAAACTAAGATTCATGATGAGGCTTTAGGTGATGAATATTGGATAAAATCTATGAAATTTTAACTCAGTGAATTTTAAAGGAACAATGTTTTTTAATTTGGTTTAACATCATATGAGGTTCACCTATAATTGTTGTAAAATAGGGGTTTCAAAAAAATCCTAGGAAAATGGAATCATATTTAGAAATTAATAAATAACTTTTAAAAATATACATAATCAAAAAGAAGGTATATAATATTAAGAAACATATTTTGGTATCTATATTGGGAGTTATCCATATAATTCTACGTTATGTTGCATTCCTAAATTTTAATCACGTTCAATGGGATGTGAAGTGTTATTTCCTTAACTGATATGTATAGGAGGATGTTTATATTTAAAAACCCACTAGTTTTGAAAAAAATCCACATCATGTTTCTAGACTTACTAAATAACTTTTTGGACTCAATCAAGCCCCTTGAGTCTTGTATGTTAGATTGACTGTATTTTTGTTACAAACAATCTATGATGAAGAATTATTATATCGAACACTTTTTATTATAATGGTTCATAAAAAGACTACAATTGATCACATTTATATTGATGACATTATAATTGTATTAACATAATAATATCTTACAGATTCCTTATAAAATCTTAGTTTGAGATTATTAGGATGATTGAACATAATTTCATTGTTTTTTTTAATTACAGAAAACTAGATATATCATTTATTTCTTATCATAAGTATATAAAAGATATTATGAATAAATTTTGATATCATGAAACTAAATTTGAAATTAATCCTACCATATCTTCAAATACTTTACACCAAGATGAATCTAGGAAACTTTTTGAACAAAATATTTATAGAGTTTGGATTGGTAGTTTATTTTACAACAAGTGATCTGTATTTATATTTTTATGCATGATTATGTTAAATATATAAAGATAATCCCAAAGATTCCCATCATAAGGATAGAAAACGATTATTTTTCATCTTAAGAGAACTATGTATCTTGGCTTCTTCATTACATTTAAAAATGAATCTGAACTTAAATTTTTTTAGATGTTGATTTTGGTTGATATAAAATGGAAAAAAAAGTATATCTAGAACACGTCATTTTCTAAGAGAGGTTTTATTTTCATATTAATGTAGGAAACAATATATTATATTTATTTCCACTAAAAAGGGATAATCGTTGGAAGCTTTATGTTTTTGTACTCAAGTGCCATATATGAAACACACAATCATTGATTTTGGAATGATCTGTAGAAAAAAATTTTTTTTTGTGATAATAGAAGTTCCATACATTTACGTAAAAAACAAGAACATAACTCATGATCCCATAATATATATATAAGATACCATTTCCCTTGGGAACCTACACAAAAAGTAGATATCATTTTATAATTCATCTGAATGCCAGAACAGGATACATCTATTTTTACAAAACTACTTAGATCAAATAGATTTAAAAGCATTAATCAAAATCTAGTAATTGTTAATTGAATATGGTAATTCATATATAAATTTTTGTTAAACCATTTTCATATAGTAATAACCTCTTTTAATATGATGTCGTATATTTTTTATGTGTTTCAAATTTTCATTCTCTTGAATTTTTTTAATGATTATCTTTGAAAAAAAATTGTTATGAATGTTTTCAGAAAAACATTTTGTCAAGAAAATAAATCGAGAAACTATTTTAATGAAAATTTATTGAAATATAATTATAAACAAATAATTTAGGTAAAAAAAGTTATTAAATAATTTTTTTTTGAAAAATTTTCTATAAAAATATTATGATACAAATTTTTTGTTACAAGTTTTTCTGGATGAAATTGTTTTAATTAAAATATCCCTATAAAATTTATTTACATTAAAAATCTTCGAAGAAGTTCATTTTATAAATATTCATTGAAAGTATTTTTAATAAATTCATCTACTGAATTAAATTTTATTAATATTCTATTTATACATATAATAATTAAAAATTTTATATGTTGTTACTACTTCTATAAATTTTTCAAATGTTTATATTTTATTAGAAAAATTATGAGACAAATAAAACATATATATTAAATATATTCAAAATTGGTGTTCAAAAAAAATTGTCTTATCAATTTCGACAATCTATTGATCAAATAAATTTTTTTATATTAATTATTAGATATTGGAAGCCAAACCATATACCTACATAGCCAATATATATAGATTCAGGGTCATCCCATATCTCTAACAGATTCCCCTTATCATTATCTTTCACCAATATAATTCTCCATCAATTGATCTTTTTTTAATATTCAATTTCTCATATATAACTCATGAATTCAAAAAAAGACATTTCTAGTCATATTCCAGTGAAATAGAGGATAGTTGTAATTGTATGATTTTATAATTATTTATTTTTTATAAATCGATTCATTGTTTTTCAAGGTTGAGAGTCTTTATATATTGATAATAAAGAGTTTTATTTTCACTATATAGATATGGTAAGGAATTTTTAATCATCTATTGATTTTTTAGAAGTATATACATTAAATTTTATATCATTTGAGTTTTTTAGAAATAATTACAAATTGGATATCGAGAAAATTGTTGAAATTATATTAGATGGTGAAGTGAGTTTGTCCACTTATAGTTTTTATATCACGTTAATAACTTTTTAGAAAGAGAAGGATGGAAACTCACAATTTTCATTCAAGGAAAATGTTTAGATGTTGTTTCACCACAATCTGAAAAATCATATTGTATAAATACAGATTCCAAACCTCTATATCTCTTTAAAAGGAAAAAAGGAAATATTAAAAGTACAAGATATATATTTTCTATAATTTCTTACATGTGAGGATGTTTTATTTGGTGGAGTAAATTTTTAAAATGATTTAATTGTTGATGAAGGTTCATTTAAAGTTTAGTTTCTTTAATATCTAGTATTTTTCAACAAATAGTTGATAAAATTTTTGATGATTGTGAATTTAAAAAAAAATCAAACTATTGTAATATATATTATTTCTTTTATTTTTTAATAAACAATTTTTTTGATGAATTTGGTGTATGATTTTACTAAAAATACTTTTTATGAAAAATCAAGAAAATTTATTTAATAATAAAGTAGATAACATATTAATAAATTTTTTGATAAGAGTTAAGAAGTAGATACACCTCTTGAAATTCCTAGAAATAATAATAAATATATTTTTATGAAATTTTCATATGTTTTACAAAAAAGAAATAGGATAAATATCTTAATGAATCAACTTTTGGGTTGGATAAATTTTAGTATTTATCCTTGAAGGGAAGACATATAAAAATTTGAGAGAAGAATATAATAATAATAGGAAAGGAAAAATAGAGAAATGGGAGAATTATTATATATTTCTGAAAGAAAATAGAATCCATTTAATAAAAGGTGATATTTGATATGAATAAAAATTTCTTTTTGTTGAATTTCTAGAAGGTCGTCATTCTGAAATTCCTGATGTACAATATAGGAATTTATCTATTTTAACATTTGATATGCATAACTCAAATTCATTATTTTGGGTTAAATATCAATATAGATTTTAAAAATAGAAATATATTTCAAGAAATATTTATCAGAATAATTTTATATGGAAGAAGAGGTTAATAGAGAAACAAAAAATTATCATGAAATGAATGAGATATTAAATTTTGATGAGCTACTTAGATTTTAGAAAATTTTCATATCTATGAAGTCAATGAGGAGTATTAATTTTAATTATTTGGATAAAAAGGATCTTTATAAATTGAGTGTCTTTATAGAGTTATTATTTTGTATAGAATAAGTGATGACTATTTTAATTCAAATGCAGAAAAAATAATGATGATGTGGGGTGGGAAAACATGGTGATGATGACAAATAATTTATTGAAGGTGGTTTTCTTTACAATGAAGTCGAATGATAAGTCGTGGAACATTATGATTAAGTAATTAATATAAAAGATTTTTTGAAACCTGAAAAGATTATACCATCAATGAATCAACTTGCAATGGTTTGATCTAATTACATGATTTCACCTCCGTCAAAATATTTTCATAGGATGGAGATGAATCTTAACAATTTCAATGAATTTATTCAAAGGTTCTATGATATCATGGAATTTTTTTAGACATTCAGGAAATATGAAATTATATATAATGTATGTTTGATATTTTTTAAAATTTAAATTATGTAAAACATATAATAGAATTTGTATCCAAAATGAAGTTGGATGCATATATTTCAATGGAATATTTTCTTATGAAAATAGAAGTGAAAATAAGTTATTATATAGATTTGATGACATGAAATTTATATATAATTCTATGAAGAAATCATTTCTTATTTCAATGCCTCAATGGAAATAGCTTTTAAAGCTATAAGAAAAAATCATGTAGAAGTTTAAAGTAACACAAGATCTAGTGATATACTTATGTTTTAGTTTTTTTTCAATATAAATAGTTTGTGATGTTTTCAATGAAATTGGATGCTTTTTTATAAGAAGTTTTAATGCTGATAAATTTATATCCAATTCAACAAGTGAACCAAGATGAAATTTATAAACTATTTTATTTTGAAGAAGAAGTTAAATGCTTGATGGAATTTGTTGTAATCCATTAAGAGTCTCAAGATGAATGATAAACTTTTTAATAACTAGAGGAGGGAAAAAATAAAGGAAGAAAACAATTAGATCAATGTACCTTAAGATTTTTTCAAAAGGATGAAATAAAATTAGGGTGATTTTGATAAATATTAGAAGGATGGGATGAGGATAATAATTATCTTCAAATTCCTTATGAATAAGTTATGATTTATTTTCAATGAATAAAGGGAAAATTATTTTCTTAATAAATCAATATTATGTTGAATGGTCATGTTTATTTTTGAATGGGTATTCTTTCTAAATTATTTTGATGGATGCTTCCAATTTTTGTATTTATATGTTTTCATTAATCTTGATTAATATCTATTCTCTTCAAAAAAGTTTTTTTAGATATAACATTCATTCACATACATTAAAAGTACACTTTCATAGTTCTGAAAACCTTCATTGAAAAAATTCCAATAGTATATAAATATTTGCATCTTTTGATAAGATAAATCTATAAAACTTTATATGAAAAACTAGGATAAAGAAAATTATAAAATAAATGGGAGAAATTAAAAATGGAAGTTATATAAATTAGTGTATTAAGATTTTATCATTAAATTTTTCTATAAATTTTTCATTTTGAACTTTTCAAAATGGGGGATATTTTTTTGCTCCAAATTTCATTAAACGCCTTTTAACCTATTTTTTAGATTCAAAATAAATGTCAATAAATTATATTTTTTATATCTATTATACATCCTTCATTTTTAATTATTTTTTTATAAAACAATAGATTTTCTAAATAAATAAATAACACATAATTTGGTTGATTACATTAAATTTTCCAGACAAAATTTTTCAAATGTTACAAGAGAGATTTACATATATATTCTAGACAAATATTTATTAAAGAATTAAAGTTAGATTATTACTATGTTTACATTGACGAAGTTAAATTAATAAAATCAGGCTTGAAAAATTGGTTGAAAGAAGATATGATTTTCATATGGAATTTTCCTTAAATATTAAAGAAGGATATATATAATTTTTTGTTGAAGAACATATTCATTTCATTGTATGTAATCTAGTTACACTATGTTGGTGTATAAACTAATGAGCTTTGAATGATCCTATAGAGATGTTGTATTAATGTATGTTTAGAGGCCATTGAAACTACCTCTGAGATTTACAAAATATAAACATTAGAAAAATTCCTATAAATAAGATTAGTGAATAACAATTAGGATGTTTGTTCATCAATGACAATCAAGAGTTGTCTTAAAGTGTTCGTAAAGTCATCTTACTTTGTGAGTTATTTTATATCATTACAACAAAAAATGGGAAAGGGATGCACCACATACTATCAGCGCTAATACAAAAGTGCTGATAAAGGAACCCTTTATGAGTGGTACAATTTTAGCGCTGATAATGAACCCATTTATCAGCACCTTTATCTTAGCGCTTATAAAGATTATGCTTTATAAGAACAAAAAATGTGATGATAATGGATTCCTTTATCAGTGCTAAAATATTTGTTCTGATAAAGGAATGCATTAATAGTGCCTTTTTAGAACTGATAAAACGATATTCTCATATTTTATAATATCTGTTGCATATTATCCTCTGTTTGTCCCACCCTCAAGCCCTCATGCCGTTGTACCCCTACAACAACTCCCCCCCCCCCCCCCGCACGATCTTCTCTTTCCTATAGCTGAGCCACTTGCCCTACTCATTCTCCTCCCCCTTGAACCCCTTCCACAGATCCTCCTCCCACACAAACCATACATCGTCCTCTCTGATGGACTCCCCACAAACCCTACTCCTCCATTTCTCAATGGTGGCGGCTCCACCCATATAACTCCCCCTCGCGGTCATGCCTTCCTCTCCCAACATTGCGTAGAAGGCTACCTGACCACTCGACGCTTCATCACTCCCTCTATAACAGATGCGATCTATTATAGGTAAGTCTCCCACTTATCCTTTCAGGTTTATTTTTTGTAGATATGTTTTGTGAGAGTAGTTATCATTAGGGTGATGTTTGGATTCTTCCCCATGATTACCACCCTTGGATTAGATGCTAAAAACATAGAGTTCGAACAATCTATGTCAAAAAATCACACATGTAGTGGATTATTATACTTGGTTAGCAAATTATTTGACCTAAAGTATAATTTTCTATGATTCCGCAAGGGTTGTTATGATGTTAGTAACTATAATTTATTTTTCACCTAGTGTCATATGTAAGAGGAATTGATATTCTCGTGAAACCTCAAGCTAGACATTGTTATACATGAATATTCTATTAATGTTGAGTGTTTTTTCTTCATCCTTCTGGTGGGTGCATCTATATTGGGGAAATTGGTATTTTTGTAAACCCCTTCATGAAAAATAAGAGTTCTTATAGTACCCACCTCATTATTAATTGGTTACACTTTGTGGGTGTCATGATGTGCTCGTGATTGTGTTTATGGGGAAGGTTCTATTTATGATTGTGTTTGTGGGGAAGGTTCTACATTGGGATGGGCCTCACAGGGTTTTTTATATAGGGTGGCTAGAGATATCGAGAGGTAAGGAAAACTGAGTAGGAATTAGCTGTGAGACTTGGAATTGGCTTCAGTTTGGGTGAGATCTCTCTTGTAGTGTTTTCTTCAGTTTTCTTCCTCCTCGGCTGAAGCTCTCTAGTCGTTTTCCATATACTTAGTGTCTATTCTAAGATATCTATCATTTATGTAGTTTTTTTTATTGTTTAAAAAAGTTTGTGATGCAATTTATGAAAAATAATTTTATATAAGTGTTTGTTGGTTATATAGTTTATGTTTGACATCGCTTATTGAAAAGTGATCACAACTGATCACAATTGATTGTGTATAAGGATATGTTTTACTGTACCTGGGGTTCATCTTGAAAAAACTTTTTTATAACTGTTTAAAGTGATTGTCAATTGTAATAAATGGTTTTGTATAAGTTTTTTCATCTTGGTTGTTGGAAAGGTGATAATCTCATGCATTTTTATGTAGTTTTCTTCTGGAATTTAATCATCTAATTTGGGTTTAGATAGTGGTAGGAACATGTGAGCAGTTTTATTTGGGTGGTTAATTATTTTTAGAATTGAGGGACGTTTCTTAACATCAGTCAATGGTAAATTCTACACATCTTTCTTTTATATCAAGGATAATTTAAAGCTTGTGTCAACTTAGTGAACCTCAATGACCAGTTGTTCCTCGGTGTTAGTTTAGAAGGTTTTTTATTGAAAATGGGGAGACACCATGCACTTTAGTGGGTAGATAGTGATTCTTCCCTAATACCTATTTTGGGTATCAAGATTGTTAATTTGAATGGAGACTATTCTACAAAATAAATTCCCTTGGTGTGTCAGGCCAAGTGATTTTGGTTAAGTGCACCAACATTATGGAGAACACTATTACGCGATGGGGGATGAATTTATTCTCAAGAGAATGTAAATATATTTAACTTGGTTGGAATTTATTTCATCTCTTTTTATTAAATCCATTAATTTAGGTTGATAAATTCATAGACAAACCTCTAGTGGTTTGAGGGAATTCAACATGTAATACTATGCTTTGGATGGCTATATTAGTGTTCTCTGCTTATGCCTATGGTTGGCGTTGATATCATAATCTTATAAGGTAGTGATTTTCTGGGATGTTGGGTTAGAAGCACCCACCCACAGTAGGTGTGTGATGTAAGTCTCATCTCAGGAGCCACTGTAATTCATAGGTACATCAATGATAGCCCGTTACTCCAAGGAATTATATATTATTTTGATGGGTGTAGACATATAACATTTCATTTTCTTAACATTCATGCAACATTCATAGAGGAAGTCGACGAATATCCTAGGTGGAGGAAGAAACTAGAGAAATGGGGTTTGTATAGAACTAAAGTGATGGAGGAGATCGGGGAGCAGGATGAGGTGAATGGAACATTGGTTTGATTCTTCTAATACTACCCCTAAGTAGACCACTCCTATTTTGGGAAGTTAGTGGTCAGAATCTCATATAGTTTTAGTCACTAGAGTCTTTTTACCAGGACGCTTTAGGAGTGTTTGGAGGTTTGATCTATGTTAGTTATACTTTTCCTATAGTACTATTTTAAATAGGTATAAGAAACTATTTTTCCTAATTTGTTCAATTATTTTCTTGGTATATGGTAGGCACAATTAATCTCTATTTTTATAAATAAGTGGTTATGTTCTACTGTATTTAGAAGTCTTGTTTTGTGTATTTGAATTATAAATACTAATATTTGAGATTAAAATAGGATGGAGATTAATAAATATTGGATGGAAGCTAATCATTTGACAATAGAGTTTGAGAACGGAGTGAAAGAGTTCATCATGTTTGCAAAGGATCATGAAAATTATTCTTCTCAAATCCTTTTCTTGTGTTTACATTATTGTTATTCTAGACTAATTACTCAAGAGGAGTTAGAAGAAAATTTGATATGTCACAGAATATATCAGAGTTACAAATGATGGAGTAAATATGGAGAGAAAACAAATGTAGCTAATAGTTGGGATAAAACTGTGTTTTATGGATCATCAGATACGAATACATATATGAATAATGAAGAATACAGTATGGAGGATGTGATTACAGATGTCAATGATGATGAAGATCATATTTATGAATGTACAAGGACAGTTGAAGAGGAACTTCGTGATTTCCCACAATTATTTGAGAAGTTAAAGAGTTGTGCAAAGACACCATTATATGTTGGTTACACTAAATATACAGCATTGTCAGCTGTACTAAGGTTCTATAAATTAAACACAGACAACATATGGAGTGATGTCAGTTTTATGAAACTACTTTCTCTTTTGAATGACATGATCCTAGAAGATAATGATCCCCAAAACCATACATATAACGCTAAAAGAATCCTATGATCGATTGTTATGATTTCTGAAAGAATACATTCTTACCCGTAAGAAGGTATACTATTTCTCATGGAATACAAATCACATAAAGAATTCCTAGTGTGTCATGATTCTCAATATAAGTAAGATGAATCCAGTCCTATGAAATTTGTATGGTACTTTCGAATCATTTTAAGTTTTAGGTGTCTATATGGAAGTGAAAAAACTGCAATACAATTGTCATGTCATATAGATAAAAGAAATAAAGAAGGGAAATTACATCACTCGGCCGACTCTCTTCAATGGAAGATAATTGATCATGAGGATCATGAATTTGGAAGAGAGTTGAGAAACCTCCGTCTTGAATTATCTAAAAATGGAGTGAATCCTTTTTGTTTTCGAACCAGTACTCACAGTACATCAACTATTATTTTGGTAAATTATAACTTTCCACCCGGATTATGCATGAAGCGAAATTTTATCATGTTATCTAAGCTTATATCAGGACCAAAAATATCAGGTAACGATATTGATGTTTTTTTTGTTTTCATTGATTGAGGATTTGAGGTTATTCTGGGATTCAGGTGTTATTTTGTATGTTGCTTCTAAAAGTGAATACATCACGTTGAGAGTGATGTTGTATGGGAAGATAAATAATTTCCTTACTTATAAGAATTTTTTAGTCTATAGCATTAAAGGAACTCAAGGGTGTCTCATTTATTGAAGAAGATACAGAATCAATTAGGTTGATACATTCATCGAAAACTGTGTTTCTAGGATATCGTAGATTTCTACCTCGTCAGCATAAGTACCGATCTTGGATGACATCATTCAATGGAAGTTCAGAACAATGCACAACATCATCTCCAATAATCGGTGATCAACTTTTTGAGATGTAAAATATGTGAACACTGTTTTCGGTAAACCATTTTTGAAATACCTTACAAAAATCGATTGGAAAAAGATATCAGTTTTTTTTTGAATTACCATACTAGAATTGTTTGTACGTCAGACATTTTCTTGATGTGATGCATGTGGAAAAAAAATTATGTGACAGTGTTATCAGAACGTTTTTAATGCCCCTGAAAAAACAAAGGATGGAATTAAAGCATGGTTGGACATGGTTGACATGGGAATATAAGAAGATTTGGCTCCCATGAAGGGTGAAAATTGAATTTTTCTTACTCCAACTGTATACACTTTTTCCTTGGAGGAGAGATATCTATATTTCAACTTCTTCACAAATGTAAATGTTCCATAGGGGCATTCATTAAATATCAAGAACATTGTGCCAATGAATTATTTGAAGCTAAAAGGTTTTAAATCTCATGACTTAGATTTTTTGATGTAATATTTAATTCTTATATCTTTACATAGCATTTTTTCAAGAATGTTCATCATACATTTACCAAACTTTGTTTCTTTTTCAAAGCTATATGTAGCAAAGTTTTAGACTTGGTGAAATCTCCTGCTATTGAAAAAGAAATTTTCATCCTATTATGTGAATTATAAATTTTCTTCCCGCCATCATTATTTGACATGATGGTTCATTTGATGCTTCACTTGGTGAGAGAGGTTCAACTTTGTGTCCATGCACACTATAGATGGATATACCTCGTTGAACGGTATATAAAGATTTTGAAAGGGTGTGTCCAAAATCGAATTCATCCAGACGGTTTTATAGTAGAGCGATATATTATTTAGGACACTGTTGAATTATGTACTGAATACCTATATGATGTGGAAAGCATTGGTCTCCCAAAATATTATCACACTGGACGCATTGAGGGTTAGGGAATTTCTGGAATAAATGTTGTGACAATCTATATTAAAGATCAGGACCAGACCCACCTTTATGATTTTCATAATAGTTTGGAGGTTTATCCATATATTTAAACCCACAAAGAAATTCTTAGGATGTTGAATCCATCAAGGGATTTGAAATGGATGTCAAATACACATAATCATCAGTTTATAGGATTGTTTTAGGACCATATTTTTAAGGAGTTAGTTGAAAATCTGAATCCCATTTCAGAACAACATTGATGGCTAGTCATCGGACCAAGTGTGGATGTACTATCTTAATATGGTTATGTAATTAATGGTTATACATTCTATACTGATTAACATGATGAAGATAGTACCATGAAAAATAGTGGAGTCACACTTGTGGATGAAGCGATGCATGTTTCTAGTAGTATGGAATGAAATCCAATTTATGCAAATATGTCATACGTTGGCATTATAAAACTAATATGGGAGTTGGATTATACGACATTCAAATTGCTGATTTTTCATTTCCAATGGGTTGCTAACAATAGTGGTGTTAAAATGGATGAATTGGGATTTGTAAAAGATGATTTTAGTAAAGAATGGTACAAAGACAAATAGTTTATAATGGCATCACAAGCGGTAAAATTATTTTATGTTCCAGATCCAGTAAACTGATTGTAGCTGATTATTCTGTTATCGTCCAAAACTAATGAAGGGTCTGATGAAAATTTAGTTGAGGATGATCCATTCAGTGGTACATAGAAATCATTTCAAAGTGGCCCTAGTGTAGATGATGTTTTATATGTTAGATGAGACCACAATGAAGGGATTTGGATAATCAAGTGAGGTTTCAAATCCCTTTATCCATTGAAAAAAGAAAGAGAGTTCAATAAATAGGTTATATTTTTCTTGTAATATAGATCTTGTTATCTAATTTTATTATCTAATCATTACTTAAATTATGTAATCTAAATTAACTATTCTACCACTATTGAAGTTAATGACTTCTGGACGTTCTGGTGCTCCTAAGCTTGAGGATGAACAAGTCTCTCAAGTTGATATTTCTACTACTGCTACTGTGGCTTCACACAGTGCAGAACAACATCATGTTTCTGAACTTGTTGATGCTCCTAGTGTTGAGGTAAAATGACCCTCAGTATATGGTGTTGCTATCATTTAAGATGAACATGGAGATGGCTTGGATATTGATGAAATGGTCGGGGAAGAAAGACCGACATCCCAGAAAACATAGTTGCATCGTTGTTTGAGGGTGTTAGCCAATGTTCTTAACGTGAAAAGAAAAGGCATAAAATTTGATGTTTGATGGAATGCATGAGGCCAACATGTGAATCCCAACAAAGCTATGTTTAGTAGTTACATTGGAATTTTCACTCAGCAACACGTGACGATTGACATATATTCATGGCTCTATGTTGTGTCCAGGCTGAACGCTGTGATCTGGGATGAAATTATGGTAACATTATGATATTATTTCATTAATATACTAGAGAATAAAATAATGAAATAGTGTCTTACTCTTCTCAATCTCTTGTAGAGTACATTTATAGTAGATGATTTACACAATAATTATGTACTAAGGCTTGTAGGAAGGTGTCATCTACATTTTCACACTATTTTAACAAACATTCTCTTAAAAGATTGAAAAGCTAAAATAAACATGCACCCACCCCTTGTCTATGCTCACCTGATATCCAGAATATCATGGGATGCATTTATTGGCCGCTCTGGGGATGATAATTTTCTAGTACATTGTTTCTGATAATACTTATTTTTTCAGGATACGTGTATTCATCACTTTGATTTTCAATTTTTCATTTATTAAATAGAAACTCAGTACTGAAAATAGGGAACGTGCATCCAAACCAATATACCCATATTGTAAAGCGAGGATGGGGTACGCTTCATCAGAAAATAGAATAGTAGATATTTTAAATTTACTGGAATATTTTTAGGTTCCAAGAAACAACATCATAATTATCTTTCTATATTTATATGTAGATTGATGAGTCTAAAACCAAAGACACTTCCATCCTACGTCACGTGCTATGGAATGAGGCATGTTTGAATAAGGGAATCTAGTAAATTAAAACACACAAAAGTGTGGGAAATATGTGTATGTATGACAGGATAAATTTTTTTTTTTTAAATTGATATTATATAAAAACAATTAGATATTTTTCTATATCTGATAGTGACATGAATCAGCTACTCCTGTAGTAGATGCAGACCTGTTATCGACAGCTTTGAACCGGCCAGAGCAATGCGGTCATCTCATAGGTGTGGGGTTTGAGGTGACACCCTGAGTATATTATGAGAAAAAATACAAATGGATGACAGACATGAAAAAATGAAACAATTGAGAGAAAGACTAGAAACTCTTGAAGAACGATTTCATTAGCAGGGAGAGTTGCTAGGAACATTTGTGGGTGGGAAGCAAGGAGAAGTCACAACTCAGGAACAACCAGTGCATGAAGATCCCGCCCCACCCCGCACTAGATTTGAGGCAAGCCATTATCCTCAAAGAACTGTCTTATCCAAGGTAATCAATATTCTAATAAGTGTTCCCATGAAATGTGAATCAGACAAACATTGATACTTTTCATGTACTGATCTTCTACATGGTGATAATTACTATGATTTATATATGTCAACACCCACCTACACATGGTATAAAGGTCTACGATGTTCAATATCCTAGAGGATAAACTCCACAATAGACCACATCCAAAAGATCATATGAAATTGATCATTAATGTAAATAAAGAGATACTGATTTCACTTGAAGACGATGAAACTCATATGGTCGAAATGGCTATTAGTACATTCATTTCATGGATGTCAAAACTTGTAAGAGTACCTGTGGAAAAAGAGGTATTTATTTCCAATTTTTTCAAGCTAAACATTTAAAAATTAATGAAAAAGGGGTCTGAACCAATGAATGTTATTATAGACGGAGAAAGGGAAGGGGTGACAAGAAGCCTCTTCTCAAAAGTATCTAAAGGATCGACCAACCGATCCCAAAGAGCTACTGAAATCACAATAACACCACCTATTCTATATCCACATTTACTACCATTGAAGACTCATGTGGATAGGAATCTAAGAGGTTGTTGTTGTCATATAGTGGTTTTTGAAAAGAATATACACGGACAGGAAATTCAAGATTTCGTTATTGCTGAAAATGTAAATGAGATCCTTGAATACTATTGTCTATGATTCATAGTTTTTAATTTATATATAAGGTATGTTTTCATGAATTGGTTTTCTAAAAGATGATATAATGTGAAAATTATGTCTAAATTTATTTTATGTTATTGAAAGACGTATATATGAAAAATAGTTGAAAGAATTTTCCCATGAGCCAAAATTTGGACTAGTTTGTCCTCATACAACATCAACATGATTAACAAAATTAGAACCATAAAAAAAATATTAAATAGTGAATGGCTTGCGGAAAACATTTGAACGAAAGATTACAGATGATAGAATCTTCCTAATACCAACCATGCAGGGGTAAAACTCTACAGTTAAAGCATACCAATTATATTTTTACTTAATTTATTACTTATTCCTTTTTCTATTTTTTTGGAAACATTTTATACTAATTGTGGTGAACTAGGATACACCAAAAATTTATTTTTTGAATTCAATGCAAGGATATCCATAAAACTGACCACACATGATGGAGTTTGTGAATCTCTAAGACAATACATCCTATGTTTTTGGTCTAACATCGAGTAATATAATTTATATTATCTTTTACTGATGATTCTTTTATGATAGGGTAGTATATCATTATTGTCTAAAAAAAGGAATGAGGACAGGGGCTAAGCATAAGTAGGCGAGCAAGTACCATGTCTGGACAAACTTTAGGGTGTATATAATAAAATATCACTATCCAAACACATATCAACACATGTTACTTATACTCCTAATGATAAATTTTTTTGCAGTGTCCAACAAAAACAAACAATAATGATTGCAGTTATTATGTTTTTTAATTTATGAAATAGATCATTTTTCATCAACAAACTAGCATCCCAAAAGAAGTATTGTAAAAACAACTATTATTTCATTTAAATTAATTATTAATTCTTTATTTATATATTTTGTAGTACTACTATGACGGTCCCAAAGCCTCATACTCACAAGATGATGTAGAGTTTTTCAGAAACAAGTGGGCCGCATACCTGATGGAATATTGTACACAAATTGCATGAAGATCTGACTTGGGGACGTGTACAATTGGTGATCATTTTTGAGAGGGGTTTAGGGGATAAAACGATGAAACATTTTGGTATATAAATGTTTGTTGGAAAAATTTAATTGTTATTAAATAAAACCACCTTTCTTCAATGAGTCATTTTCCAATTTTAACAGATGAAATTCACTAGTAACATGGAAGAATGAATAACCACTTTTCATTGGGCTTTGGATAAGATAAAACAGTAAAATCTCCAAAATACCTTCATATCCAACCAAACACATTCTAATTGTGTTGATACTTTAGGGGAAAGATACATTGGTCATTTGGGACATTTACGAGTCAACCCATCCTCAATCTGAGGCATTTTGTGGACGGTATCACTCAAAGTGTGTCTATTTTGTTTAAAATGGAAAAATTTTAAGTGGAAACAACAACTGACGTACTGAAATCTGACCAAACGCATTTGGATTGTGTTGATACATTAGGGGAACAATCCATGAGTCATTTGAGATTTTAATGGTTCAAAACCGCCTCAATCTGAGGCACGGTGTGGCCATTATCACAAAAAGTGTCTCGCTTTTGTTTAAAATGGACAAAATTATAAGTGAAAACAACAACTGATGTACAGAAATCCGACCAAACATATTCAGATTGTGTTGATAATTTTTTGGAATGATACATGGGTCTTTTTTGATGTCTATGATTCAACCCCATCTCATTCCGAGGCACATTGTGGCCGGTATCACTCAAAGTGTCTCTCTTTTGTTTAAAATTGACATAATTTTATGTGAAAACAACAACTAACATACATAAATCTGACCAAACACATTAGGATTATGTTGATACTTTTAGGGAATGATAAATGGGACATTTTTGACGTGTATGAGTCAACCCTGCCTCAATCTGAGGCATGGTGTGGCTGGTATCACTCAATGTGTCTCTCTTTTGTTTAAAATGGACAGAATGTAATGTGAAAACAACAACATACATATGGAAATATGACCAAACACTTTTGGATTGTGTTGATACATTAGGAGAATAATACATGGGACATTTTTTATGTGTGATTGTCAACCCCACCTCAATTGGAAGAATGGTGTGGCCGGTATCACTCAAAGTGTTTCTCTTTTGTTTAAAATGGACAGAATTTTAAGTGAAAACAACAACTGACGTATGGATATCTGACCAAACACATTCTGATTGTGTTGATACTTTAGGTTAATGATACATGGGTCATTTTTTATGTGTAAGATTCAACTCTGCTTTAATCTGAGGCACGGTGTGGCCGATATCACACAAAGTCTCTCTCATTTGTTTAAAATGGATATAATTTTAAGTGAAAACAACAACTGACGTATGGAAATCCATCCAAACGCATTCGTATTGTGTTGATACATTAGGGGAACGATCCATGGGTCATTTGAGATGTATAAGAGTAAACCCCGCCTCATTCTGAGGCACGATGTGGCTGGTATCACTCAATGTATCCCTTTTGTTTAAAATGGACAGAATTTTATGTGAAAACAACAACTGACGTACGTAGATCCGACCAAACACATTAAGATTGTGTTGATACAATAGGGGAAAGATCCATGGGTCATTTGGGACGTGTACAAGTCAAACCTACCTCAATCCGAGGCATGGTGTGGCTAGTATCCCTCAAAGTGTTTCTCTTTTATTTAAAGTTGACACCCCCAACCCCTTGGATGCCCCCAACCCCTGGACATGCCCACCCCTCCTAGACACTACCCCACCACCTGGAAACCCCCACCCCCTAGACACCCCCACCCCCTAGACTGCCACCCCAAACCCCCTGGACACCACCCCACCCCCTTCGACATCCCCAACAACCCCCTGGACCCCACCCCCTGGACACCACCCCACCCACTAAACACCCCAAACCCTCTAAACACCCCCACCCCCTAAAAATCCCCCCAACCCCCTTGAAACCCCCACCCCAGACACCCCCACCCCCTGGACTCCCACCAACCCCCTGGATGGCACCCCCACCCCTTCAAAATACCACCCCACCACCTGGACACCCCCACCCCCTTCGACAGCCACCCCCACCCCCTAGACCCTACCCCACCCCCCTTTGACAGCACCACCAACCCCGCAGACCACTCCCACCATCCCTGGACACCACATCCACCCCCTAGACACTACCCCACCCCCTTGGACAACCCCACTAACCCCCTAGAACGCCCCCACCCTCCCTAGACACAACCCCACCCCTAGACACCCCACCCCTCTGGATACCCCCACCCCCTAGAAAGCCCCCCATCCACCTAGACACCACCCCACCCCCTGGACGCCCCCAACCCCCTGGACACCACCCCATCCATTCAACACCCCCACCCCCTGGAGACCACCCCACCATCTAGATATCCCCACCCTTCTGGACACCTCCACCCCGGGAAATCCCCCCCAACCACCTGGACACCACCCCACCCCCTGGACACCCCCACCCTCCTTGACACCCACCAACACCCTGGACGGCACCCACACCCCTCCTAGACACCACCCCACCAGTAGGAACCCCCCCCCCACCCTCCAACCCCTTGGACATCCACCCCCACTCCCCTGGACATCTTCCCACCCCCTTGGACAACCCCACCACCCACCTGGACCGCCCCACCCCCCTAGACACCACCCCACCACCTAGACACCCCCACCCCTCTAGACACCCCAACCGCTATAAAGCCTCCCCAACCCCATGGACACCACCACACCCCCATGGACAACCCCATGGACAGACCCCCACCCCAGACACCCCCAACCCCCTGGACACCCACCAACCCCCTAGCACCCGCACCCCTCCTAGACAACACCCCACCACATAGACACCCCCTAAACACACCCACCCCCTTAGAAAACCACCACCATCCCCCCTCTACACCACCCCACCCCCCTTGGAGAGCCCCACCCACCCCCCTGGACACCACCCCACCCCCTGGACACCCCCACCCCTCTGGACACCCCCACCCCTGAAAAGCACCCCAACGCCCTAGACACCACCCCACCCCCTGGACACCCCCATGGACACCCCCACCCTGGACAGCCCCCCTGGACACCCACCAACACCTTGGATGACACCCCACCCCTCCAAGTCACCACCCCACCACTGGGAAATCCCCCACACACTAGACACCCACACCCCTTGGATAGCCACACCCACCCCATAGACACCACCCCACCCCCCTTGGACAGCCCCACCAACCCCCTGGTCCCCCCCCAACCCCCCAAAACCATGTACACCACCCCACCCACCATTGGACACCAGCATGGACACCCCCACCCCCTGGACACCCCACCATCCCCATGGACTACCCCCACCCCTGGAAGCCCCCACCCCACCCCTCCTCTTCACCACCCCACCCCCTCGACACCACCCCACCCCCCATGGATAGGCTTATCCCCTTGGACAACTGCATCCCCCAGACACCCCCCGGACACCCCCACCCCCATAAACACCCCCACCTCCTTAGACAGCCACCCCAAACCCCTTAAAATCCCCCTCCCCAAACCCCGTGAATTCTGAATTGAATTCATTACGTATTTAAATTTTTTTTGAATTATTTGTTAATGGTGTATGGGTATACTTGTTTTATGGGTATACATGCTGAAATTACCTTTTGAGTTATGTGTTAATATTGTATGGGTATACATGTTAATATGATGATTTTTTTCCAGGTATTTTTTGGGTGTTCTATTGTAGTTTTTATATTACAGTAGATAGGGAATTTATCAACGCTTTTTTAGAACTGATAAGGATATCCATTATCATCACCTTTTTAGCGCAGATAAAGGCTCCCTTTATTAGTACGCTTTTAGCACTAATAAATGTATCCTTTATCAGTGCTTCTAAGAATTGATAAAGTTTTCCTTTAATAGTGTTGAGCTTTACAGTACTTTTTTAGCGTTGTTAAAGCCCGTTTTTGAGGGCTGATAAAGCCTGTTTTTGTAGTAGTATATAATCTTCTTAGAATCATTTTCCCATGTAACTTGTGAGACGATTAATTGTACCTACCCTATGATATTGTTTCTAGATGTTTATCTAATTGGGATTGATTGAGGTATTCTAGGGACAGTAAGATAGATTTTTATCTAATCTTTCTGATTGAGGGATCCCATGGCTAGTGAAATAGAGTTATTCCAATCTGATTATTGAATTTCGCCTTTCATAATGAAAAATAACATTTATAGATTGGTTAAAAATATAAATACCTAATATATTGGATATATACCCCCATAAATTTCAAACTATATATAATGATTTTATAATGTTCTATATGTTTTTATTTACACATTATAAATTCTTACAATACTTGTTTTTAAAAAAATTAATTTTTTTGTGCATTTTTATTGAAATTATTTCCATCTTATAAACTTTTATAAATAATGATATTAAGAAGAACAATCTATCTGATTTATACTCTAAATTTTTAGTGCACATTCCTTAGATAATTTTACATAATTTAGTTAATGATTTTTTTATGTTTTATAGTAAAAACTATATTTCACTCCCCCCCTCCACCACATGTATGTATTGTTATACTCTTTGATTCTATAGTTCCGTGTTTAGATATTTTATTACTCAATACTCATGTAAAGTTTTCAAGTGATATTTTTATTACTCCCAAAACACACATGTTTCACTATAGAATTGATGAATTTATTCATCTCTACCTGATGAGTCATGTTACTGTAAATATCATTATGGATAAGTCATATTTGTTCTATGGTTATAGGGTATGTAGGATTTTAATGTAATACTTTTGAGGCTGAATGAGGTTTTTTTTAGATTTAATATGAATCTCAATGCATGATTTTAGTTTAATCTATGATTTTATTCTCCGTAATAATTATCTACCACCACTCATCTTCCCTTATTTAATTTATTCAGGGATGGCCCAAACATTTTACCCATCCAGAAACAAATTTAAATCCATCTATTTCCTTCCATATATTTCCCACCCACTTTTGTTGTTGTTCTACTATTACAAGCTTAGGAGGATTATGAATTAAATTTTTTGAAGGATTGAGTCATAAATATCCACATATTAGGATGTATTTTCCTTTCTCTTAGCTAATTCTAATAACATTTTCAATCTTATTATCCACCATCTCCACCAAACAACACCTACAATAAGGTTAAAACTCTAGTATACATACATACACCTCTTTATTTTATTATATATGATACCCCCCATAGGATTTAAGAAATTCCTTACATCTTTCCCCATTATTAGTCACATTTTTTTCTACTTTTTATATCTATAATTTATTATTAGAAATATATTTTGAAGGTGTAAAGACCCGAAGCCTGACGTAGATGGACATTACATTACTTTTGCGGAATACTTAGTACATAAAAAAACACACACATAAGGATCGTAATAGTTTAGTGTCTTTGGAAACTCGGAATATAATCTTCTAATCGTGGTGAAAGATCTTCAACATCTCCCATAAAGATCTTCTTTTTTTAAACCTAAAACCTTTCTTTATATCCTGGGGAAAAGAAAACATAAAAGGGTGAGCTCAAATGCTCAGAAAGGGTAAACAAAAGAAATATCAATCACATCATATTCATAAGAACATAACATTGTGGAAATCTTAACCTGCAAAAGAGAACATAATTTCATAATATGGGATAAATCATGGTAGTGAAATGAAATCCCAATAATCATAACTTAAAACATGAAACTTCGTGGCATACACACATAATCATAGAGAATCATTTCTTGTTAGTCAAGACTCATTGCCAAGACTATCTTAGTGGACAAAGTCCCTTTCTGAACCGAGTCACCCTCGTTTCAGTCCTGTTTCACTGAACCGGTATAACCTACCGTTCCAGCCATGTCTATCTAATGAGATATAAAATCTTTACCCAATGTATTGGAGGGAGATATAGGTCCCACCCATCTCATAATGATACCATTCTTATGTGTGCCACAAAATCATAAATCATACATCATTTCATAACCCATGTAATAAAAATGGGAATCTTAAACATCGGGGCATCATAAAACAATTCAAATAAGATAAAGGAATTCATAAAAATATAATTCCATCACAACATAATCAAATCAATGTAATAATAGGGATAAAAACAGAACGCTTTATTATCTTATATGTAAAATAATTTTGATAAAACACTTGAACTCCATTCTTGAGGAAAATATCATTTCTACTTCAAAAACACTTTTCCATTATTAACATGTCGTACAATTACAAACTAAAATAATTTGATTAAAAATAAACTTGAAAAATTGTAAAGGAAGATTCTTTGAAATAATGTTTTAAAAATCCATTCATGCCGCATAAGTTTTTTTTTTAAAACATTCTTCGTACTTTTGTCAGAAAAGTCATAAAGTACCTCGTACGAAAAACGACAAAAGATTCCTTTCATATCTTGTACTAAAAACTCACCGAAGGGTAAAATTGGATTTAAACAATTGTAGGTGGATGGAAATAATATTACATAATGAGAAAACATGGATTTGGATGACAAAATACAACCCAGTAAATACCAAAGTATAAACAATCTCGGATAAAAATGAGATTGTGATATTTCCCTTACCTTAGGTCTGATTTTCTTTGTAAGTGTCCGAACCTCCTGTATAATGATTTAAATAATGTCATTGACTTATTACAGAATCATATTCATTGTTATGATATCATATATGGTTCACTTATGACTTTATATTACCCGTTCTTTTGTAAATTCCATGTTAAAGAGCGTTTTGGGTAAAATTGTTTCATTTGTCGTCCGTGTTTTGACTTGTAATTATTCATATGATTACGTAGATCATGATTACTTAATTCCAGAATATAAAACATGATTTATATATATATATATATATTCATAATATACATATATATATAATAAATCAGTAAATGGAAATAAATACACCGTTCATGGAGACGGTAGGCCCTACATACGCATGACCGTTGATTTCGTTTCCTTATTGAGTTGAGCGGAATTAAGTGGATGACATACATATAAATACACATAAATCCAGTATAATTATTATGTAATATATTTCATTATTACTTATTATGTATACTTTATAATCATTCATGAATGTTTAAAGTGGAGAATGAATCTCATCGCGTCGTGGAGACGGTAGTCCGTACGTACGCACGAGCGATGATATCGTTCTCATGATCGTGGGACTGTATTGGAGTGTAGGTATACTATTTCATAATCAATATCACTTTTAAATTATAATATATAGTTATTATTTACACCATTATACCCATCCAAGTAAGGTGGTGGTGGAAAATAGATTTCACCACGGCGTGGAGACAGTATTCCGTACGTACGCACGCGCGGTGATTTCATATTTCGTAGGATGGATAGATGGTGAAATAGGATTGTTTCATACTTATAATAACATATCAGTATATGAGTGATAGTAATGTTATTACTTCATAATGAAACAACCTAAGAATAAGAAGTGTAAGAAGAAATAAAGGTGGAAGAATCGGTAATGGAAATTACCTCTTCTTTGAAGCGCCTTTTTGAGACCTCCTATTAGGGCACTAAAATTGGTCTTTGAGGAAGACCAGAACCTCTAGGATGTTTCTAGGGAAGTGGAGAAGAGAATTTTTCAGGGGTTTTCCGAGCTTGACGGCTCAATGTTGTGTGAGGAAGAGAGGGAGGAAGTGCCCTTTTATAAGGGAGGAGAGGGGCACCTTTGGAATAACTAAACATATTATTTTATTATAAAGTCAAGTTCGGTTTTATATAGCTCCAAATTGTTTTATTTTGAGGCTAAGGTGGGGATGGGTCGAAATCCTCTCATCCAATAAAATTTAGACAAGTTTAGGTTCCTATTTTAACCTTATCATTTAGATTTAACATTAAGTTAAATAATTTTACTTTTACCGTGTCTTCTTGTGTTCTTACACTATAAGGTTAATAAACTTACTATAAGAAGCCAAACGAACCCCAAGTTGTTTATTATTAATATATATAACCTTATATAAGTCATTTGGCCGAACCATAGATTTTTAGGAATAAAATAACAATTAATAATATAATATTTGTTTTAAAAACTATTTTATGTCAATTTTGACACTATTTAGTGATTGATTTTTTTGAAAATCATAACAGAATGATAAGTTCGAAAAAATTTAATTAAATCAATAATAACATGTCATATTAACCATGAAAATTATTTGAATTCATAAAAAGTCTCAAATTATATTTATTTGATTATTTATAACATCAATTATGTCAATATTTCATTAATAAGATAATTACTACATCATCATTGTGTCATAAATAAATTAAATTATTTAATGTCTAAAAATTACAAATAAAATACCATTATGTAGTAAATATTTTTATCTTTATAATGAATATTTATAGGCGAATTTATCTTATTTATAACCCCATATTAAAATTTTTTAGTAAATAAACTTTGATTTTAACTCTTTTAACCCTTCTTTAAATAAATTAATAATAAATGTCCTAATCTAATCCAAGTGGGCCTAAATGGTCGTATTTTATTCCTAAGTTTGTTTTTGGTCGAATCACACTTTTCCAATAGAATTAGGACATGTGTTGGGGTAATAATAATATCATTTCTACCCTTAATTACCCTATTTACTTTGAACTGTGGTAAAAAAAAGTAAAAAGTTACTATTCACCAAAAAAATTATTTTTATCTCATTGAACCACATTTTACTTACTGACATCAACCGTGTCTCTCGGATTTTTGAAATTCCACTAATAGATGCGGTAAAATTAAGTTTTATGAACAATTCAGTTTTTTTAACTACCACTTAGTGGTTTCACTATTCATCAAAAATTGAAAGTTTTCAGAAAAATACCAAAAATTAGGCCTAAGCTATATTTGATATTATGAACTCAAAAATGATGTCTATTTTACCAAATTCAAAACATCTCAGTTGCATTAACTAATTTAAAAATTAATTCCCATTGTCAAAACAAATGGTGTGTTTTTAAGAGATAATAACTATCAAAAGATTGACACTTGTTTATGTTTGGTTTAAATGTGAAATTACATCCAATGACTAACATTGTATTAAATTATATTCTAAATATACTTTAAAACAACTAAAATTAAAAATTTATTACTATTAATTATTTCGATTGAAAAAAATTGTTTTTAATTAAAATTTAGTAATTTCCACTATTCATCAAAATATGAAAGTTATCCGAAAAATACCAAAATTTCACCCTAAGCTAATTTCGATATTTCAAATCCAAAAATGAAGTTCATTTTGAAAAATAAAATTTACAAAATTTGAAAAAGTGGTTATTACTATTCATAACGGCTAGTTTTAATAATATTTTAATAGCACATCATTGTTTAGTGAAACTTGGTATTGCGTACTACACACGCTATCAAGGAAGGTCGCAATTGCATGTAATGAAAAGAAAGTCAAGGATGCATGTTGTGCAAGATCCTTTTGGTGTAGCGTACAACACAAGACATTAATGAAATTAAAAAGAATATTTTTCATAAAATCTCGGGGTGTTACATTCTACCCCCTTAAAATGAATTTCTCCCTCAAAATTCGTCGGGGATATAAATGGTTTACTATTCAAAATATTCTTTAATCGAAACCCACATCGTAAAAATGGATACCAAAACCAATCTTTAAAAACAAAAGTATGAAACGTAACGGTTACCCAAATAAACTAAACACTGGGTTTCCACATAGGTGAAAATATGGATATGGAAGAGAAATCTAACCATCATGTTCTGATGGAGAGTGGTAGAGAACATGACTATGGAAAACCCAACAATCACAAATCCATAAATTTGTGATGATCTAAGGTACCATCTGATTAATCAGATATAAGAGCACTAGGACAACATTTTTGGTTTTCAAGATCGTTTCCCTAAAGTTGAAGAATTTGAATTAGAATAAATACTTACTTTATTTTGGTACAATCTTACTGTTGTTCGTGCCTTGAACAATTTCCACTTCATCTCTTAAATAAAGGAAGTTGAATTTGTTATTCGTGAAGTGTTATCAGATCATGTGATAGAATGACGGGTCATTCCATTTTTCTCAAACAAAAGGTTAGCAAAAGTTATTAAGTATACATAAGTCATTCTATAGTGAGATTAATCATATATGGTTCCTAAAATTAACTTATACTTCATATATCATACCTCTTAATAAAATAAAACTAGTTTCTACTAACCAGGGACTTCCTATAGGCCATTGGTAGGCGATAAAGGCCAGTCGCACTTCGGTTGTGGGTTCGATTCCCACGGCCTTGTCCGACGCGATGGGTTGTCGCCCGTCCTGCAGGTTGTCCTTTTTCTAAAACTACATTACTATAACATCACATTAATAATATCAAAAGTTCCATCCTTAAACAATACTAACTTATGTCCAACATAATCCATTCCAATCTTTAGGCTTATCTATAATACTGCATTCCACTCTCATAATACAGTGAAAATGATTACCGGAGATTTAATACCATCGTTGATCCCCATATGTCATGAGATATGTTTTATTGGTCACATCCCAAACATTCAAAGGCCTTAATCATGTATTCTCTTGAATACCCATTGAACCTTAGTGAAAACATGAATGCAGTTAAAAGTTAACACTTTCCATAAACCAAAATCCTCAAAATTATTTATTCTCAAACCATTATATCACTTAGTCCTTATATCAATCATGATCTCATGAATATAATCAAACATCTCATTATCGTCTTATCCCTTAATTATGTGCATATCATCTATATTCCAAAAATATCTGAATAACCTTTCATGTATACTGGTACCATTAATCATACACTTTCAAAACTCAAGGAAAAACAATAGTGTAACAATCCTTAGATGTCTCTTTATTCCATAGTACCATGAGATTACTTATACAACATTACAAATGATAAACATGTAATCATTCCACTAAATTCTTAAACCATTGACTGAGCTTCAACAATTATTTCAAATCACATATCATTTGTATTCTCTTCATCATCATAAACATAAATACTACTCATACGGCCGTACTGATTCTCTTCATGAGACTTTCCCTTAGGGCATTGGTTTGCATAATGCCCGTACATTCCACATTTAAAACATTTAACCATTGTTGATGTCGTTGCAATACCATTATCCTCATCCCTGGTGTTAAATGAAACTTTTCCTTTGCACTTACTGGCTTTGTTTCCTTCTTTTCCACACCCAAAGCATCTTCCAGTTCCTTTGAAACATTCTCCTTGATGCCTCTTCCCACATGATTTACATAGGGGAAATTGAACTTTCTTTCCACTATGATCATCATGAAACTCCATCTTTCTCTTATTAGTCGAGTCAGGAAACTTACCAAATTTTACTTTATTGATCATATAATGAGATTTCTGATTCAGAATAATAATGATGCTTGGACTTCCAAATCCCATTTCATTTGGTTGCTCATCATTCCATTGTCCTTCATATCCTCCATTATCGTGAATCATCTAGTTTCCAGCCATTTTCTAAAACACAAAAAGAATAGTGTGAGGGGAAAAAATCATAATAAAGGGGGAGTAACTTCAATATCTAAAATCATTGGTTTAATCTAATATCGTTACCATAGTTCTTGGACTATATCCTATACGTATACTTATCCTTAGGGACATCCCTAGACATACCTTAGAAATGTCTCTAGGGATCTCACTAACGTTTTGGCATCCTAGTTTCCAAACGTTGACTAAACCTTTCCCCTGATACCAACTGTAAAGACCCGAAGCCTGACATACATGGACATTACATTACATTTGCGGAATACTTTGTACATAACAAAAACACACACACAAGGATCGTAATCGTTTAGTGTCTTTGGAAACTCGTAATATAATCTTCTAATCGTGGTGAAAGATCTTCAACATCTCCCATAAAGATCTTCTTTTTTTTAAACCTAAAACCTTTCTATATATCCTGGGGAAAAGAAAACATAAAAGGGTGAGCTCAAATTCTCAGTAAGGGTAAACAAAAGAAATATCAATCACATCATATTCATAAGAACATAACATTTTGGAAATCTTCACCTGCAAAAGAGAACATAATTTCATAACATGGGATAAATCATAGTAGTTAAATGAAATGCCAATAATCATAACTTAACACATGAAACTTCGTGGCATACACACATAATCATAGAGAATCATTTCTCGTTAGTCAAGACTCATTTCCAAGACTATCTTAGTGGACAAAGTCCCTTTCTGAACCGAGTCACCCTCGTTTCAGTCCTGTTTCACTGAACCGGTATAACCTTCCATTCCAGCCATGTCTATCTCATGAGATATAAAATCTTTACCCAATGCATTGGAGGGAGATATAGGTCTCACCCATCTCATAATGATACCATTCTTATGTGTGCCACAAAATCATAAATCATACATCATTTCATAACCCATGTAATAAAAATGGGAATATTAAACATCGGGACATCATAAAACAATTCATATAAGATAAAGGAATTCATAAAAATATAATTCCATCACAACATAATCAAATCAATGTAACAATAGGGATAAAAACAGAACCCTTTATTATCTTAGAAGGAAAATAATTTTGATAAAACACTTGAACTCCATTCTTGAGGAAAATATTCTTTCTGCTTCAAAAACACTTTTCCTTTCTTAACATGTCGTACAATTACAATCTAAAATAATTTGATTAAAAATAAACTTGAAAACTTGTAAAGGAAGCTTCTTTGAAATAATGTTTTAAAAATCCATTCATGCCGTATAAGTATTTAAAAAAACATTTTTCGTACTTTTTTCGAAAAAGTCATAAAGTACCTCGTACGAAAAACGACAAAATATTCCTTTCATATCTTTTACTAAAAACTCACCGAAGGGTAAAATTGGATTTAAAAAATTGTAGGTGGATTGAAATAATATTACATATTGAGGAAACATGGATGTGGATGATAAAATACACCCCAGTAAATACCAAAGTATAAATAATCTCGGATAAAAATGAGATTGTGATATTTCCCTTACCTTAGGTCTGATTTGCTTCGTAAGTGTCCGAACCTCATGTATAATGATTTAAATAATGTCATTTACTTATTACAGAATCATATTCATTGTTATGATATCATATATGGTTCACTTATGACTTTATATTACCCGTTCTTTTGTAAATTCCATGTTAAAGAGCGTTTTGGGTAAAATTGTTTCATTTCTCGTCCGTGTTTTGACTTGTAATTATTCATATGATTACTTAGATCATGATTACTTAACTAGAGAATATAAAACATGATTTATATATATATATATATATTCAGAATATACATATATATAAAAAATAAGTAAATGGAAAGAAATATACCGTTCATGGAGACGGTAGGCTGTACGTACGCATGAACGTTGATTTCGTTTCCTTATTGAGTTGAGAGGAATTAAGTGGATGACATACATATATATACACATAAATCCATTATCATTATTATGTCATATATTTCATTATTACTTATTATTTATACTTTATAATCATTCATGAATGGTTAATGTGGAGAATGAATCTCATCGCGTCGTGGAGACGGTAGTCCGTACGTACGCACGAGCGATGATATCATTCTCATGATCGTGGGACTGTATTGGAGTGTATGTATACTATTTCAGAATCAATATCACTTTAAAAAAATAATATATAGTTATTATTTACACCATTATACCCATCCAAGTAAGGTGGTGGTGGAAAATAGATTTCACCACAACATGCAGACGGTATTCCGTACGTACGCACGCGCGGTGATTTCATATTCCGTAGGATGGATAGATGGTGAAATAGGATTGTTTCATACTTATAATAACATATCAATATATGACTGATACTGATGTTATTACTTCATAATGAAACAACCTAAGAAGAATAAGTGGAAGAAGAAATAAAGGTGGAAGAATTGGTAACGGAAATTACCTCATCTTTGAAGCGCCTCTTTGAGACCTCCTCTTAGGGCACTAAAATTGGTCTTTGAGGAAGACCAGAACCTCTAGTATGTTTCTAGGGAAGTGGAGAAGATAATTTTTCAGGGGTTGTCCGAGATTGAAGGCTCAAAGTTTTGTGAGGGAGAGAGGGAGGAGGTGCCATTTTTATAAGGGAGGAGAGGGGCACCTTTGGAATAACTAAAAATATTATTTTATTATAAAGTCAAGTTCGGTTTTAAATAGCTCCAAATTGATTTATTTCGAGGCTAAGGTGGGGATGGGTCGAAATCCTATCATCCAATATAATTTAGACAAGTTTAGGTTCGTATTTTAACCTTATCATTTAGATTTAACATTAAGTTAAATTATTTTACTTTTACTGTGTCTTCTTCTGTTCTTACACTATAAGGTTAATAATCTTACTATAAGAAGCCAAACGAACCCCAAGTTGTTTATTATTAATATATATAACCTTATATAAGTCATTTGGACGAAACTTAGATTTTTAGGAATAAAATAACAATTAATAATATAATATTTGTTTTAAAAACAATTTTATGTCAATTTTGACAATATTTAGTAATTGATTTTTGTGAAAATCATAACAGAATGATAAGTTCGAAAAACGTTAATTCAATCAATACTAACATGTCATATTAACCTAGAAAATTATTGGAATTCATATAACGTCTCATATTATATTTATTTGAGTATTTATAACATCAATTATGTCAATATTTCATTAATAAGATAATTACAGCATCATCGTTGTGTCATAAATAAATTAAATTATTTAATGTCTAAAAATTACAAATAAACTACCATTATGTAGGAAATCTTTTTATCTTTCTAATGAATATTTATAGTAGAATTTATTATATGTATTACCCCATATTAAAAATGTTTTAGTAAATAAACTTTGATTTTAACTTTTTTAACCTTTCTTTAAATAAATTAATAATAAATGTCCTAATCTAATCCATGTAGACCTAAATGGTCATATTTTATTCCTAAGTTTTTTTTGGGTCGAATTACACTTGTCCAATAGAATGAGGACATGTGTTAGGGTAATAATAATATCATTTCTACCCTTAATTACCCTATTTACTTTTAACCGTGGTAAAAAAAGTAAAAAGTTACTATTCACCAAAAAATTATTTTCATCTCATTGAACCACATTTTACTTACTGACATAAACCGTGTCTCTCGGATTTTTGAAATTCTACTCACAGAAGCGGTAAAATTAAGTTTTATGCACAATTCAGTTTTTTTTAACTACCACTTAGTGCTTTCACTATTCATCAAACATTTAAGTTTTCAGAAAAATACCAAAAATTAGGCCTAAGATATATTTGATATTTTGAATTAAAAAATGATGTTTATTTTACCAAATTCAAAACATATCAGTTGCATTAACTAATTCAAAAATTAATTCCCATTGTCAAAACAAATGGCGTGTTTTTAAGAGATAATAACTATCAAAAGATTGACACTTGTTTATGTTTGGTTTAAATGTGAAATTGCATCCAATGACTAACATTATATTAAATTATATTCTAAATATAATTTAAAACCACTAAAATTAATAATTTATTACTATTAATTATTTCGATTGAAAAAGGTTGTTTTTAATTAAAATTTAGTAATTTCCACTATTCATCAAAATATGAAAGTTATCCGAAAATTACCAAAATTTCACCCTAGGCTAATTTCGATATTTCGAATCCAAAAATGAAGTCCATTTTGAAAAATAAAATTTACAAAATTTCAAAAAGTTGTTATTACTATTCATAACGGCTAGTTTTAATAATATTTTAATAGAACATCGTTGTTTAGTGAAACTCGGTATTGCGTACTACACACGCTATCAAGGAAGGTAACAATTGCGTGTAATGAAAAGCAAGTCAAGGATGCATGTTGTGCAAGATCCTTTTGGTGTAGCGTACAACACAAGACATTAATGAAATTAAAAAGAATATTTTTCATAAAATCTCGGGGTGTTACATTCTACCCCCCTTAAAATGAATTTCTCCCTCCAAATTAGTCGGGGTTATAAATGGTTTAATATTCAAAAGATTATTTAATCGAAACCCACATCGTAAAAAGGAATACCAAAACCAATCTTTAAAAACATAAGTATGAAATGTAACGGTTACCCAAATAAACTAATCACTGGGTTTCCACATAGATGAAAATATGGATATGGAAGAGAAATCTAACCATCATGTTCTGATGGAGAGTGGTAGAGAACATGACTATGGAAAAGCCAACAATCACAAATCCATAAATTTGTGACGATCTAAGGTACCATCTGATTAATCAGATATAAGAGCACTTGGACAACATTTTTGGTTTTCAAGATCATTTCCCTAAAGTTGAAGAATTTGAATTAGAATAAATGCTTACTTTATTTTGGTACAATCTTACTGTTGTTCGTGCCTTGAAAAATTTCCACTTCATCTCTTAAATAAATGAAGCTGAATTTGTTATTCGTGAAGTGTTATCAGATCATGTGATAGACTGACGGGTCATTCCATCTGTCTCAAACAAAAGGTTAGCAAAATTTATTAAGTATACATAAGTCATTCTATAGTGAGATTAATCATATATGGTTCCTAAAATGAACTTATACTTCATATATCATACCGCTTAATAAAATAAAACTAGTTTCTACTAACCAGGGACTTCCTTTAGGCCAGTGGTAGGCGATAAAGGCCAGTCGCACTTCGGTTGTGGGTTCGATACCCACGGCCTTGTCCGATGCGATGGGCTGTCGCCCGTCCTGCAGGTTGTCCTTTTTCTAAAACTACATTACTATAACATCACATTAATAATATCAAAAGTTCTATCCTTAAACAATACTAACTTATGTCCAACATAATCCATTCCAATCTTTAGGCTTATCTATAATACTGTCGTCCACTCTCATAATATAGTGAAAATGATTACCAGAGATTTAATACCATCGTTGATCCCCATATGTCATAAGATATGTTTTGTTGGTCACATCCCAAACATTCAAAGGCCTTAATCATGTATTCTCTTGAATACCCATTGAACCTTAGTGAAAACATGAATGCAGTGAAAAGTTAAAACATTCCATAAACCAAAATCCTCAAAATTATTTATACTCAAACCATTATATCACTTAGTCCTTATATCAATCATGAGCTCATGAATATAATCAAACATCTCATTATCGTCTTATCCCTTCATTATGCGCATATCATCTATATTCCAAAAATATCTGAATAACCTTTCATGGATACTGGTACCATTAATAATACACTTTCAAAACTCAAGGAAAAAACAATAGTGTAACAATCCTTATATGTCTCTTTATTCCATAGTACCATGAGATTACTTATACAACATTACACATGATAAACATGTAATCATTCCACTACATTCTTAAACCATTGACTGAGCTTCAATAATTATTTCAAATCACATATCATTTATAGTCTATTCATCATCATCAACATAAATACTACTCATACGGCCGTACTGATTCTCTTCATGAGACTTTACCTTAGGGCATTGGTTTGCATAATTCCCGTACATTCCACATTTAAAACATTTAACCATTGTTGATGTCATAGAAATACCATTATCCTCATCCCTGGTGTTAACTGAACCTTTTCCTTTGCACTTACTGGCTTTGTGTCCTTCTTTTCCACACCCAAAGCATCTTCCAGTTCCTTTGAAACATTCTCCTTGATGCCTCTTCCCACATGATTTACATAGGGGAAATTGAACATTCTTTCCTCTATGATCATCATTAAACTCCATCTTTCTCTTATTAGTCGAGTCAGGAAACTTACCAAATTTTACATTATTGATCATATTATGAGATTGATGATTCGGAATAATAATGATGTTTGGACTTCCAAATCCCATTTCATTTGGTTGCTCATCATTCCATTGTCCATCATATCCTCCATTATCGTGAATCATCTTGTTTCCAGCCATTTTCTAAAACCCAAAAAGAATAGTGTGAGAGGCAAAAATCATAATAAAGGGGGAGTAACTTCAATATCTAACATCATTGGTTTAATCTAATATCTTTACCATAGTTCTTGGACTATATCCTATATGTATACTTATCCTTAGGGACATCCCTAGACATACCTTAGAAATGTCTCTAGGGATCTCACTAACGTTTTGGCATCCTAGTTTCCAAAGGTTGACTAAACCTTTCCTCTGATACCAACTGTAAAGACCCGAAGCCTGACGTACATGGACATTACATTATTTTTGCGGAATACATAGGTTATAAAAAAACACACACACAAGGATCGTAATAGTTTAGTGTCTTTGGAAACTCGGAATATAATCTTCTAATCATGGTGAAAGATCTTCAACATCTCCCATAAAGATATTCTTTTTTTTAACCTAAAACCCTTCTTTATATCCTGGGGAAAAGAAAACATAAAAGGGTGAGCTCAAATGCTCAGTAAGGGTAAACAAAAGAAATATCAATCACATCATATTCATAAGAACATAACATTTTGGAAATCTTAACCTGCAAAAGAGAACATAATTTCAAAACATGGGATAAATCATAGCAGTGAAATGAAATCCCAATAATCATAACATAAAACATGAGACTTCGTGGCATACACACATAATCATAGAGAATAATTTCTTGTTAGTCAAGACTCATTTCCAAGACTATCTTAGTGGACAAAGTCCCTTTCTGAACCCAGTCACCCTCGTTTCAGTCCTGTTTTACTAAACCGGTATAACCTACCGTTCCAGCCATGTCTATCTCATGAGATATAAAATCTTTACCCAATGCATTTGAGGGAGATATAGGTCTCACCCATCTCATAATGATACCATTCTTATGTGTTCCACAAAATCATAAATCATACATCATTTCATAACCCATGTAATAAAAATGGGAATATTAAACATCGGGACATCATAAAAGAATTCATATAAGATAAAGGAATTCATAAAAATATAATTCCATCACAACATAATCAAATCAATGTAATAATAGGTATAAAAACAGAACCCTTTATTATCTTAGATGGAAAATAATTTTGATAAAACACTTGAACTCCATTCTTGAGGAAAATATCTTTTCTACTTCAAAAACACTTTTCCTTTCTTAACAGGTCGTACAATTACAAACAAAAAGAAGTTGACTAAAAATAAACATGAAAACTTGTAAAGGAAGATTCTTTGAAATAATGTTTTAAAAATCCATTCATGCCGTATAAGTTTTAAAAAAAACATTTTTCGTACTTTTGTCGGAAAAGTCATAAAGTACCTCGTACGAAAAACGACAAAAGATTCCGTTCATATCTTTTACTAAAAACTCACTGAAGGGTAAAATTAGATTTAAACAATTGTAGGTGGATGGAAATAATATTTCATATTGAGGAAACATAGATGTGGATGAGAAAATACACCCCAGTAAATACCAAAGTATAAACAATCTCGGATAAAAATGAGATTGTGATATTTCCCTTACCTTAGGTCCGATTTGCTTCGTATGTGTTCGAACCTCCTGTATAATGATTTAAATAATGCCATTTACTTATTACAGAATCATATTCATTTTTATGATATCATATATGGTTCACTTATGACTTTATATTACCCGTTCTTTTGTAAATTCCATGTTAAAGAGCGTTTTGGGTAAAATTGTTTCATTTGTCGTCTGTGTCTTGACTTGTAATTATTCATATGATTACATAGATCATGATTACTTAATTACAGAATATAAAAAATTATTTATATATATATATATATATATTCAGAATATACATATATCTAATAAATCAGTAAATGGAAAGAAATACACCGTTCATGGAGATGATAGGCCGTACGTACGCATGAACGCTGTTTTCGTTTCCTTATTGAGTTGAGCGGAATTAAGTGGATGACATAAATATATATACACATAAATCCAATATCATTATTATGTCATATATTTCATGATTACTTATTATTTATACTTTATAATCATTCATTAATGGTTAAAGTGGAGAATGAATCTCATCGCGTCGTGGAGATGATAGTCCGTAGGTACGCACGAGCGATGATATCGTTCTCATGATCGTGGGACTGTATTGGAGTGTATGTATACTATTTCAGAATAAATATCACTTTAAAATAATAATATATAGTTATTATTTACACCATTATACTCATCCAAGTAAGGTGGTGGTGGAAAATAGATTTCACCACGGCATGGAGACGGTATTCCGTACGTACGCATGCGCGGTGATTTCATTTTCCGTAGGATGGATAGATGGTGAAATAGGATTGTTTAATACTTATAATAACATATCAGTATATGAGTGACACTGATGTTATTACTTCATAATGAAACAACCTAAGAAGAATAAGTGGAAGAAGAAATAAAGGTGGAAGAATCGGTAACGGAAATTACCTCTTCTTTGAAGCGCCTCTTTGAGACCTCCTCTTAGGGCACTAAAATTGGTCTTTGAGGAAGAACAGAACCTCTAGGATGTTTCTGGGGAAGCGTAGAAGAGAATTTGGTAGGGGTTGGCCGAGCTTTATGAATCAAAGTTGTGTGAGGAAGAGAGGGAGGAGGTGCCCTTTTTATAAGGGAGGAGAGGGGCACCTTTGGAATAACGAAAAATATTATTTTATTATAAAGTCAAGTTCGGTTTTAAATAGCTCCCAATTGATTTATTTAGAGGATAAGGTGGGGATGGGTCTAAATACTATCATCCAATAGAATTTAGACATGTTTAGGTTCCTATTTTAACCTTATCATTTAGATTTATATAATAAGTTAAATAATTTTACTTTTACTGTGTCTTCTTGTGTTCTTACACTATAAGGTTAATAAACTTACTATAAGAAGCCAAACGAACCCCAAGTTGTTTATTATTAATATATATAACCTTATCTAAGTCATTTTGCCGAACCATAGATTTTTAGGAATAAAATAACAATTAATAATATAATATTTGTTTTAAAAACTATTTTATGTCAATTTCAACACTATTTAGTAATTGATTTTTTTAAAAATCATAAAAGAATGATAAGTTCGAAAAAAGTTAATTAAATCACTAATAACATGTCATATTAACCTATAAAATTAGTGGAATTCATAAAAAGTCTCAAATTATATTTATTTGAGTATTTATAACATCAATCATGTCAATATTTCATTAATAAGATAATTACTGTATCATCGTTGTGTCATAAATAAATTAAATTATTTAATGTCTAAAAATTACAAATAAAATACCATTATGTAGGAAATATATTTATCTTTCTAATGAATATTTATAGTAGAATTTATCTTATGTATAACCCCATATTAAAAATGTTTTAGTAAATAAACTTTGATTTTAACTCTTTTAACCCTTCTTTAAATAAATTAATAATAAATGTCCTAATCTAATCCAAGTGGGCTTAAATGGTAATATTTTATTCCTAAGTTTGTTTTTGGTCGAATTACACTTGTCCAATAGAATTAGGACATGTGTTAGGGTAATAATAATATCATTTCTACCCTTAATTACCCTATTTACTTTTAACCGTGGTAAAAAAAAGTAAAAAGTTACAATTCACCAAAAAATTATTTTCATCTCATTGAACCACATTTTACTTACTGACATCAACCGCGTCTCTCGGATTTTTTAAATTCCACTCACAGAAGCGGTAAAATTAAGTTTTATGAACAATTTAGTTTTTTTAACTACCACTTAGTGGTTTCACTATTTCTCAAAAATTGAAAGTTTTCAGAAAAATACCAAAAATTAGGCCTATCCTATATTTGATATTATGAACTCAAAAATGATGTCTATTTTACCAAATTCAAAACATATTAGTTTCATTAAATAATTTAAAAATTAATTCCCATTTTCAAAACAAATGGCGTGTTTTTAAGAGATAATAACTATCAAAAGATTGACACTTGTTTATGTTTGGTTTAAATGTGAAATTACATCCAATGACTAACATTGTATTAAATTATATTCTAAATATACTTTAAAACCACTAAAATTAATAATTTATTACTATTAATTATTTCAATTGAAAAAAGTTGTTTTTAATTAAAATTTAGTAATTTCCACTATTCATCAAAATATGAAAGTTATCCGAAAATTACCAAAATTTCACCCTAAGCTAATTTCGATATTTCGAATCCAAAAATGAAGTCCATTTTGAAAAATAAAATTTTCAAAATTTCAAAAAATGGTTATTACTATTCATAATGGCTCGTTTTAATAATATTTTAATAGCATATCGTTGTTTAGTGAAACTCGGTATTGCGTACTACACACGCTATCATGGAAGGTCGCAATTGCGTGTAATGAAAAGCAAGTCAAGGATGCATGTTGTGAAAGATCCTTTTGGTTTAGCGTACAACACAAGACATTAATGATATTAAAAAGAATATTTTTCATAAAATCTCGGGGTGTTACAGAAGGAAATATAGATACTTTTTCAATTCTATATATAGGGTGGATTTAACTAAAAACCTCAAATGAAATTAAGAATGTTTTTCCATTTATCTGTTCTGGATTTTAATGTAAATTCAGTAACACAAAAGTCACAACATATTTTTTCATAAATCCCAAAAATAATCCTAAAATAAATGTTCTAGCATATTTACTCATCCTACCCCACACATGAATTCAAACATGATTATTTCAAGGATTCTAAAGAAAAGTATGTGGAGATATTTTATTTTTAATGTAACTTGTTATCATGTTTATTCATGCCAGATAATGGTTTTTAGGATTGATGTAAATGTAAAATTGGAAAAAAGTATTAAATAATAGTATTATAAATCCAAAGAATGCCTTAATAATTTAAATCATAGTTTTCTTTAATGTTTTATGGTCTTGATTATGTTACTTCGTAAATTATAGTTATTCATGTATGTATTGGTTCATTCAAGAGATATGGAATTTTAGAGAAACTCTGAAATTTATATCGAAAGCCTCTTAGATATGTGATTAAAAATATCATATAGTAATTCATGGAATGGGTTTAAAAAATTTGTGGTATTTTCAAGATAATTAAATATTTATTAATAGAAAATAATTATTAATCTAATGTGAATTAGTGGTTCATATAATTTTCATAAATTTATCATAGATTTTTATTTTTTTCATGGGTATTTAAGTTAAACTCACACGTTTCAGAAACACAATTCTAATGAAAGGTAAAATACACAAAAAATTAAAACTAAAACAAGAATAGAAGGGTTTCATTTCCCAATATCAAATTATGTAACTTCCTAAATGTATCAATATTTATTTATTATGTAGAAAGACTTTATATAGAATCAAAAAATATAATCCAATGGTAATGATAAGTAAAAATTAGTTGTATTTTACAGATAAATTGATGGGAAGTTTGTAATTTTCGACACTAGTTCTTTGGTTTGTTTCCCATGGTACTTATTTATCATGATACCATTAGTAGTTAATTTGTTTCTTCTCATTCTCTCACAATATACACAAAACCAAAAGTATGAACATGAGTAACTATAAATATATCTTCATATAAGGAATGAATTTTTACTATAATCATCCCGAGTTTTGAGTTTTATAACAGTACTTGATCTCAGGGTTGGAAGGATTTTAATAAAACCAACTTCTCATAATCTACCATTTATCAATCCTTATAATTTTTTATTAATAAAATTATTATCTCTTAATTTATTCCTTCTATTTTAATTTAAGAGTCAACTATTTTCCATCATTCTCAAGGTATACAATCATCTACATTACATCCAAATAGTCTTTGTGATCCAATTCCTCATGTATGTGGTAGATTTTATAATACATTAGTCATTATGGGATTATTACCATGGGTTTTTTATGTTTTTTTATAAATCCAAAATCTTTCCTCTATCCTTTATGTACAATCCTTCATGTTTAGTTTTACAATATTCTCTATAATTACATTGATTTTCATGTTAGACACTTTTTGTTCTCAATTTTTTTAGGATGATTGGGTGTAGATGTTTACAAATGAACCAAATAATTTATTAGTGAATCCTCCAATATCATAAAACAAAAGTGTGTCCCTTGATCACGAATGATGGTTATTAGAACTTAAAACATATATAATATTTTATCCCTCAAAATACACACACAACGTGAGCACCCTCAATTTGGGTGGATTTTTATTCCATGAAACATAATCTAGAAAAAGTAGAATATAATAATTTCTAAATAAAATCATAAATGGTCCCTTGAAATTTATTCCACATACATCAAAAATCCATCATAATCATTGGTTTTTGGGGGAGTTTTCTTATTCCGGTAATATTTCCAAAAATACCAAAAAATAACTTTTTATAAATATTTAATGAATATTTAATAAGGAGGGAAACATATAATATGTATTCTAAGACCATTCTCATTTTACTTTGATATACAAAGTGTCCTAGAATTTTTAATGTGTCACATAAGACACATATTCATTCAATTTCAATATTAAGGACGAATATTCTAAACATATGATCATTGTACATTTTCAAATGAAATGAATATTCCTAATTATTTCTTATTGATTTAGATTTTAGTTATTCAGTTTTGTGGGTATTGAATAATGTAGTATTTTCATAAGTTACCAAATAATTTAACATTTTAACATATTCGGGTACTTTACTGTTAACCAAAAATAATTTTCTCACATTTAATGTGGCATGATACTAGTGTGTGGCCTAGATGTCTACAAAGTGATAAATTACCAGTTTCTTAGTTCCCTTTTTATCATTTAATTATTTTTTAAATTACTAAAAAAGTATAATATATCTCACAATATTAGATTTTTAATATTCTTTCTTCACCAAATATAAAGGGCACCATATTTAGAAAAATCATAAAAATTATTTCCATAAAAATATGATCTGAACGTAACTAGAGAAAATAAAAATAGAAAAAAACACTTTTTCTATTGTTGTGTAGTTTAATTGGGTAGCATTAGTGGTTCAAGAGTCATAGGTACTGATTTTTTTTCTTAATATCAATTCAATGAGAATCGTATTCTCAATATTCTTGGATGGAATTTTCTTAAATAATCATGATTTGTTTGTCCCAAAATGGTGTCGACATCACAGGTGGGGTTCTAAATATACTCTCTAATTCATTAAATGAATATTTCAATCCTTTTTGAAAAAAATTTAACATCACATAGAATAAATATTGATATAGGGAGAGCAGTATTAATATAATCCTTAACGAACCTCATGTAGAATCTTGTGTGTCCTAAAAAAGATCAGACATGTTATAAATAAAAATTGTAAAGAAACGAATCTATCACATTAATTTATGATTTAACCACTAAATTCCCTTTTTTGGAATTGATACACCAAAGGTAAATTAAAATTTCAACAATTAAATAAATAATTTCAAATTTCAAAAAAAAAATGTTTCCATCGAATCCATGTATTCCTTAATTTTTCAATATTTTACAACAATGGTTAGAGGAATTTTTTAATACGATGAAACCACACCATAATATCTGAAATAAATCCCCAATATAATTAGAATATATACTAATCCAGCACTTTCTAATTGTACATAGAGCATTAAATATTCTAAATGGAATTATATTATAAGAAATAGAGCCAATGATACATGTAAAGGTTGTATTATCTAGGAATTTCAAAGAAATTAGTTGTTGGAAATGACCTAAAAATCCCACCAAGATGTAATAATATGTTATACAATCTAATCTCTCCAAAATCAAGTCAATGAAGAGGATTAAAAAATCAAATTTATGTGTTCCCTAATTTAATATCCTATAATCTATAAAAACTCTCATGTTCTTCTTAATTATCAATGAATAAATTCATTGAATACATCCCATAAAGGGTTTATTATAGTCATCATGTGAACTATATTGATGGGGTTAAACTATTTGGAGTTTGAAATGGGATAGTTGATCCATACTTATAAGATATTATCTATCTCCCTTTTCACTGCTAACATCATGGTGGTATTTATCCATATTTAGAGCTACCTAAAAGGTTTATCATCACCTTAAATTGGAAATTTATTTGTGTAAATTATTTTTATTATTCTTAATATATTACCTAATATCAATCCAATTTCTTGAAAAAATATTCTTAAAATATTAATCATATTTTATTCTTATTTTTTATAAATATTGCCGGTTATTATTATACGTAATTTTTCTCATTCAATTAAATAAACATATTTTAATTCATATGGGGGAGTTTTTAACTTCATATTTTTTTATTATTCAAGATATAATATTAAATTTTGATTCTAAACACCTAAAATTTTAACTTAATGTAAAAAATGTTACATATTAGCTACTTGTGAAATATATCATCTGATTCGGCAGAAATTTTAGATATTACCTCATCTTTTAACCAACAAATGTAATTTTAGAAATTTGGGATAGCCTCATGGTTAATTGAATTTTGAATAAACAAATTCTCTTTAGGCTAATAATTATTTAATTATACCTTAATCTTAAATTTTTTTATCCTCTTTAATATGGGAGATTTTAAAAAAATATTGGTTATCCAAAATGTTCTTAATGGTGTTAAAAATATTGAAATGTATAGTGTTTCTCCAAACCTCGTAGTGAGTGCTCAGTTAAGAACATTGATGATTTTATTGGATTTATTAATGAATTATCTCCCCAATATGAAGGGTGAGTAGCTTAGTGATATTTCCTCCTCCATTTTTAGTACATAGATGATATACGAGAATACTAGATCTTCTACTTTTACAAGGACATATTCTAGTATATCTTTTGGGAAAGCATTAAATAAGTTTAAAAGTTTTTCAAAACCTCTTTCGATACTCAAATATTATATATTTATTGATGAAGATATAGTGTGTAAAATAACCATTCTTCAAACAGAATGATCACCCAGTTCATCAGATAATTTCAAGGGGCTAATAGTGTATAAAATAAAAAATATACCTAGGTATAATTTTTTTTGTGTAAATAGGGGTAATAAATATCATGAAATTCCTTCCAAATTTTTTCATCTCATTCCATTGAAAAAATATATTCTTGGTACAATTCTCATTTGGGATCTGATCGTACCCTGGAATCTATTTGTGTGCTTCAAAAAGATGGACATCATGATTAATTTCATAAAATGGGTCTAAAATTTATTTTTAATGTTATTAGTCCTAAATCTTTTTTAATTTTGTAATATTTTAAAATAATTTAGTTGGTAATTAGTCATTTTAACTTAATTTTCATTAAATTGTTTTATCTAGTTCCTTCTTCTTTGGTTTATTCTTATCCTCTTCCTCTTGGTTTTCTTTTTATTCGTTATTATTTTCTTACATCATGAAAAAATTTCTATGACATACTTTGTTACTATATGTCATCTTGAGATGAATTGGTTTAGGTTCAGGCGATTCTTTTGGGGGGATCTATTTTCCAAATCTTTTATTGATCATATTCAAAGTCTCATTTGGTTTAGGGACTGCTTGGGTAGGTTTTTGCTTATGATTTTTCGATAAAAGATCAACTGAAATTCAAATATGGTTCTTTAAATACTTTAATTCAGTCCTCATCTTGTCTATTTTAGCATCTTATGGTTTAAGTAAATGTTTTTCACTGGTAGATGATTTCTTATAGGTTCTTATTGGCTGAAAATGGTGTTTCTTCTATATTGGTGGGTTATATGGTTGTTTTTTAGTTTTTTGGAATGTTGTTGGTAGTATTTTTGTATGATTGAAGTGGAATTCAATAGAAAATGTTTTTATCAAGGGTGTCTTGTATGGTTTTATTAGTTACCAAATTCAAATTGGTTCTTGGTATGGTCTCTCAAACCTTTGTTTTGTTGTTGGAATGACCTAGTTTGAAAGGATATTGTATAAATATCCTTACTCTACACATTAGAACATTGGTTTGTTAATTGAGAAGGTAATGAGAAAAGTCAACAAACCATTGTTTTGTTTTTTTCAACTGGATCCTTTCATATCCATATATATCATCATTATATTTAAATATTTTCATCTATGAAAAGGTGAAAAATAATAAATTTTTTCTTCAATAATAAATCTTATTCCAGTGCATCTTGTGTGAAATTTTAGTGATTAATGCAAAATATACTCCATATATCAAACCATTATAGTTAAATATTCATGTTTAGTTTTAGGAAAATGTTAAAAATAAATAATTCTAACCACATGAATAACTATTGTTCTAGTAAATCCTATTTCAAATTATTGTGAGTTCTAATAAATCACATCAACCAAGTCTCATACTATTGTTAGTTACATATCTATCAAGGATCCTCCAGATGATGTATCTTAAATTTTTTTATCATTATTAATAATAACTTTTTAAAATAACATAAGGAATCCTTTATGATCATCTACATTATGTGGAAAAAGAAAATAAATCTTTTAACCTCTCTTAGTACTCAAATTATATATCTCTTGTTAATTTCATGATGAAATAAATGAATATCATTATTTATGTGATCTTGGATTATTGAAATAATATTTTATGATTATTATTTTAATATCATCCCAATATTGGATATCTCATTGTTTTAGGTTGTAAAACCACTCCTTGGATACTCTGTTGAGTTAGAAAGGAAATTATATCAACTTTACTAGCCCCATAGATAATCCTCTAGGATTTTTTATTGTTCCCTACAATGTGAAACTTTTTATACAATGATTTAGATATTAACTTACTAGTCCATCAATCATTTTAAATGTCTGTATGACTTTTTTTATTCAAAAGAATTTGAAGGTACCTTATAAGAATTTTTTTCTTTTGGTAATAAAATTGAGTGTGAATATATCTCTTATAATTTTCTAGAGATTTCCAGCCATGACACTTGATTTAAAGTTATCACTGGTATTAAGAACTAATTTTTTAAGGTTGTTTAATTATTATTATATTGTAAAATTAAATTTAATAGTCTATTGAGAATATGATTTCAATTTTTATTTTAATGTTAAAAATTTTATTATTAGAATATAGGTTCATGGATATTAAAGATATACTTCTTTATATTTTTTTGGTTCTGTCAAACAAAAAAGGTGCCACCTTTGATGAATTAGTTATCAAGGTATATGGAAAAAATAATTTTTCAACTAAATTAAATATAAATATAGTGGAAAACATTGTAGTTTCAAAGTGATGAGCCATAAAAAAGATGAGTTCGTAAATTTTAATTTATCGAATGGAAAGTTGTTTTTAGGAACTTTTTTTATTTTAGAATAAGAGAGTAAGGTGAAAAAAGAAATATAATATAGTTGTGAAAATGATGATCATATTTTTATTGTATGAACCTATCACAATTTTATAATAGTTCTTCAGGTCTCCATCTAATTTTAATTTATTCATAGTATCATTGAGATTCCATGATCTATTCCTCTCTCTACCTTTATCTCATAATGATGGTTAGAATAAACCCTTCTAAGACATTAGATTATTATACCCTCCTTATTATGTTTGAAAGTGTTCTTGAATGTCCTACTCTAGGACATAGTCAATTCTTAATTTGGTCTTGTTATCCCTAAAAATCCAAGAGTTACCACTACCAGTTCCAAACATGACAAAAATTGTGAAACACTTAAGCACTGATCTCTTTCGTGCTCCATGATATACAAACCAGGTCAATAGAGAGGGATATAATGGATCATTGTAAACAAAAAAAATCAATTATATAATTCAATCCAAATAGGATACCACTTGATAATCAAAAATAATAATTTAATATTGAAACCAGTTTTAATATAATTGATAAATATTCTATTTGATTAATTTAATAAACTCATGCATCACATATATGTTTAGCCTTCCCTTCCTAGATAACTCGGATTTTACCACACTATATTAAGGGAAAATAATATTATAGGGGGAGAGAAAGGCATTACAAAAAAATTTAAATTGGAAAAAAAATAAAAAATATGGGAATAAAAAAAATATTCGATAGATCTCAATGACAGTTTTGAGGGAAAATGTATCAAAGATTCACATATCAAGTGTATAATATTTTCCACCCATTGATTTTTGTTTTCATTCATGAAATATTTCTATCAATTCATCATAATATCTACTATTTTATAGTCAAGTATCTTTTTTGTATCTATAATTATCTTTCACATTGTGAATATCTATAAAAATCATGGTTTACTATTTTTCACTCTGTGAATGTTAAAAAAATACATAGATATATGTGGTAGTCTCTCAGTGTCTACATGGGTGCCAATGTGGCATCCCAAGGGTTTAATTTATCATTTGGAAGAATTTCTCATAGTCTAAAAATCACCCCTTCCTAATCTTCAAAACTCAATTTTTGGAAGTGTGCGATTGACAATTATATTTGAGTGACAATATAAAAAATGAGGGATCAAATGAAATATTATTAACCCTAAGAAATATTCAACGTTCTGTTGATTGGATTCACCTGTGATTTATTATCCCATGGTTGGTTGGACCAGTGTTGGAAGCTTGGAATTTATTCATGCCCACGATTTAAGAATTTTTATAAAAAAAAATACACTTAGGCAAAATCCTTTCACATCATTGGTTGAATTGATTCTAATACCAATATTTACCCTCCCTTTATTGATGCATGGATATTATATGTTATAATAAAGTTTCTGGTATATTGGATTGACTATGTGGTAACTCGGGTAAATTGATAAATTCCCTCTATATACTATTTGGTTCTTATTGTGGTTATTTTCTCCACATGGTTGGTAAAAAAAAATTTTGAGGTTAATATATCAACCCCATATATTTTATGTTAATTCATGCAAATTTTGAAAATGTAATCACTTTATAACATTTTGATATTTTTAGGAACATTTTTTCATTAATAAAAACTCAAGAATTATCTAATTTAATTTTTCAAAAACAAAACTACTTGTGATTTATTCAATGTAAACTCAGTCACATGAAATATTCATAAAAACCCAATGATTCTGTGTGTGAGTTATTATAATAATTCCAGAAAATATAATAATCTATTAAAACATGTGATTTAAACCATTTAATAATTAATCTTTATATTTTTACTTAAACTATAAATTATTATAAAAACATAGATCAACTCAAAAATGGTGGGTTTAAAATCATTAAAACTCAATGAAAAATGTATTGAAATATTGGATTATCAATAAGGTAAAAATAATAATATGATGAAAGTTAGACTCATTATTTAATAAAGTATGGAGAAAATAATATTCTTATATAGGTTAAAACATTATTTCATAAAAAAAAATTGTAAAATATTAATTCAATTATTTTATACATTGATGTATTGATATTTTTTGAAAACATCCTTAATGATTTCCTCATAAGTTAATGAATCTTCCCCAATTATTTTTTATAATAAAATTATTATAATTAAAATTTAATATAATTTTATGTTATATAATGAATTTATGTGGTCTCCTTATATAGGACTTTTATGAACTTCTATTAAAATAAAATCTCAGTCTATAACTAAAACTTCCTCATATTTCTATTTAAATAATTAGATAACTATTTACCTCCATTGGCAATTACTTCTTGAGTATAGGTCCTAATATCCTATAAATAAACATATATTAAATAAAAATATGTTATAAAGGAAAAGTTTAAAGTGAAATACATTTCTAATATGAGAAAATATATTATTAAAATCTATGAAGGATTCCCTATAATTCCCCCTAGAACTTATGGTAATATTCTTTATATTACAAAATTTTAGTGAGGTTATTATAACAAAGTTCCCCTATAAAATTAACAAGATAAATTGATTCTAATTAAATTATTAAATAAAAAACCTATGAGATACTATTTTTATACCCTATTTCATTTCATTGGGTTGAACCAGTTCTCCTTATCAAGAAAAATGTAATGTTAATCTGATTTTTAATTATTATCAAGATTTTGATATGATTAAAAAAAGGTAAAAATATCCCCATCCCGTTTTATAGATTCTATATGTTGGGTTATTATTTTGTTTTTTACGGATACACCACCATATTGTTAGGTCATAATTTCTATGATATTCTATGGATATATGTAGTTATGTATGATGATTTGTACTTACTTTTTTGGAAAGTGTGTTTCTTTTACATTATGTGGAATGATTCAAATTTATATTAAATAATCACTAATAAATTGTAATCATATGTGGAATAAATTTTTGATAGATGTTGGATTCCTATAAGATTACATTACCTGATTAGTTTCTACTATGGTTTTCTTTTTTTCCATTTTGTTCCACTTCATGTGTCATTTTTGTTTTGAATTATTATTATTATCTTATATTTTTATTTTATTTTTTATTATAGTTCATTTTATGGATTTGTGTAATTGGTTACTAAGAAACTTCAACTTATTATTTTTCTCCCATTTTATTCTTTTTACCTATATATACATGTTTCATTACCCATTCCATTAAATGAGGTTGAGAATAAATATAGGAACAATAATCAGGTTTCAACCTAAGAATGGGACTTTATCAGGAAATTCATCTATCTTAGATAGATAACATGTTTGATAAATATTACGGAGCTTAATACTTCCCAAAAATTTATATTCATTTTAAATATCATTATATATTGTATAAAAGAGAGTATAGTATATTCTCCCACATAAGATATATATAATATGAGTTCATTAGGATGTCATTTTTACATAAAAAATCATAAAAATTTATCATCGAATTTATAAACCGATCCTTTAGAGATTACCTTGATGAATTTTGATGGTATTTATTGGTTATATTATAATATGATTTTAATGACAAAATAACATGAATAATATTTATGAATTTTCCTAAAGACTGACTGAAAGGGGAAAATATTTGATAATTTTAAAAATTTTGAATTTTTTTATAGCAAGAGATATTACTAGGGTATGATATCACCATCAATATAATTTTTATGGATACTTAATAGAAATTTGTGATTAAATTGAAAAAAATTTAATAATTGTTTTCTTATATTATTGGGTTCGACTAATGTTTTATGATAAATTTATTTTGATTTTTCAGTCTACTAACAATGTTAATATGAAAAGGGGTAAATTAATTTTTGGAGAAAATATTGTCAAGAAAGCTTCATGAAGCATAAGAAATACTTATTCTCTTTAAAAGTAAAAATTTAATAGAAAAATATGGAAATTTTTGAGACATAAAATGATGATTCAAATAAGGTAGGGGGTTATGATCTCATAAAAATTAAAAATGTTACAGTCTATACTTCATTAAAATTGACACTAAATGAGAAATATTACCCAGTGAAAGATCTTTAATTAAAAATAGAAATATTTTCAATAAAATTTTTAGTAATTACCACTATATAAACAATTATGATATATATATTTATAAAAAATCATAAATTAAATATTTATATTGAATTATTTTAATATGATCTAATGATTATGGTTATATTTAATCATTGTCTATGAATTCTAAAAATATTTATTCCATCATTAGAAAAATAAGTTAATTTGTTATATTAGTAGAAATAAACATTCTACACTATATGTGAGGATGATTTTAAATGGAAAAATATCTAAGGATATAGAAAATATTTTTCTTTAAATTATTATTTTAGGAACACCTATATACCATTCCCTAAATATTACTTAACCATCTATCTCATAAATAATAAATTAGATTAAAAAGAATTACCTAGGGTGAATATTACCTATTCCTCCAATTTCCAAATGCCTTCATTTTTTATTGATTTTGATAATACCGCTTTCAAAGGATGTGGTGGAACCCTTACAAGGCCCATAGGCGTAAGCCTTACATGGTTCATAGGATTCAGAAGAAATCGTTACCTGTAGGCATCAAACATTACATACAACCCAGAATAACTACTTGGAACTGCTCTACCCCAGCATCTTCATCGTGGAATCATCTCTCCACATTCACATGGTTTTTTGGATATGCTTTCCTATGCATGCACATGATTGTCTATATAGCAGGTGTCATACCCTCTCATTATATGTCAGTATGAATTCCAATATACGGATGGATCCTTACAATGTAAGGATAAGATCCAATGTAGGAATAATTAATAAAGAATAACGATTATTTATACTTATAATGATGTTGAGGTTTCCATAATTTTACATTATGATATTTAGATATTTTTTAAATCAATTTTTTTTTCAAGTACATCTCTTCATAGATTTGACATCATGATTAATAAAATAATCATCATTCAATTTGAGATCAGTGGGGAGAACTCTAACTCATATATTTCTCCATGATACAGTGAAAAGAGAACTCGGTTTCTACCTTGTCATGAAATTGTTGGTACATCAAAATTCATGTGTTTATGAACACATGGAGAAAAATATTAACTCGTTTAAACACTATTTTTTTGGGGGGTTTAAAAGAATGATACCTCTTGAAAGTGGTGAAAATTGTAAATTATACATGGATCAAATATCATTGTTATTTAAAAATTAAATACATGAAATTATTATACAAGTTCAAATCTATTACATTTTAGTAAAATGTTAAATAACTAAGAATCATGGAGAATTTTTATATTGGAAATATAGAAATATTCTTCATGAAATTCCCTTGGAAAAAAAATCATAAAATGATGAAAAAAATGTAACTTGTAATTTTAAGAAGTAGTGATTAATTTTTAACATTTATGATCATTTGAATAATATAAATAAAAGTGTAAAAATGTATATATATACCTTATTTTTGGGTTATTATTTTTACGAGGTTAAAAGAATCGCTTACTGATTATTTGGGTGATTTCTATTGAGAAGAAAAGATATTTTCTATGTGTACATTCTCTAATGCATGAGTTGATCATTATGAACATCTAATAAGGAAGGATAACATGTTAATAATACATTGAATCCATATGATAAATCTATTACCTTTCAGAAGAAGATATAGAAATTTATTTCAAATCATTATTTGAAGAGCTGATGATCTATTTCTTAACCAAGAGTAAGGAGGTATTTTGTATGTTAGTGTTTATTGGATTAATATGACCCAAATTTTGTGTTATTGAGCCAAATGTTTGAGGATTCATACATCCCATACAATGTTCTAGATATATACATCCTTTAATAATTACTTATGAACTGTTCACTTATATTATATCACTTGTATATATTAGTGATAATCCACATCATGAACTCGAATAGAAACAGATAAGGATTAAGATCACATATTGGGATAATATATATAAAATACATGTTTGTTTGGAATGTATTTATTACTATTTTATACGATATGAGGGAGACTATATTTTTAGTGGATATAGACCATAAAATTTCATATAGGATTAATGTTTGATGAATTTGTAGAAAACATATTCTATGGATTCACAACCCCCCAAAGTGGTAGACCATCTAACCTGGTCACTATAAGTGGTATAAGAGAAGACGAGGTTTTTTATAATATCCCACATTTTCAAAAAATTTAAATGTGTAATTAAGTTAACAGTATAATTGATCTCATTTTCAATGGAAATAATTTACAAGGTGGGAATAACTAGATGCATCTCAATCTATAATAACATTGATTAGGGATGAGTGATGCTACTAATATGGGACTTCCAAATATTATTATATATTCCACTATGAAATTTTACAACATAATACATATAGTGTAATATACAATTTTATTGAATTTTATACAATTATTTATAGTATAAATTTTTTGACACCAAAGTTATGGGAATGAAAATAGCTAAAAAATCATTGAAAATTTGTTAAAACATATATAAAGGCAATAAAATTATTAAAGAATCCAAACAATAAATCTATTTGAAAAATTTTGAATATCTTATAAATTGTTAAAAATCAGATATTTTATGACATTTTATCTGGGTTGAATGATATAATAAATATTATAAGGAGTTTTAGAGAAAATATGAAATGATATATAGTTTTCAAAAAGTTAATGGTAATGATTCCAAATAGATTACATCTAAAGGCTTCAATAATATAAGACGGGGAAGACCCGTTGATAGATGATTTTCATAACATGATCTTAAGTTATGATATAAGAAAATCCCTAGTTGTTTATAAGAATACTATAGGGGTGATTGTATTCAGAACTATAAACATGTTTATTATCAAGGAGGGATATATTTAGTCCCCCAAGGATTCATATATAGATTTTTAAATTTATGAGAACAACAAAAGATTTATGAAATTTATCTCGAAAAAGTTTAAAATTAAAAATTAATGGATATGGGAAAATATCCCCATCAAGTTATGTAGATGTGGGGGAATTTTATGCTTAATTTCCAATTGTCCCGAAAAAATAAAAGAATATAGAATGAATATAATTAAGATGAATAAAAATCTTATAGATGGTCCAAAGAAAGATTTTCTAAATTTTTTTTAAAAAATAATAGAAACATAGGAATGATGGGGATGAAAAAATGATTATTTTTTACCACAGAGGAATTATACTATTATTCCTCAAGTAGTGACTATAAGGATTACTATTCTAGAAGAAAAAAAAATTTGTAACAAGTTATTAAAATATTAGATATTTCAATCAGTGATGAATTATATGGAGAATATGTATCGAACTAAACATGAGTTGTGTCTTGAGAGAAACACATAACATAAGAAATGTATAAAATATATTACAAACAATGTGAACTATAAATTTAAAAATTATGTTGAATTTCAAAGATTATAACATGACTAAATTGAGTATATCATGATTCTCAAGGTTAAGATGATAGAGTAAGAAAGGGTAATCAACAAGCATCAATTTGAAGTATTTATAACGAATAATAGATAAATATAGTAGAATATAGGTTGTTGAAAGCTAATAAAACTATTGAAAAAATGAAGAAAGGGAACAACTAAGAAATTGATGTAAAGGAAGGGTCACCTAAATATACTTTCATGTTTTGTTCTTTAAACCCGGTAAAACATATACTTGTATGTCAATTATATTTTAATTAATAGTTAATGACATAAGATTTAATATGGGGAATACATTGGTTGGGAAAATCTTGGGAAAAACTCTTATGTTAATATATTTTTATAATAGTCATAAGAATAAAGTTTCTTTAAAATACAAAATGAATAAGGATAAAAATATATTAAGATTATAAATAAATTGTATACAATATACATAATAGTTTCCTAGAAGATCATTCTTTGAGGGATATTGTTGAAGTTGTGGGATTTTTGGGAAAAATCATATGTGTTTAGTAATAATGTATCACATCAATATAACAACAGAAGGTTATAATTACGGATGGGGGAATCAAAAGAACAATAGAAATTGAACTATGAATAAGTGTTTTTGGAATTAAAGAAGAATATTGATACTTTTTTGGAATAGTTTTAATTTTGTTTTATAGATTCCTATAATATGTTACCCACATGGTCATTTTATATAACATTTTCTGAAAATTATTCATATACAATAATAATATATCACTAAATTAAAGAATACTTAAAACAAAAACAAGGATGAGAAGTCAATCATTTTACAGGTGTATCACAATGATAAAATAAGGTGAAAACCATGTATTATGAATAAAGATAAGAAATATAGTGGATCATTATGCATTGGGAAATAAATTTCATTTTCTATTAATGGAATTATAACATATAATATTGAATCTTGAAAAGTAAAATCAAAGGAATGTTTTTATTGTGATAAAGAATAAACTTCAATGTCTGAGTTAATTATCTTATTAGGTAAAGGATGTTATTTTTAGAATAAATACATTTCTCCTCAAGGGAACGGAAAATGTGATGATTATCTCCCAAGGTGAAAAGACTTGTGGAAAAATATTTTAGATTTGGGACTGAAAAAAATCCTAATATTTTAGTTAAAAAGATAAAAACAACTAGTGGGTCTTCATATTTGTTGAACCTTTTAAGAGAAGTTGGAGTAAAATCTCTTATGGGGATCTTGTAAATGACTTACCTCAACTCGATAGATAAAGGGAAGAAATTTCGAAACATTTAAAAAGGTAAAATCATATAAATGTGGAACAAAAGTTTTGAAATACATCTGTTAAACCACTTGAGGTTATACATATATGCTTACTTAGACCAATAAGATATAAGTACACTTTGCTATATCATTATTTCATCACATTTAATAATAATTCAGGTTGAATGAACTATTTTATTTTTATAAATTATAAATAATATGTAGTTTACAAGATTTGAATTTTTAAAATAATTTCTGAGAAATAATAGGGGTTAGGCACCTAGATTTTCATATATGACAATGGGTATAAGATCACAATAATATTGAACGTGATCATAAGGAAAATATAAGTAACGAATAGTATAAATTTATGTGAAATACTGATTGATAATATTATTTTGAACAATGGGATTTATATAATGAATATGAGAAAATAAGTAATAAAGTGGAAGCCATTGAAAAGGGAAAATACAATAACCAATGGATAAGAAATCACATGGATGAAGAAAACCTCATTGGAAGTTAGAGTTAACCTATGTAGAAAAGAAGATGTCAAATATGTGACAACATGATAAATCATTATTTTAAATTGATCCAGCAAAAATAGATAAATCAATAATACATATATAATGAATTGGTTGGTGAATTATTATCATGAAAAAATTAAAAAAAATATACTTGGTTCCATATTCCAATACTAAGTGACAAAATATTTATTGGGACTATGATAGTGATTAGAAATAAAATGTATAAATAAGGATAATTCATAAAGAAAATCACATAAATGTTTTCAAAGGTTACTATAAAGATTAAGTAGTTCATTTTTAAGAATACTTTTCTTTGGTTTCAAGGACATTGTCTATCCAAATGTTCCTCCTAGTTAAAAATTATAGGTAAAATCAAAAGTAACAAATGTGTGTTAAATATATGTTCATAAATAGTGAGTTGGAAGAATAGTTTTATATTGAGTATCCTAATAATTATTTTCTGGATAATGATGTATTTAAAGTGTGTAATTTTAATAAGGATTTATATTAATAAAAAAAATCCCAAGGGCCAAGCATTCAAGGCTCTTCATTTTCTTGAAAAACACTGAATTTACCAAAGTAAAATTGAACAACAACCTCCAAATCAAGTAGAATATGTTATTTATTCTTATTTTAATATTACAGGTTGATAAAATAATTTTATAAAGGGATCATGAAATTTATTACATGTAAATGGATTATAAAAATGACACAATAGTAAGAGATTCCCATGATAGGGTAGATGAGATACATCTTAGTTTTATTGGTGGTATAAGATGAAACATTATTCTACCCAACGATAAGTATGGTGAAGAATTATAGAATAAGTTTGAGATAGTGGGATCAAAACATATATCCACACATATATATGTTGGGATAAAATTTTCCATTAATATTAAAGGTAGGAGTGTAAATCAAAAACAAATTATAATATTTAGGGGAAACGTACCTTACCTCCCATAATCATGACTATATATTGTATATGATGTCTGTTTCGATGATATAATTCAATATGAACCTAAATAATCACATATAATGGCCAAAAATATATTTATTAAATATAAAAAATACTTTTATATTCTTCAAAATGTGTAAAAAAATATCACCTGAATCTATCATGATTCACTAATATAAATTGAGCTTTTGATTGTGATTAATGGAATTCCACCTCAAGAGGTTTTTTTCTTCTTAGAGATAGCTATTTATGATATAAATTCAAGAAAATTTATTTTTTTTATAAGAACCACATGAATAGAATATGTGTATACTACATGTTCTAACACTCTTATGATATTAATGAATAAATAACATTAGTATTTGAGCATGAATAATGAAATACCACTCATAATTGTATGTCATAATAAATGTTATATATACCTTTCCAATAATAAAATGCAACACTATAGGTATATAAACATTTATATCCATGTTAATTTCTTTAAATATTAGTTTTTTAACAGTGACATTAAGCTAGATTTTATTCCTATACATGACTTGTTAATAGAAATTTTCACTTGGTAAATGGCTGAGGATTGGTTTGAGACTCATTGGATTAAAATGATTGTTTATTAATTCCCTATCTATTAATATTCTTTGGGTTTATGCTCACATAGAGTTGGATTATGGTATCAAATGGGGAAAATATGTAACACTCTTCTTAATTAAGTGGAATAAATGTATAGTAATTAAAAAAATGGGGATCCAAGGGCTCATTTTTATTATCAAAATGGATAAAATATTTCTCTTCTTTGATAGGGGGAATTTCAATTACCTAACCAAAATATGATTTTAACTAAGGGATAAAAATATCTCAAATACACTACATTATCTTATTTTTTGGTCTCAAGATGACTTCTTATGAGATATGATATAATTGGGTGTCTTTAGAATAGAGTTCTGTTTTGGAAGGTGTTGATAAAGGATGACAATAAATCTGAAGAGGGAGATAAAATTCCCTATGGTGTATATGAAAGGAGTTTTATTTTTTGTCAAAAATCTGTTAGAAGCCAGAAAAAATGTTTTATAATATGATGGATGTATTTTCTAATTTTTTATAAGTGTTCATATATTATTTTTAATGGGATATATGATTTTATTAAGTAGTTAATAATTTTTTTCGTGGTTAGTAATATGGTAAAGCATTGATCCGTATATTGGAATTCATAAAAAAATTTAATGTATGAATAAAGATGATTATGATCTATGGATGAATTAATTAATTTTTCATAATGTTGATTCAATATTGAAATGTATTATTTTCAATTGTGAATGTATGATTTTGAGTACTGTAATGATCGTACATGTGTTCTTTAAGAATGATTTAAACTTTAATAAGGATGATCTAGTCCTTGTTATTATATATTTTATCTATATACGGACGAATCCTATATATATAAGCATAATTTTAGTTGAGGTAAATATGATTTATACTTGTGTGAGGGTCAATCCTACCTATCTAAAAATTATTCTTATTTCTAAATGGATGATTTCCTATCTACATGAAGATGAATTCCTTCATAAGGATGAATCCTTACTATTTTAATATCATATCTAATACATGTACTATTGAGATATTATAAGGGTATTTTATCCTTATGATGATGTTTATGTTTCTAGAAAAGTATATTTTGAAGTAATAATTGATTATTTTTAAATATATAGTGACATTGAATATTCTTCTCTTCATTAATTATTTATCATTATTCATCAATTGATTTTGATTCATGTTAATATCATGTGATAGAACTCCAACTTTTTGGATTATTTCATGATACTGTGAAATGATAATTGAGATTATACAAAGTCTTGAAGAGGATTACATATCAAAATGAATTGGTCTACACACACATGGATGGAAATTTTAATTTTCTATAGATTACAAATGTGGTGTGTTTTAAAAGAAATAAATATCATGAGACTAGTGTGAATATAAAATGATACATGTATTAAAGTGCATATTGATTTAATATTTAAATATTTTAATTAATTATTCATGGGAAAATATGTTATTCTTTAGGAAAATTTAATATAGAAAATAATTACACAAAATTTCAATTTGTGGAATATAGAAACATCGTTAAAAAATTTTAAATGAATATAACAGTATAATGTGAAAAATAAAAATGTTATTAAGAATTTTCAGAATTATCTAATACTCTTACATATTTAATATCAAATGTATTGATGAAAAAAACATGAAAAACATCAAAAAAATTTATCATTTATGGATTACACTTTTGTTTAAGTAAGAATAATAATTTATTAATCATTTTCTTACATACTATTGAGGGTGAATGAGTTAATCTTATCCATGAATTCACCTATGAATGAGTTGATCATTATAAAGATGTGATAAGTATGGATGATGTGATTCTACAAGATTGAACCCAAAGGGGAAATTGAGTTACATTCATAATAATTTCAATCCTTAGATTACAAAGAATCTTTTGAAAAACAAAGGATCTAATTCACTACCAAGAGTAAGGAGGTATCTTGAATGTTAGTGGTTCTATGATAATCAACTCCCTATATTATCATTTTTATGGTTCATGTTCAAGGATGTTTGACCATCTTAATTGTATTAAACATATAGAGACTTATATGAATTAAGGAAGAAAACTGCCCTAAATTGGAATCACTTTTATATATTAGATATAATCCAGGAATCAAAACTCAACTCAATCCTATAAAAGTGTAGTCTCTCATAGTGAGGCTAATCCGTGTAAAATCATTTTTTGATTTTCATTAATTCTTTACAAATAAATAATTTTTGGTTAAAATATAATTTTTTTGGATCTATAGTATAAAAAGCAATGTATTTTTAATTTAAAAATATTTTTTAAAAACACTATAATAATTTGTCACCCCCATTAATGTAATATTCGATCTGACATAGGATCTTCATTGATATATAAAATTTCATAACATAAATTAAGTAATGATTCATTAATTTAAAACAAATAAATAAAGATTCACTCATATATTAACAAGACTATGTTTTTAATTAAAAAGTTATTTAATTTGGACACCATGTAATTCTATTGAATCAGAAACAAACTGAGTATAAAATTTATAAATATTAAATCAATATAGATAAATATTAAACACATTTAAAAAATACATGATCTAGGACATTAATGGTTCAGTTTCATTGAAAGTATAGAAATATAATTTACTTATTTCATTAAATATATTCAATATAAAAAAATATCATCACTAATAGTGAACTTCGAAAAAATAAACTAATTAACCCCATATTTCATAAGTGAAGGAAAATAATATCCTAATAAAGGGTTAAATAAATATTATCAGTAAGGGTAAACATGGGTGATATAAATAGATGATAATATACAAATATAATATGACAATATGTTTTTTGGAGATTTTTCATAATGTATGACAATTACATCCATTCATTTATAGAACATAAATCATAATTTATTGCATAAAGATTTATTATTTCGTGATACATGATATATAAGAGTTTTAAATCATCATTAATCAATAATTATCCATGAGAGTATACAAAATAATAAGAAAATTTCATAGTAATTTTGTCACGATAATTATCATGAGGAATCATTTAATTAGATATGGTTAATTTCCATGACTATGACAGTGGAAAATGATCCATAGCGGAATCAGTTTACTCCATATATCATATTTTCTTTTGTAAATGTTTACTCCCAAGACCGATATAGTAGAAAAATCCCCTTACTAAACCAAAATCACAAAAAACAATAGTACATATTATCTCATAATAAATCAATCATTACCCAATGAATTAAAGTAATCAAATTTACCCACACATCACATAAATAAAACCATACATATGGGTTATACTATTTCTTAAAAACCTATAAATTCTTCATAGCATAACCCATAGAAAATAAATAGGTTTCATAAAAATTTCCCATTGATATAATCATAATCTATCTATTGAAAGAATATTTATGATATCATTTGTTCATATACCATGTCATTTACAATAAATATCAAATGATACTAAGATATATTAAAACTAAATTTAAAACAGTATTTGAAAATTTCACTAAAAATAGGGGAAATAAAATTTTTCATTTTGGGTCATTAAAAGTAAAAATTCAAATATTATTTATTAAAATAATTCTGTTAAGAGTAAACATTTAAAATAATAATTAAATATTAAATTTATTGAATGGTCATCATAGTGGGAAAATTAAATTTTGTGATAAACATTAAAATAATGTCTTCTATCTTGTTTTTGATAAAACATCCACAAGTGAATCAGTCCTCAAATAACATGAAAATTTCTTTTAAAAGTAAAAAAATTAAATTATTGGTGGAAATTACATTTAATAATTATTTGAAAATCAAAAATAACATTTTGGAATGAATTTTTTAAAACATGGTCATGGATGAAAAAGTCAATCCACCAAGGAGGATATAAAAATGGATTTTCATGAAAATGTTTCTTGATAATTTTATGTACCAAAGAGGGTAAAATAGTACTAAAAATTTAAAATTTTATAAATAACTATATTTAAAAATAAGATTTGGGGTATTAGAGATAATGATCAATAAATTCCCCGAAGGTATATTCATGTATAGAAAATCCCGATTCAAAAATGATATTGTAACATAAACACTTACTTCAGAACCAAATTTCATTTGATTTCATAATATCATATATAATAAAGTTATTTTTATTATGTATATATATATAATAATTATATTCATAATATTTATAAAATATAAAATTTCCTTATAATTTCCAATCTCCCCTTCATTGACAATTTTTCCTTAAAATCAACCTTCCAATTAAAACTGGTCAATATTCCAAGCATGTTTTGGTTTGAAAGTGTTGCTCCATGCACCTTGATTATGGTTCCATTATTTACATAATATTATTAACACTTTATTTATAATATTAATTCATTATATAAATATTTATAACATTTTGTATAAGGTGTAGGTAAAAAAGGAATTACATCAAGACGTGGAGATGGTGGTCCAAACGTACACATGAGTAATGTTAAAATTTTTCAATGACTAGAAAGAAATAAATAAAAAACTACATTTATAGAATCATTATAATTTCATAAATACAATATATATTTATCAAATACATCCATATTAACATTCTTTTATTGAATCTATGAAAAACAAATCACATTTCTTGGTGGAGATGGTAGTCCACACTTACACATGAACAATTTTATCATGTCTAAAAGAATGTAAATGAGGTATAAAATTGATGAATAATATACATAAAAAAATTAATATAGTAATTATACAGATTCGATTTTGTTGATATAGTTATAGAATTTTTAGAGTAGATTGAATAATAGATAAACATAAAAGGATTCAGAAAAGATAATTACCTTTTCATTGAATAACTCCCTTTGGAAATCTTCTTAAGGACCATTGGGTTTTCATTGTGAGAAGTAAAAACATTTAGAATTTTTTTGGGAATTTTATAATATATTTTTTTAGGTTTTTTATCATCCATGATTCTTATGACACTGTGTAGAAGACATTAAATGGTGTTCTATTTTATAAGTGAGGTTGGTGGAAAACAGTTTAATAATTAAAACATTTTAATTTTACAAAACCTTATTCAAGATAAATTTCAAAAGGGAAAAAAATTTGAATATAAGATAATTTATTGTTAAAATATCTCCATTAAATCAAATATATATATATATTTATGGGGTATTTTTAAACTTAACTTTTATTATATACCCCTTGTTAACTATTTTTTAACATTAATAGAATTAATGATTTTACAATAGTTACTACTCATTAAAAAAAATGAAAGTTCCCATATAAAAAAATAAAAATAGAAACTCAAAATATTGAAACCATTTTATAAAATTTAATTCCTATTTGTTCTATAAATTCAATATAAATAATCTTGAAAAACTTAATAAAAACTGTTATTAGAACAATTTAATTTAATAATAACATTGAATTTTTTTCCATTTCATTACCTAGTAAAATAAATAAATAAAACATAATCTATTTATATAATATATTATCTATAAATTTCATTAAAATCATTCAACGATAGTGGTTAATTTAATTTTTTGTGACAAAACAGATTTGTTGAAAAGCTGTTTTTTAGAAAAAATATATCATATTTACCTTCTGAGGATATTATTTTCATTCCCCTCCAATTTATTTAATTAATTATTAAATAGTATATATATATATAAGAAAAATCATAAAAAATCTTATAAATATTTTTTTGGATTGAGTTTATTTCTTAAATTAATTTTAAAAAATTATGAAAAATTACATCTCATTTAAATACCATATATTGTGCTTAATTCTATAGTGTATTATTATTATTCACATAAGATTAGTGTTTAACACATTAAAATATATTGAAAATATTTAGCTATTAAAGGGAAATATATTTTAATACCTCCGGGTGTTTCATTCTATCACCTTAGTGGCATTTCACCCTCAACATTCTATCACTCTAATACAATCAATTGAGGGTATCTCATCCTCATCCCAAACTATGGTCCCCATATAGCTTCCTTATATTTTGGATTCATCCCATGAATCTTAACTGGGATAACATTCTTGTTTCATAACACTTTATCTCTACAATACAAGATTTATAACAGCTTTTCATTACAAAAAATATCATTCTTTAGTGGTATGAACTATGAGTTTAGAATATCTGGAAGATCTAGTAAGTAATTTTACAAAAGGGGTAAATGGAATACATAAATATCTTCTAGGGGTTTATGGATGGTCCATGCAATAAGATACCATCTTGATATAATCATGAATCTCAGAGTGGTCGATATATCTGAGGACTAGATTTCCCATTTTAAAAATATCATAACATTGTATTAAGGATATATTCTCAGGAATACCTTATCACTAAGTTTAAACTCTACATCTCACCGATTATTGTCTGTATATCATTTTTAATACTCTGAGCTAATTTGATATGCTACTGAATAGCTCTATCATTCTTTTTCATTTCATTGGAGAGATCATGACTTGATAGATTTCATTCCCGAACATTATTAAAGAATGTTATAGCCCTAAAGATATTTTAATATTGGTATTAATAAGGATATATTTATAAAATTAATTTAAAACCATTTATTTAGTAATATAAAACTAAAAGAAGGTGTAATTACTAACCTCTTTTGAAATACACAATGAAAACTCTCAAAATATTTAAAGGGTTTGAAGTATCCTCTAAGACTAAAAATATAACTAAGGGTGATTTATTATGATAAATATAAACAATTTATTTGAAAATTATTGACAGTTTTTTAGAACATTTTGGTACACCTTATATCTCAATCAGATATTATTTATGGCAGTACTCCATGAAACCTTTCTACTAATATTACGTATAACCTGGAGATATGATCAAGAGATAAATCTTCTATGATAATAATGAAATTTAATTTCATAAAAAGGTGTTTTACTAAAAAATAGAATTATGAAATTTATATTTCTTATGGAGCCCACTGTTTAAATCCTTGGTTGTTTTTTCCCATTTCCTCTCACATATTAGTTTCAGTTGTAACTTCCCCTTACATGTTGTTATATTAGCCTTAACTTTCTAGCATATAAAGAACAGAGATATATAATCCATTATATCTTTCTTTCAATTTTCCCAACCAAAATTCTCATTAATATCTATATGTATCTTTTAAATTTCAGGATAAATAGAAAATGTTTAACTATGACATTCATCTAATAGCTCCATCAATACTGGTATTGACAAGACACAAACTATTTTCATATACATCATCATTCCATCATTATCATGACAAAATTCAATAATATTATTTTACTTATTTCAGAGATACATGTAACACTCAATTTATATATATATATATATATATAATATCGTATGTGGTTAATATATTTTGATACACAAAATAGAGAGCACAAATGATCCATGATATACTATTATTTAAATATTATTGTCTTGTATTGACCATTGAATTTTTTGGAATAAATCAGAATAACCATATTTTGATATATATATATATATATATATTTATAATTTTTTCTATAATAATGTTAATAATCATTCATATATTTTTTATCAATTGGTTTGAAAGTAAGATAAAATATTTTGAAGGTAAAATAGATATTGTTCATAACTTTTTTTATATGTGTTCTGTTTTTATCATAATAGATTATATTTATCATTGATGATAAATGATTCTAGTGATATAGTTATATTATTTATCCAATTAAATTAATTCACATTTATTTAAATTTTTTAATTCAAAAATGAATGATACTAATTTAATATTATGATTTTAAAAAATATTTTCTCTTTAAAAATGTTTTTATTGAATTTTGAATAAGGATATTACAAATAACATCACAAAATTTAAGAAATTTTATTTGAAAAAAATGTATTTTCTTTTCATATCAGGATATCATAATATTTTTGGGGTATATTTTTTTTGTTTTTCTAATAATATTTATTTTTCATTGAATAGTGAAAATATCGATTTATACAAAAACAATTATTTCGTTTATTTAAATCAAGTAGTTAATAATATCATTATATTTTGAATTTTACAAATGTAAAATTACTTAAAATATTTATACATAATATAATAAATTCTATTAGAATCATCAATACACTTGATTTGGTATAAATTCATTTTTATGATTAAAAATGAATTTGTTCTAATAACTGATTTTCATTTTTATTTATGAATTTATTTTAAAATTATTTTCTAAAACTTCAAGAAACAAGTATCTAGGAATATAGATTATAATATTTTTTAAGGTGTTCATTTTTGGTAAATTTTCCACTTTTAGTTTTTTCGTTATGAATTGTAATCCTAGTTAAAATGTTGTAACCACATTAAGGATAAAATGAGTAAAATATAGTGATGACAATAAGATAGGGACTAAAATTGTTCCAAAAACATTTCATCACTTTATTGGTTGAGTATTCATTGACAATAAACATACATGTTTAAAAATTGGGAAATATATTCCCACTTTCCATGGAATATAATTTTTTATGTAAAGGATAATTACAAAAATGTCTCTCTCTTGATTTTAATTTTTTTATATATTATCACAGGGATAATGATTTTCTATGAATGAATATAAAATATTATTTTGAGCATAGAAAATTTATTTTTATTAGGATAATTTGTATTAAATTTTTAGCGAGGAATGATTAACTTAATAGAATATGAAACATAATTAATGTTCATGGGAAAATAAAAGGAAAAAATAAAAGAAAAAGAAATTAAAAACTTTTTAAGTAATATTTTGGAATATTTATGGTGTTATTTAAATTTTATTAATAAATATACTGTATAATTTTTAGTTAAATATAATATATTCTAATTTCATAAATATCTTTGTGTTTTTTAGTCAAATATAATGAATATTCCCAAAAATAGATTTAATTATATTTTGTATGAAAAAATGTATTTTAAAAGGGATCAACATCCATTAATTATTTAATGAGGATAATTCGGGTGGGAAATTATCTAAAATTTTCTTAATGAAATATTTTTGACTTACTTTCCACCATAGTGTAAAATTTATAACCCTTAAATATTAAAGAATGTGTTTCCATAACTAATATTAAAAAGGGATAACAAGTTACCAACCAAATGGAAATGATTAAAATGAAACCTAATGATATATAAATTTCATTAGTAACATTAATTTTAATATATAATTTTCTAATATTCTAAATTATTTACATTTGGTTCCACTTGACTTGATTATTATTTTTATTATATTTTAATGTTCTGATAAATTACATGTGTGTCATTTCCTTCCTTATAAAAGGACACCACCTATCCTAACATATTGACACATTTTGAGAACATTACTTTAGAAAAAACCTAAAAAATAACTTACTTAATTCACTTTACATGTACTAAAAGACATGGTCTCACCACAATACCAGCCTTTGAAGGAATAAGGTATAATCTTAAGGAGGTTTTCCAATGTAAAGGTATAGTTATTAACTGAGTGTTTCCCAATTGATTTCCACTCCCACATTATCTAAATATTCTATGTCATATCCAGATCATGAAATTTATTTTATTTAATTATTTTCATGCTGATAGATATTTTAGATTGTGTTTGGGTTGAGTTCATAGATTTACTTTTTATAGTTTTTGAGGTTTTTGGTGTCTTTTTGTCTTGTAAAGAGTTTGTGTACAGGGTTTGGGGTTAACAATATGGTCAGTTATGAATGTGGATTTTTTTAGTTAATTTTGATCTTGAACAATTTTATATACATAGTTAGAGCTTGTCTTGGGACAAAAGGTGCATGGTCAAGGAAAAACCATGTTGCATGTGTGGGGGGGTCATCATTTTGATAGTGGTGTATACCACTATCAGAGCACAACTTGGGTGAATGTGCGGCCATCCTATGTGGGGTTACCCATTTATCAATTTGGATGTAGACTATTGAGGGATGGTTTGTCAAAATTTGTAACTAAACTATGAGAGTTTCCTATATTTATTAAAACATGAAATTGCATGTTTGTCCTATTATTTATTACCCCAATTTCAAATTTTCCTCCCTCTTGCCTCATTTTTGGTGTATTAATGGGATACCAATCTCACTTCCCTTATTCCCACTTATTTTGTTGGTTGATACCCTTTGGATATAAGGTTATTTGTTGTTATTTGTGTCAATTTTTTTATTTTCCCTCCCCTCTATTCTTGGTTTCTTGATATTTCCTTGGGGAATTCTCCATTTAATGAACCTTAAAGGTAAGGGTTTTTTTATAGTTTGATTTCATTAATGATATGATGTGAATATTTTCTCTTGGAATGTATTATTTCTTCTCCACATGTTTCATTTCTTTCTCACATCATTGATGTTGGTTTTTTAATCCATTTCTTTTCCTGAACATTTTTTTATGCTTGGGCATTCCATTAATTATATAAACATGTTATAATATTTCTTGAGGTGTGTCAATAATATTTTTTGTGTTTTCATGATGGAAAATTGGTGTAAATGGTTTCTAAAGGGTTTATTTATTTATTCCTATTTCCAAATGCACACAAGGTGTTGGATGATATATCAATTTCTCTTTTAATGTGAAATAGGTTATTTTGGGTGGAATTTTCACTTGGTTGTGTTTTAATAATGTTTTTGTGTTGGGAATTGGATGTTATATGTAAAAATTGGTTAAATCTATGGTGTGATACTTATGTGTTCCATTTTTTATTGGTTTAAAAGGAAGTTTTTTTCCTGTAAATACCTGGAAATTTCATGTATTTTTTTTAAATAAATAGAAATTTTATGATTCTGTGAAAACTGACGGCTCGTGATTCTGAGGCCCGGAGTTCCCAGAATGAATTTCTGATCTTTTTTTCAGGTACGTTTAGTAAACAAGTGAGTGGTTTTTTCTAACATTTGAACCGGTTCTCGGAATTGAAATCCGAGGGAACCATTAAACTCCCACCATCGTTAGTTTCGTAAGAAGACATTCGCCTCAACAGAAGTTGGTCGAGGGTTAATGATAAATTTTGGATTTTTCTTCGAAATAATATAATAAAATAAACACCAGTTTTATTTTATATTATTTACTACAACCACTCCATGTGGAAGTTGTAGTGGGGACCACCAATCCTTAACCTCCCATTAGAGGTTATGTTGGTGGGGACCACTCAATGTCTAAACCTCTTCTACTCCCTCATTAATGTGGAGGAGCCTCTTGAGATTCCTCCACATTAATCATGCCAACACTACTTAAATAACTATGCCAACCCTTGGTATCCTCCAA